>OZ012678.1:13578949-14161449 GCA_963942445.1 Argyra leucocephala | reverse complement strand
GTCTTTTTTTTTTGTTTTTTGATAGATGACATTACATTTTGCATTTTTAAAATAATTTCTATGTACAAACTGTAGAACAGCTGCAATCAACAAATTTACTTCAAACTAAAAATTGTAATGTTAATGATGCATTAACAACAACCTATTTGAGAATTATTTCATAGATTAATTAACACCTAGAATAATATTGAAATGATTTTAAATTAATATAATATATTGAGCCAATAAAGATCGTGCACCAACAATAATTGTAGTGGTGATTTTAAAATTTTTAGATTTATATTAAAAAAAATACATTGATAATATTCAGTGTGCATACAATTCGCGACTCATAATTTTAAGTTGACAGCTTAGAAAGTTGGTTATTTATGTTAGCCAATATAACAAACTGTATGTTTGGAAAGTTAATATTGCACTATCTAAAACAAAAAATTTAATTATGAGTTATATTTTTGATATAAACACCATATGCCACTGCAACAATTTTGATTGATCTCAATAGAGCAATTATAATTATACAACTCCAAATACTTAGTTTCTGTTTATATGACCGATATGATGTAGTAGTTATATAATCTGACTAATAATCAGAAGATCCCGAGATAGCATCTCGCTCAGGTTTTTCAAATAATTTTTTGTAACTAATTTGGAATACAATTTGGTTAGTGGACAAGTGGACAAGGACAAGTGAAGTTAGTGGACAACAAATATACTTTCCCACCTATTGTATGAATTGTGTATTCCAAATCTCTGTTAAAAGCTGTTAGTAGCAGGTGTTCATCCGATAGAATTGTTTTTTTTTTAAATATAATTAGCCAAATCTAAAAGACAAAAGGTTACAGAAACCTTTATATTTTCGTATACCGTTAGTTTTTGGAGAAGAAAAGGGATAGTTAGAGAGAAGAAAAAGAGAAAGAAGTAGGAGAAAGGTTCGGCGTGGAGTTGTGAACTATGTTATTGATGTTCACTTTGGATTTTTGTAAATTAAACAAATAAAAACTACTTCTTCTTGGATGAAGTTGTGACTATAAAGAAATTTCCATAAACAGTCTTCAACCATTTTGATAATTCCATTTGCAGCCTCTTGAGCTCCTCGACGGAATTCCTTAAGAGCAGGAAGTAGTAATTTTAGTTCTTCCGAGCATGTGCCTACTCCCATGAGATATCTGTAAAGTAAAGTTAGTGCTTCAACGATACAACGATGACCAAGTAAAGCAAGTCTTGATGAAGCATTTATATTATTTATTAGGCGCGATTTTGTATTCTATCAAGAAAGCTTATAGCAGTCTTGGGTCGTATGTAAGCTTTATAGATATTAAGCAGATATTTTTATGTGAAAATATGCCTTACGCCGATTTCAAAAACTTAGAAATTTTACGGCGCTTTTCGCAATATAAAAAATATGGTCATTCCAGATCATATTTTGATTTACTCGCATTCCGATAATATTTAAGTTTTCTAGTCGCTGTAAGCTTTCATCTTGAAATTCTAGAATATGTTCGAATAGTGTTAGTCTTTTCGTAACTATACAGCTTTGAATGGAGATGTTAGACTTAACTGTGTTTGCTTTAGCTTAGTAGAAAATTTTCATTAAATCATAGTTTTTACCGTCTATTATTATTCTTTTGGCGTAAACTGAGGTAGCTTTAACATTAGATTTTTTACGGAAATCGTAGGACACTACAAGAGTGCTGCCATCTGCAAAACTATGGTTATTGAAAGTTGTGTTTTTAGGAGATAATTGATGAATATTATAAAGAGAGTTGAAAAAAGGACAGATCCCTGTGGAACTTCAACACTAATTTGAAGTTGATCAGATGCTATTTCATCAACTGAAACTGGAATGACCCGATTCGAAAGAAAACTTTCAACCCCTTGAGTGAAAATTATTCCTAGGCCTACAGCATGGAATTTTGCTATTAGAGCTTTATGCCATATTCGATCAAAAGTTTTTGAAATATCTAAGGCCACAACAGCAGCCTCACCAGATTGATGTAAGGTAGTGTAACTTGGAATTATGAGAAAAAGTGAAACAGTAGAACAGTCTAGTGGAAGAGAAAAATGTATTCTCGGCATACTATTTGAGCTAATTCTGCTGAATTATTGGTAATATATTACTTGGTCTATTTTTCTATATCACGTCATTTTGGTTAAAAAAAAATTAACTATGTTTATCTTTCAGAACCTCCACTATAGCAATTCCAATTATATTATGAAGACCAATCTAATCTTAATTATCATTTAATTTGATTGAATTTATTAATCATAAAATATATACTTAACAAGATTGTATCTACATTGACATCAGATATTTGAAATTTTTTTGAAAAATTATAACATTAAAATGTTGTTGTTGTACGATATAGTTAATATCAAGAACATTTCCATATGACCATTTAGAAGAGAACAATAATTAGTCAAAAACCATATTTGAAATAATATTTTTCCATTTCAATAAACCTTATAAGAATTAAATACAAATTTTATAATGTGAATTAATTAAAGTAATGGTAAGAATAATTGTAAAAAATAGCAACACAACAATTTAACGCGATTTCATGAATCTTATAATATCCATAAATGCTTCTAGCTGTTCTGCAGAATTTTAAGTATATGGATTTTAAAGACATCATCATCTCTATTTTAGATGTACTATTAAAGGTAAGGTAAGAACATTATTGTAAGTTGATTATAGTTAAACATTAATCTAAAAATATGATTTTCTAATGTCGTTAGGATTATTTTGTTGTTGTTGTTATTTTGGTTTTGTTGCTTGAATTGAAATATCTAAGTAAATATGAAAGTAGAAATGGTGTAAGCATATCATTTAGATGAAGAAGTCATTCTGAAATTTTGTTACATGAATCAATATGATTTATTCTATAACAATGTGTAGAATTTGATATCGTGTGGCAACATCAAAGTAACATAAAAGAAAAATAAATTTTGAAATTTACAGAAAAGATATCAATGGTGCTCCAATGGTGCTCCAACTCTGTCTGGTATCATCAAATTTTCATTACACTTCTTCGTTATAACAATCGGTAATTGGAAGTTGTAAAATTGTTTAAATTGATTATTTTTAAATAATGTCAAATCAATGGTTGCGGAACGAACTGGTCACATCATCTTAAATAAATTTAGCCATTACTTAGGCTTTAGATTACTTAAGGGGTAAAACTCAGTAAAAAAAAAATATCTTACACCCAAGTTATTATTGATATTGTGCTGAAAAATGAATGAGGCTACTATGGTCTTACAATACGGAATAAATATTAATACAATAAGCCGGGCTTTGCTAAAACTTGTTTGTCCTTATAGGTAGAAAAATGTGGTAAATTGGTGAAGATTCGGATACAAATATGTGTTAATAATTGTTTTTTTTCTTTTATATAGCTAATATAGGTCATGGATGTCGTGACCTATATTAGCTATATAAAAGAATGGTTATAGTAATGTCTCGCCAGATCATTGGCGGGAAACATTTATGGACCGGAGCCGGCAGTGGGTAATATTAAACTATCGATAGAAAACACCCTGAAGAGAGAAACAAACATTCTTTGGGAGCGTATTGAAGGCTATATATAGAGGTATTAGAGTCTCTAAAATATTCTTCACAGAAAATTATCTTCACTTGCAAATCGTGATAGCTGTTTTAAAATTGGATGATTATCAGCCACTTGTTAATAACAAAAAAAATATGTGACTGGCTGTTTAAGTTGGTAAAGAAGATTGCATCTTAAGTAAAAGTGGTTCATCAATATACATAGCCTACATCACTGCGGCGAAAAAAATCTGAAAAAACACAATCCTAGATTCAAAATCGTTTCATTGAATTTTATCAGTTTCAGTGAAAACAAAAATGGGATGTCATATTACAGTATATTCTATGTTATGATGTAATTCTTGGCTTAAACCACCTAGCAATCATCAATTTCAACCCATTCCTTAACTTCTCATAAATATCAATGAGGAGAAAAAAAGAAGTAGAAAAAAGAGGAGCAAAACAAAATAAGAGAATAATTGCCGGGATAAATTGGTTGTCGCAGAAAAACAATTGCCTTCGAACAAGCATGGAAACGAGTAGCAAAGCATGCACCCAGCTTGAGTTCAGTAACAAAACATTCATATAATTTCACAGGTTGTAGGAAATATAATATAGTCTAAATTTTTAAATTGATGACTTTGCACCTTAATGGTAACAGCTTCACATAAAATGTCTATCTAAAAATCCCAGATGCGGTCTCTACTCTCATATACAGCCTAGTTCAATCTGCGACGTTTTCCGTGTATCAACTGAAATATTTGATTCGTATATGCAATATTGATATTACTTTTTTTTATTCAATTTGTCAATCGCAGTTAAAATTCATTATAATTATTTTTGGTTCACTTTCTTACAACGCTGTAGTATGAATCAAAATGAATGCATTATTCGGTAATAGAAATTTAATTTAATCAACTGATGAATTTGGTATAAATTTTGAAAAGTTTTAATTAAAATACCTACTCTAATAAATTGTTTCTACGAGCGCAAGATTCTAACAACTAAATTTATTATTTGATTTTTTTTTGTTTATTTCATTCAATTCAAGGGAAACAATTATTTATTCAAAGACAATTAATTAAAGTTTGAACCAAATTGAACTAAAATAACTCTACATATTTAATAGTCTCAATAACCGTAAAAGATCAAAAAATGTTATTTTTTTTTTTACTAAAATGCAATGAACTGATGTTACCAAATGCGGCATTTTTCCTTTTGTTCAGGACTTTTGAAGATTTTTTATTTTTTCTGTTTTTTTATTTTGTTTCATTAAAAATTGAATAATGGTTGTTAACAAGTTTATTCAATAAAGTATAAAAATGGATAGTTCTAACATTGGAGGACTTTACATCGATAAATAATTTTCTTTCGTTAAAAAATTATCAACGTGTATAAGAACGAGGTGAGTTTTAGAGTATTACGCAGCTTAGTTAAAAAATGTTGAGAATTCTGGTCAATTGCACCTGTTTAAGTAAAATAATGCTCAATACTCAATAATGGTCATGCAGAACAATGCTCCGAAATACTTTAAATCCGGTGTCGCAGTCAAAGAGTATCTCAGTCAAAGTTCTAGTTGAAGAATGGTTACTACAACAGAAAACATATTCATAGTGGAGGACAAAGTAAACAGTACATAAAACTGACCCGCTTTTGAATGGAAGACAACTTTTGAATTGGATTTCTACAGTCTTTTTGACTTTTTGCATTTTGGATTGAATTTCTACAAGCAATTGAAGAGAGCACAATGAGACATCTTTCCATTCATCAGTGAAATTTTCAGGGCCAAATTAGAGTAAGATTTAGCATCAAAAAAGATACGTAGAGAATTTAAAAGAGATTTTAAAAGAGATACGTAGGTGATAGTTTTGCTGTAATAAGGGAAAGGGATCAACAGTGACTACTCTTAACGGACTTCACAAGAATACACAGTTTACTGTGGAGGTAGAAAAAGAAGGGTCAACTACCGTTCTTAGACTTATTGTTAACCAAAACAAGAGAACTAGACATCTACAGAAAGCCTACGGATACTGTCAGAGTCATTCCAAATACCTCGCACCACTCCTATCAACATAAGATGGCCTCTTTCAACCACATGATCCATCGAATGTTAACCCTTCCCATCTCCCAAAAAGATTTACGAAAATAGACTAAACATATATTTAAGACTACGAGAACCCACAAAAACATATCACTGATTTACTCAGTAAGCGCAGAATAACTTTACAACGGAATTCCTTCAGGAATCTACTCACTGAAGGCAACCCAAAAGAAGAGTAGCATTGGGATTTAGTTAGATTTCTATACCACTCAGAGCGAAATTAAAAAAAGCATGGGTTAGACATAGTATACAGTAACAGAACCAATCAACTCAAGACTATTATAAGTTCAACTAAATCCCCAATTGATCAAATGGAAAAATCTGGAATATATAAGATTATATGCAGTCATTAAATTTATATTGGACAATACTATAGAGAAACATGTGAACACGACTCAAGGAACTGCTGCAAGAAGCAGAGCTAGCTAAGAAGAAGAATTTAAACGAATTCAGATCCAAAATAGCAGAATACATCATCCAAGAGAATCAAAGTATTGCCAATGAAGACATAGTAATGATAAATTACATAAGAGATGTAACAAGATTCAGTTGAAAGCATTGAAATTTATAAAATTAAAAATGACTAACTCCTAAATAAAGACCAAGGCAATGGATACTCTTCATTATTTAAATTTTTAGTAAAATGTAATAGAACCAACAAAACCACCACTATCTATCACTCTAACGTTGGAAATTATATTTCAAATAAAAACAATAAAATAAATAATTATATTATGAGTAATAAAAATTAAATTACTGAACCCCTCCACCCGTGCTATTTCATTGGCAAATAAACAACCACTGAGCTGCGAAAAATGTCAAATTGTTACCTGTGCAATAAAAATTAATAAGGCGATTTTAGATTTCTTTCCTTAGTCGAGAACAAAATACTGAAGAAGGGTGCAAATAGTAGACGAAGTACGTGGATCTGTATGATGAACATATTTAGTAAAATTAAATGGAAAATACTCGGCTATTTTCGATAATTTTTATACAAAAACTGTACTCTAACGCTAGAAAATGCTAGTTTTTATATTATAAAATAAGTAAAATTCGGTACTTTGACAACACTGAATTTGTAACAATTCTGTTATGTTTGATTATAAACACATTTATTTCTATATTACATTATGGTACAACACTGGCATTTATTTTAATAAAAATACTGTCAGAGAAAAGGAGACCAGTTCATAATAATCTCTTAAAGCTTGGTTCGTGTCATACGAAAATTTACGATAATATTATTTTTGCACAGTGGTTCTTCAGATAATTAGCACATTTCAAACAGGGGGACTAACAAGTTAATCCTAAATAATAGATATGGGTTTACGATCGGTCAGCTACACATCCCTTAATTCCAATTCATTACTAAACCACACTTTTATTTAATTACTGATAATACACTAACAACAATTATTAAGGATGGTCCCTGGTGTTTTTGTAAATTTTATATAATAAATTATAAAATCGATTTATCCTCGTAAATTTTATATAGAACTATACTAAAACAAAAAAAATGAAGTGTTACAACTATTCTAATAAGGAGAACTCAATTACTTTGGACTGTTGTATTTTATGTCAAATATAAAAAACTAAGATAAATTATTTGCATACCATTCATTGTTAATTGTTAAAGTTGTGGTGTTTTTTTTTTCTTTTTTTTGCTTTACTGAGCCTCTATATACCTATGTATATAATTTCTTCATTCCTTAAAACCAGACCTTATCTTAGTTAATATCAATAAGAAAAGAGAAATAAATGGCTTTACAGATCATTGTTAAAAACTCGCATGTGGAGATTCGCATTGAAAACAAAAAAAATGCTTCTATGAAGATTGCACTATTCTTTTTTTTTTTTTTTTGGACTCGTGCACTTCCTACAGATTTGGTATTTTTTTTTTGTTTTACTTTTATATGTTGACAACATAATTTCTATGTTGTTAAATTGGCGATTTAGACATAACAATTGACTTTTTTTTTTGTTTTAATTTTTTTTAAATTTTCAAATGAGGTGTTTTATTCATGGTTTTTGTTATTCATGTTTAAGAAGAAGCTCTTCTTGTTCGAACTTTAATAATAATTTCATGTTATTGATCTACTTTTAATTTTAATATTATTTAAAAAGAAAAAATGAAACGTTTATATCTGATTATCAAGAAACCATTTTTTTTTTTTGTTAAATTGCTGTTATAACAACAACCCACAAGAATAGATTTTTTATTGGGTGAATGCCGCACCGCATGCATATCACAATAATAATAATTGTATCAACATTTATTTTACTTTACTATATTTACAACCAAAAAACTATGTTTGAGTATGCCTCAAAGGTGCCTCAAAAATATTTATGAAAAATCTACCAAGTAGTGTAGGTTTTTGTTTTTTTTTTTAATTTTATTTCTATTCTAAGACAAGATATTAGCCACGAGCTATGACAACTTAAAAAATTACTCGTGTTCAAGCATTCGTGAAATAAAGTAAAAAAAAAAAAAAAAAAAAAAATAGAAATAGAAACATATTGCTTATTAGTTCGGATTGAATTCTATTGAATATATTTTAAAATTGTTATGATTTTTTGTTTTGATTTTGTTGTTGTAATAGAGAGTAAGCAATTAATTTTATTATTTAGTGGGTATCTATGTGTAGTTAATTCATTCGTATAACATGGTTAGTTTATTAGGTTTGAAACATGGTGATTTTCATTTTGTATTGGTTAGCTATAGTCTATGTTAATTATTTATATGGATAAGTATAAAAACAGTGGCACTGACAATGAGTAATTGTTTAGATAGAGATTTGATAAAATATTTTAGTAGGTCTGCACTGTTTCTTGAGTTATTAACATTTTGATCAGAACCACTATTACGATAATAATGTCCCCCCTCAAACTAATGAAATATGAGAATTTTAACGTAAACTGTTGTTACATAATAGAGTAAGCATAATAGGTTTAACGGACTTGACACTAATAGACATGTATTAGAGGACCTTTGATGTTCTACAAGGGTTAAACACCTATCTTTCGCTCCGAAATGTATCATTTTATTTTCTCTTTTTTGGTCAAAAAGTTTGGGATTATAGGTTAGGTATATTATATATATAGGATATTAGGAGTATATGGTTTTCACTTAACATTTCCATGGTACTCGATTGCTAGCTGTTGTTTTCACCTGTTCCCACATTATTTTTGTTTTTTCTAGTTGTTTTATGGTCTTCCGGCAGGTGTTCTTTTCGACGACCGGGTCTTCTTGTACCTTGTAGGTTCCATTCTAACCTTATTCTATGTTATTTGACGGATTTCTGAGTGTATAGAGCCTATCCATCTTCATTTTCTTCTTCTAATTTATTTCGATATGGGTTCTTTGCTACTTCGTATTCAGAGGTCTTTGTTGGTTATTGTGTTTGGCCAGAATATTCGGCATATTATCCTTAGACATACATTTATTAATGAAGACTTGTAACTTCTGGTGGTGTATTTTTGATGTTAAGCAATTTTCAATACTGTATGCCAGCATTGATTTTACACAAGACCGAAAAATTCTAAATTAAGTTGCTTTGAATATTTAGCTGTTCCTCCATATCGGTTGTAATCTCCCAAATGCTGTTCTTGCTTTGTTTAATCTGTTTAAGAAGATGTAGTCTTGAGCCCCATCACTAGTTGCTATGATTGTTCAAAAATTCTATTTGTTCTCCTTTCAACCTTAGATGTTCTGTAATCTTGCAAAATTTATTCTCATAGCTTTGGTTTTCTCCAGGTTGATTTTTAGTTCAACATGTTTAGCTAATTATTTTAAATATTTTTCTGGTGTTCTTTTCTTCCTTAGTGGTTTCCACATCGCAGCGCGCTTGATTGTGTCAAGAAGGAGTTCCTGAAGTCAATGAAAAACATGTATAATGGTGCGCTACACTCAATTGATTGTTCTACTCTTATCCGAAGTGTCTTTCTTAGATCGACATAACTTCAGTGAGAACGAAAACCAGCTTGTTCTTCACGAATTGTTTTCTCCAGTTTTTCTTGTAAGCGGCCTTGAATTATTGCTGCTAATATCTTATATGCTATGTTGAGCAATGTAATGCCTCTTCAATTATCCCAGTAAGTTAGGTTGTCTTTCTTTGGTAGTTTGACAATTTCTTGTCAGAATCTTGTTTTCTTATTGGTTAGATATATAATTAAAACATTTCATTATTCATGATTACCCTGTTGTATAACGAATTACAATGATTTACCTAAAGTGCCAATTACACATCAATGTTTTTGTCATTTTAATTGTCAATTATTGGACCATTTCAATTGATGACCTATTCCACATTTCATTTTAGGCTTATAAAGTCACAATTAGTACTAAAAAACTTCCGATGAGCACTAAAGGTGTTATAACGATGTTTTTACGAGAACAATGCGATTAATGTTGTTATAAAAGTTTGATATTAACTAAAAATATTGTGCAATTCAGCACGATTGTTGTTTAAATCTGATAAATTTAACGTTTTGTATAATTTCACGACGATGGATTAATTAAAAGAGCACGATTGAAATTCGATAGCTTCTGTAACTGAAACTTAATATTCACCGGCTGTAATACTTGCGTAGTTACAAAAGAAATGCGTTACATCTTGTATTGCTGAAAAGTACTGGAAATTGTGACGAAAGGTACACTGTTTAAAGATTTATTGACAATTTTACATTAAATTGATAATACTTAGTTGGTTTACTGCAGGCAGCATAGACTTTTTATTGATTTATAAACTATATAATAGTCTGTTGGTGTGCATGTCATTCGACAGAAACTATACCTACAACTGTTGACATTGTTTGTATTTTCAGCAAATTTATTACTGAACGGTATTTCGAAGAGGTAAAGCCAACCAATTGGGAAAGAAAATATTTTTTCAGATTAGATATAGTATAACTGTATATAGTAGAATAACTGTAGTACTGGTACGCATTAGATTATATAGGGCAGTATAGTATATTTTTTCCTATCAAGGTAGTTTTAATCGGATTCTAAGAAATATTTGCCTTTTTGTATTTCTCTATAAAAAGTATAAGTTGTTCTTGAATCGCATTTAAGTATAGAATTTTTTTTGTATATTCACAAACCCAATAAATTTTACCAAATTATTCTACTGTCATTTTTGTACCATAGCTATCACCATAGCTATATAGTAGAAAAGACAAATTTTATCTTGCACAGCAGTTGAGTTTCGGTTTGTTACATCGTTCCATTGCATTTATAATTTTTTCGATCCTACCAGTTATACTCTTTAGATTAGATATAGTACATAGGAAGGTATTGTAATGGTAAAATAATCTGTATTTTATGATAATTGGTTTAAATCTCAAATTTAAATTTTCATTTATAAAATTTAAAAAAAAAAAAACAATTTAATCACACAAGAATATTTTTCTTGTATTGAATTTTATCTCAACTGAATTTCTAGAATAACAAAGTATTAGTATCTAATTCTTAAATTTTAGATAAAATCAAATTTTGTAATTTTGGACATTTAATGAGTTCTTAATTGTTGACAATTATTTTGTAATTATTATTAAAAATAAAATTTATTAAAATGTTACAAAAGTTTACAAAATGTAAGTCTTAATGATGTCCAGAATTGTCATTAACCATTTTAAGGTCAAATCGATCTTGCAAAAAAAAAAAAAAAACAACAACAAAAAAAAATACAAAAATTAAAGATTAGTTTCCTAAAAAAAAAACAATTTATTTTATTTCGTATATAATACATGAGACGGTGGTCTCTATAAGATACAATGGCAATGATAATCTTATATTATTGAGGAAGCAATCTGTTAGATTAATAATTTTTAAAATAGATAAAAGATTTTTTTTTTAATAATTTTAAAATAAACTTTTTGGAATTAAGTTGAAAAGATTGAAAAGAGGTTGTATTTTGTTCTTATTCTTAAATTTCTTTAATCATTTTTTATTTTCATTATAGTTTTTGTACTATTATTTGGTTCAATTGATCTTATAGCTTTTCAATGAGCTGGCCAAAGGTGCATGATTGCGTTTTTGAAATTACAAAGTCGCGGCTTATTATGGAAATGGAATTGATGTTATTTTCTTTCTAATCAGAGTAATGTTCTTTTCGGATTTCAATATGAGCAAACAAAATTCTTATCGGATCTTTGCCACTATGAATTAATACAGCAAACTGTTCAGGATTCAATTTGTTTTTTATTTATTATTGTTGTAGGCAATATATGAATATGATTTAAATTTCAAATTAAATTTAAAAACTATTATATATCAAACTTACAAATACATCAAACTTAGTTTCCGTTTAACTTCGATTAATTTACACGCTGGGCAGCGCAGTAGGTAGTAATCTTGGACTTTCAACCGAAACATCTCAGATTCAATTCCGAACGAAGCAAGGAAAATGCTTTATGGGCTTTTCGACCTGGTTGATGTTTTGCTTTTTGGTTGACCAATTTGATGTTATATTTTTAACAACTCTGTGAGGCATGACACTGTTTAATGAGTTAACAGATCTGAGATCTGACTGAGCAGCCCTGAGCACAATCCCAGATAAAAAAGGAACACAAAATGGATAATCTGGATAACCTGAGCATCACAAGAATCATAATTGTTTTTTTACAGATCTAATTCTACAATGATTACTAAAGGAAAAGTGACCAATAATTACCGAATGTCAGTTGCTATTTATGTGTACATAATAATACAAAATTTCATCTTTAAAGCTACATGGTATGAAATATAATCTCAAAGAGTATAAATCTAATCTTGCACAAGGTCATTAGACTCTAATTACTTCGAAATATAATCTAATTTATATAAGAATACAGAATCAAATTAAACTATATACAGAATCAAATTAAACTATCCAACTATATGAACAGTACAGGAGTACAGAGTAGTACGGCAAAATTAAAATATACTATTATCGGCTCGCTTCTCGAAATTCGAGTAAGTTTGGCAAAAAAAATCGTTCTCAATTTCATTATGAATTGTTTTTGATAATTTCAATTTATTTTTGACACTATAATATATTTTTTTTTATTGATTTATCTTAGACTACAACCTTGTAATAAAATATATTTAAAATTAATTCAGATTAGAAAAAAATAATCTCTGTACATTGCTGAGCTGTGACAATTTGATAAATTAAAATTTTTGTATGTGTATAATATACAAAAATGAGGTAAAATTTGGACCTTTATTTTGAGTTAGAAATTTTGGTAACAAATATTTAGTTTCGCTACGTTTCTTTTTAAATATTTATCATTTAAAAGAATAATAATGAAAATTGGTTGTGAATTGGTTCAGTATTTGTACCGTACTTATTACCAGATTAAATAATAATGTTTAGTATATCTAATTATTAAAATACAAGAACACGAGGTAGAAGCAAGTTTGTGAAATATAATCCACGTAACCAACATTTAAAATGAGCTTGTCAAATAAATCTCGAAAATAGACAGAATGTATTATTGTTTGTCTAATGTCGTAATGTCGTCTAATGTCATTATAATGACAATATTAGATAAAAACTTCAATTCACTTTAAATAATCCTAGCTAATTTCATCTTTTCAGCCTTCTTTTTTATAGTTAAAAATCTAATCAACACTATTTCAAATGTGAACAAAATCTTTAATTATTCCTCAGGATATGAATCGCTATTTCCAAAACATCCTGCATAATTAGTTATTATTTAATTTAAACAAGACTGTGTATTAATTAGATTTCATTAATTGAAAGATGAAAAATAAAAAATAAAAATAAATGCGTTCAATGTCCTTTTATAAATCATCTAATATTAAAAAGTTCTATTCGCTATATAGCTTCAAAATAATAAATAAAAAAAAAAGCGGGTGGTCTCACTTAAAATTATTTCAATTATTATTCATTTATGGTATAAAACATTCACATTCTCTCAATTTAAACACATAATCAGTTACGGAATGTATATGTATGCTAATGTCAAGGCCACTGATTTGTCCCATTAAAAAAAAAACGCACATTTTCTTGAATTTCCTGGATAACAAAAACAAAAACAAAAATAAAAAAATTAATAAATTTTAGCTTTTTTTGAAGCGTGTCATGTACATAATATTGTACTCATCCTTGCCTCCATCTTTGAAGATAATTTTACCGGAAAAAAATTTAAATTTATTATAATTATAATGTAGAGTAGATCTTTTCTAAGCGATTGTAGAGATTCAATTTTCAAGAAAGAATGAAAGAAAACAAGAAAGGGGTGAAATAAACAGAATTAAATTTTTTTGTGATATTGCGACAAGATCAATTTAACCTTGTAGTATTTTTTTTTCATTTTATTCAATGTTTTTTTTTTTTACATAACAGCATTGAGGTATGTATGTAGTACATAATATTCAAAGACTATTAATTATAGTTTATTATAAATATTGACATGTCCAGTATATACAATAAATATGTGTTTGTATATATGTTTATATAGGTATTGTATATAACTAATTATATTAAGAAAAAGATTGAAGCGTGCCTTGTTATGCAACAAGTTTGACCGGACCTCAGAAAATTTCTTTCTTTAAACGGTTATAATGCTGAATAAAAAAAATACATAGTTCTGAAAATGAAGAAAAAACTAAAAATATGACTGGCTTATTCTACAGTAATTTATGGTTAATTAAAAAATTTAATTTAAAAATTCTTTTAATTTACTGCCAGTGATGGTGATATCATTTGAATTATATATGCTAATAAAATGATAAATTCGATTCGGCCTCACACGATGGCTTTTAAATAAATTTTAATTTTTAAATATGCAATGTATTAAACCTGTAATAGACAATAAATTTTAGAATTATGTTTAAAGAGGCATGGCTTTAATTGATTTTACAGAAGATATTTGTAAACCGTAGACAGTTTGACCAACCTACCCTATTTGATTTGATAATTTTATTTTACTTAATGATTCTATATAACTATTTGAAGACGATTTTATATAATTGTTTTGAACTTATGAACGGTATTTAATTAAATCCATCATTTTAATATTGTATACTATGAAAATAATAGTCGTAATCTTCCTCCGTCAGCCGTACAGGGCTAGCTTGGTTACTTAATAGCATTTTGGGTTAATATAAATTATATCAGGTGAACTCTAATATACGCAAATTCAAAGAAGACCACTGGGTAACGTTCACTGCAAATATGGAAAGAGATTTATATGGCGTCCAAAAGAAGGTGTGGGGAATTATTAGACGTAGAAGACAGGAGATAAATGAATTCGTATAGACACAATTCATATCTATTCAAGTTTGGGAGAATAACTTCACACAATTGTATACGAATGCAGAAATTTACAACACAGACACATTTTTAGCAGCAGAAATAAATACTTTTATTAGCACCGCACTTGTAGAAGAAACCAAAGAACGACCATGTCTCTCGACCGCAAAATATCCGCATTGTGAAAATTTGATAGAGATGGGAGACCAAACACTACCAGACGTCCAGGCAGACCACCGAAAAAATGGACCGAATGTTGAACATCAGCTTCTCAAGAAACCGACTAATTCGGGAACAATAGGCTCTAAGCCTAAAAGAAAAAGAAGAAGAAGATAAATTATATGATTGTTATTGTTGAAAGCTGTTCTTTCATAACTTGTATATATCAATTTTTAGGAAGACTATTCAAAACCTTATTCACCGAATCACAGTATTTTGCAGCATGACTTTTTGAAACATGTATGCATAAACTAAATCGTTGTAAACAGTTTTTTCTTATCTGAGCATTTCTTAATTTTTTTAACATCTTCCACAGGCATAATTTAGTCATAGTAAATCTAGTTTAACATACGTATCGTATAGCTAAAAACACACATCGTGCACATATCTGAAATACCTCGTTTATGAAAAGGAAATAACATTAATGCGGGACAAGGTCCTAGTTTGTCTTAAAGCCAATAATTACCACTTTGGCAATTCATTGTAATTTATTGGTATTATTTTACAATTGTTTTTTACTAATAAAATAAAATTATGTTAATTTTATTAAAATATTGATACGAAAAAAAAAATAAATTGCCTTGCTAAGACTAGAAGCAAAGAGTGCGGCCAGTTCTGATTAATGTTTAAAATATTACCGTAGAGTTTTAATTTGCACTATGCAGCCTTAACAAGTCAACTATTTTCGTAACTCTAACATCTATTATAAGTGTAAAAAAAAAAAAAAAAATGCAAATAGTTAGTTTGGGATTGTGTCGTGGATGAATTGGGTGAGATTGTATCATGAAACAACGAAACTAATAGGAGAGCATCGGCAAACAAGTAAACCATATTGACCAATTGAAAAAAAATATTTTTTTACTACTATTCGTTATTTCCTTTTAAATTTATAATTCAAATAATTTCTTTGTTCACATAAAAACAAAAAAATTTTCCTTCAAAAAAAAATCCTCGAAAGGCTATACGGTGATCGGTGTTTTAGAAATTATGACCAATTTTATCCCCATATTTCCTGTTTTTTTTTTGCAGTAAATTTTTTATTTTCATTTATTTTTAATACACGAACTTTTATTTTATTCATAAAAAAAAGCAAATTTCATTTAGTATGTAGGTAGGTATACGCATCATATTATGTAAATGGTTTTTGTTTTTGTAATTTACTTTAACTTTTGTACTTAATTTGTTTTTGTTTTTTTTCTAATAAACATGCAAAGTCGAAACTAAATTTTTTCTATGTGCTAGAAGTAGAAGGACCCATAAATTTGTAAACTGTTGTATTTCAATTTGATCACAATCATTTCAGGAAGAATTTTTAGCTGATAAACTGTAGTTTAGAAGGACAGGAGTATGGTATATTAATGTGTATTAGGTAGTAAAATTATAATATTTTTATATATACTAATTTTGCACTTTTTTATTATACTGCAAAATAAATTTTTTAAATTTCCAAAATAGAAATTTTTATTTGATTTTTTTTTAGTTAATTGTTTTTGTATTTTTTTACACATATTTATTTTGTTTTTAACGTTCTAAGCGCACAGGGCTCAAACTGATGATGAACCAATGAAAAAATTGGAATGATAACTTTTACGCACATATATAAAGATGCAATTGTAGTTGATAACATAATCTAAACGCTGAGAGCTGGCTTTTAAAACAAATTTTGTTAACTGCAATTGCAATTCAATGTGAATACATCGAACTACCGCGCGATCTATTATGTCTTTATTCTCTATGACAATTCCATAATTTCTTTTATGAAAGCGAGTTGCTTTAGACAAATTAAAACATAATTTTGTTTATGAAATTTAATTAAATGATTAAAACGTGCGCGAGCACGGGACGTTCAACTGGTTTTGTATAAATGTAGTAAAATTGGTATGTTATGACCATATAGAATTTTCTAAGTTCACTTCTTTCCTACTTTTCATTGCAGTTATTATTTCTACGAGAAATTCGTGATAGCTATCGCAAAAGCAAGTTTTAAAAAAAAAATTTTTT
Source organism: Argyra leucocephala (assembly GCA_963942445.1). Taxonomy (NCBI): domain Eukaryota; kingdom Metazoa; phylum Arthropoda; class Insecta; order Diptera; family Dolichopodidae; genus Argyra; species Argyra leucocephala. The sequence continues at coordinate 14,144,324 of OZ012678.1, read as the reverse complement.
TTAATAGTAAATTCCAGTATTAATAAATTTGCGTGATAATTAACATTACTCTAAATTATTCATTGCCCGTTTTTTAATTGATTTACTTCAACACTGATATTTTATTATTTAAAATAATGCAATTTGAACAACAAAGTTGTAAAATTATTCTTTTGTATAATAGAATAGCTAGTAGATACTAGCTACGGTTTTAATTAAAAAAACGAAAAAAAAACAGCACACTTGCTTTATAACCAAAGTGTGTACAATAAAACGCCTTGAGACAGACACTCGGCTATTATAATATGAATAGATCTATACACGAGGAAATTCGAGATTGATCACTTAACTGAATATTTCGAAGAAAATAGAAAAAAAAAACATTTCCTTCTCTATTTCGATGCCTTTTTTTTGTTGAATTTTTTTTTTTAGTTTTTGGTTGTCTGTTGAACAAATTAAGCTTCTGGTAATAAATCAACACTAAACTGGACTGAAGCTGAGGTGCATTAGATTTGGTATAGGTCACTAGTATTATTTTTTAGAATATAACTATTATTAGTTAGTAATCATTATTCAATAAAGATATAACGAGTCATTTTTCTTCTTATTTTTTTTTTTTAAAGTTTTAGATAAAAAAAAAGTAAACTTTTAAAAAAGATTAACCACACCAGATTGAATGAGAAGTTTTGGGGTCGAATACAATAACAGAATAATATTTTTTGATTATTGAAGATTTATTAAAAATTTGATGGATAGATCCTAATTGGTTTGTAATTTTCTTAATACATTGAGGGATTATTTAACATTATTATTTAAGTTTTTGAATAGATACAGAGTGTTTCGAAAATAAATTGTTATTGTATAATTATTGTAAGACTGGAAATAACCTGTACACTTCTAAGTAATGTAAGAAGTAATCTGTCATTGTGTAACTATTGTCTAATAGGCTAATAGTTGTGTGTGTGATTCATCATAGAGACCTCATAAGCAGTAGAGGACGAAAGTGTAGAGAGAAAGTATGGTATACCGCTTTCAAATTATTAAGCGTTAAAATATAACAAATTCATAAAACCGAAATTTAAAAGTAAGTTAAATGTTTTATTTTGAGTTTATTTCTAAAATGTTATCAACCGACAGGTCAGAATCAGAAACAGAAGCTCCCGGATTCGAACATTGATCCGAGTATAGATTTTTGTATTTACCAAATATATATTTCTAAAATAAGAAAATTTTATAAAACAAATTTTTAAGAGTATAATTTGATAATAACTAAAATAAATTGGAACCATGCAATTGAAGAAGGTTTTCAGGAAGGAATAGTTACCTACCTGAAAATAACTGATAAATGATAAAATAACTTCTAAAATATTGCTCTTCCCCTTTTGTGTGAAAAATCGCTGTATCGTACTTAAAAAAATATAAACAAAAAATATTAAAGGTATTTTTACCTAAGTTTTCGACAACAGAGTTCCAATAAATTTATATTACAGTTTTTATATAAAACTTTGTCTGTTTCTTAAAGGGGAAGTTCATCTACAGCAGAAAATAGCAGTATTTATAGCAGCATTCAGTTCTATGGCAGAACAACGTGGTCTAAGATCTTGATTTCCTTATGGCTTTTTAACTAGGAGTCTTTAAAACCTCCGGCTGTAGATGCGAATTATACAACATCTTTGATCATATTATGAAAGTGTTGTAAATATTAAATAGATCTTTAAATGAAAAATATGGACTACATCGGCTTAAATAGAAACAAGAATTTCGGCGTTGTAGAAATTGGTGTCTTTTATTAATTTTAAAAATTTAATTTAGTTGAAGACAAACTAACAAAATAATTTTTTTAAAAAGTTGTTGGACAACCGTGACACCGTAAATGTATCGACAACGTTACCAAAACATTGACGTATAATCTTAAATGTCAAAAAAAATTTGTTTACATTGTCTCATGATCGGTAATTAATTTAACACTGTATCCGCGACTGATTTTCACTTTCACGGGTTGTCAAATTATGTATCCGAAAATTTGTTTGATATACAAGTGTAGTTGGTAACAGTTGTAAGTAACCAATAAATAAAAAAGATGAAGCAAGAAAAAGTTTTAATATTAAAAAAAAATAAGTATAAATTTTAATTCGTATTTTAAAAATAAATTGAAAAATGTTTTTTTTTTTTATTTGAATTTACCTTAATTTTAATAGAAAATTGACTCATGGAAGAAAAATGCTTTTATTACCCATGAGGCTGAAGCACGAAAAAGGTTTTTTTTTCAAAAAAACAAAAAAAAATTTTACGAAATTGTCAGTACATAATTTTTCTTTTAGAAATATATTGAATTCAAATATTCTAAAAATTTATTCACCAAATAGGTATTCCCAAATGAGTATTATATTTTGACATTTGATTTGACGTTCATTTCAGAGATAATGTACTTAGAATGATCGGAATTGTTAGCAAAGTATATTATGTTGCCAACAGAATGTTGTCAAAATTTGACATATTGTATTTTTATGTATATACATTGCATCGGTTGAAATTTTTTGGATACATTTCCGATGTCACCGAAATCTGACATTCCAGGGTCCAGGACGGAAGTACTTGAAAAAGAAGTTATTTTATTTTTTTTCGCCTTGTTAATTGCGTTTTACCGTTAAGAAAAAAATTAGTTTTTCAAGATCATCTATCGTAGACTATTTTCAAAACACTCTGTATACTACATGGATTTTGAGACAGAACTAATATATTAAAAAACTAAAATAATACAATAAAAAATATTTCCTTAACATATTTTTTTTTTTTTTTTAATTTGTGTCAAAAAAGTTAATAAGATGTGTGGTGATTTCTTAGGACTTCTTTAAAAGGAGTCATTTATTATATTTTTTGAAATATAAATTATTGTTTAACAAATTTTCATGATGGTTCGATTTATTGCAAATAAGAAATTCTAGTAGCTTTACCTCCTTTTATCTACATACAACGTAAAAGTAGTACTTAGTTATTTGACTTGTGTGAAATATTAAGTTTTGAAGTTGTTTTTTTTTTCCATTTTCAGTTGTAGCCTAAGGTGGGAAGATAATTTAAGAACTTAAATAAAATAATAAATTAGATTTTTGTAAAGATTTTTATAGATAATTTTTAAAATGAAAAAAAAAAACAAAAAAAAAAATAGGATAAGTTTTGGATTCATACAAAATTCAAATAGATCGATATTAAATTACATTTGTGTTATAAAAAATGTACATACAACAAAAATTTGTGACTGTGAGTTATGCAAAATGTTCCTTAGGAAGAGCTATGTAATTTAATATGAGTTCTAGAAATATACAAAGTAATTTAACATTTTCTCTTTAACAACTTGTAAATGAAATTAAAAAATATATTATACCGGGTGTTCCAGACCATGCGTATCGGCTTTTTAAGAGGGAAGGAGCCGTTATTTTAAAATTGAATAAAAATTTTATTAACCAAATCAAGGGTGCTCTATCGATTGGTGATATTTTCAAATTCCGGGAAGGAAGGGAAATCGGGTTTTTTCAGACCAAAAATCGCCGAAATTGGCCGAAACCGAGATTTTCAAATGGGAAGGGGTACTTTTTTATGCAAATTCGGATTCTACATCAAAAAATAAGTAACTTTTGTAAAGTAAATTTTTTTTTAGTGTTTTTTTTGTGTTTTTTTTTTTTATTTAAACTTTTTAGGAACCCAAAACTGAGATAAAAAACATGGTAACATGAAAAACAAATTTAGTTATAAAAATTATTATCATTAATTCTAGTTTATCAAAGGAAAATATTGAGCCTTTTTGTTTTATTGTTATTAATTTTAAAGAAAAATACTAAGAAAACGAAAAAAAAATCATTTAACATAAGTTTCTTATTTTTTATCGTAGAATCTGAATTTGCATTCAAAAGTACCTCTTCCCATTTGAAAATCTTTATTTCGGCCACTTTCGGTGATTTTTGGTCTTAAAAAACCGATTTACGGTTTTTTCCGGAAGTTCAAAATACCACCAATTGATAGATCATCTTCGATTTAATTAAACAAACTTTTTTCTAAATTTTAAAATATCGGCTCCTTGCCCTTTTAAAAAGCTGATACGCATTGTCTGGAACACCCGGTATATATATATATATATATATATATGAACTCGTATATATATTTTTCGAATAAAATATTATAAAATCTCAGGAATGATTTGGAATTAAAGATAAGTTTTTCAATAAAATCTGCTCCTATCCAAACAATTGAAAAATATTTCTAGATTCAGGTTCAGATCAGGGTATCTGAGCAATATAAAGAGACACAGTAGGTTCACAATAGCTTGTTCATGAATCAAAACTTTGAAAAAACCCAAGCTGCTCAAGTTACCGAATTGTTTAAGTTAATGGACTGTATTAAATAAATATTTCTTAAAAAATAGTGGTATGAAAATATTGATCCACATTTAAAAAATGTTATATATAAAAATTATGTACAGAACCTGTTTACTCTTAAAATTTTCGGCTTATTTCAAAATCCGACTTTAATTCATTTAGTGTTTTTGAATTCAATCATTTGGTTTGTGTCCAGTAGCGGCTACGCATAAAAACGATTTAATTAAATATTATATCCAGCATATCCAATGAAATACATCAGACAATTTAAATACTGGCATATGATACGAATTCAAAACCCGGGATCTTTTTATTAGTACAATCAGATATTATCACCACTACACCATGTCTATAGGTTGGCAATTAAAAATTTTACTTTTTTATTTAACAACTTAAAAGAATTGAAATATTTAAATAAAAAAATTGGCAGGCTTACCTTCTATTTAGGAAAACTTAAGCTTAAGCTGTGTACTACTATAGTTGCTGGACATTTAATGTATGCTCGAAGAAAAAGGCTTGACCACTACCAGATTAGTACTATTAATGGTAGGTGAAGTCCTGGAATATGAATAATTTAGCCCAATTCTATGTAGATGCTTCTTGAACACAAATAATGTTTATTATCCCTACCACGTATTAAAACATTTACCATTTTTAACTTTCAACATTTTTATCTGCCTTTTGGTTCGTGCTAAGAAGTAAAAAGCATAGTCAATAGGTGGATTCAGTTGCATTAACCGGTGGATCAGGAATCCATTTTGGATTCATGTACCACGGATCTGTTCACTGAACGCAATTCATCACAAAAATTTATCGCTATACTAGCGCCATCACCGGAAAATATAAAAGGTATTTTTCAAAATAAATTAAATTTGAATGAAATAATATTTGTTCTCATACATTTAATTTATTTTTTATAACTCTTAATTTAAATTTTATTTAATCTTCCTTAAGAATTTAAATTTTCATATTAATTCAAAAAATAATGGTGATTTAAATTTAACTTTCATAAAAAATATAAATATTTAATTTTACTTAAAGTAGATGTCACAACACAACATTCAATTAAAATTTTTTATTGTTGTTTTTAGATATAAAAAGTCAGATCCATGAAATGTACCTAGAATTTTTTCATATCCATTTTCATTAACCGCGATTTTGGTTAAACATTTGCCGCACCGTTTAGTGAACACATCCATGGATCTGTGGATTTCAGATACACCGGTTAATGCTACTGAACGCTACCAATACTTTTCTTCTTTGGTATAGCCGATGGTATTTACGTCTTTATACTGGTTTTGATTTGATGGTGCATTGATTTAAAGCTAGTCTAGTTTTAGTGACCTTTATTATTTTGATCTGGTATAGAATTCGTATATATTGTATTGATCGTATAAACTTATTTTGACAGATAGAGAGACACAGATATAGTTTTCGAAGGCAATAATGTTAGTAGTACATAATAATGCAAAAATTATTTCCTATGACGATTCCAGAGCATAAGTATTAGTATACATTAATATTAAATAGAATAAAATTAATAGAAACTACAACTTAACTAAAATTAAATTAAACTCTAATAAAAAAAAAAAAATAAAATAAAGCAAAAAATATTTTTCTTATTATTCAAAATAATTCAGGCTTTGTTGATCACAATTATTCAGTAAAATTCTATTCAATTAAAATATCCTTTTTAGCAAGAAAAGATTTTCCATATTTGATTGTGTTTTATAACAAAGTATAAAACATATACATTAACTTGCACTTCACCTTTAAAAAATACAATTTTACAAATCACTTCATCAAATATTCAATATTAACAGGGGAAAAAAAAACAAAAAAAAACAAATACAACTTTTTAATTATTTTTCCATATTTGAAATGAAAAGAATAAAACATTTTTTGTACCTTTTCTTTTAATTATGTACCGTTATTAAATAAATAAATAAATAAATAAATAAAAATTAAAAATACAAATTTTTATTTATTTGTTTTGTTTTTCTAATTTTTCTTCATTAAAAGAAAAATGAGAATCTTTATCTTTTTCACAATGGTTGAATATTTCTTAAGAAGAAAAAAAAACAAAAAAAAAACAGTCAAAAAATAATTCTTGACTTTTAATATTCTTAAATGGCAGTGAGCTTAATTTCAAGTTACGTTTAAGTTGTTTCCAATTAATAGTAATTTCAAAAAGCACCATCAATTTATAAGTTTTGTTTGTCTGTTACTACTATTGTCCGTTACACTATTTTAAACTAATTGCAATCCTATTTACAAAGTTAATTTTCATAGCCATGTCCTAGTTCTGAACGTATACTGAACATGAAGACAAATATTTATTTAATAAAAAACAAGTTTACAAATTTTATAATTCAGCTTGGATCTATTAAATTTTTTCTCAAGTATTCTCTCAAAAATATTGTAGTCTTGTAGTATCTCAATGGACTTTACTAGATTAAGTGTGTCGGCATATTGCCACCAGCCATTACTAACCACCATTGTAGTACATGTGAAGCTGATGTACTACGTTTTCCAAACGGTAATACTCTGCCAATTAATCATGTTGCGGAAATAGTACTACCAAGTCTGAGCATCAAGGCATCTAACAGCGAACAAACAATTTTTTTACGGTATTAACAGGAAAAACGGTATTAACCTAACTCAAGTAGCATTGTTCATGATGATGCACAAAGATTTGCAAATTAATACAACAAAAGAGCGAAATATCTCAATAAATATAAATATTTTTATCAGATCTGTTTGTATGATCGTTCCAATATATTCACAGTCAATTTGTTAAATAAGCTTGAATTAAATGGTGAGGAGTAGTAATCCGCGCAACGTTCACTTATTTATTTTATTTCTATAATATGGTCTATTTTATCGTATTTTATGTAAGTACAAAAAAAACCCACCCACCACTAGAATAGGTTTTACTCTAGGATTATGTCAACAAATTTTTTGCAAAATAAAAATTCTGGCATAACGCTGTATCATAGTAATAAATAGACAACTAATTTCCCCAAAATGAAAAAAAAATTAAGAAATTGTCCGCAATAAAATTAAAGAAAAAAAACTATCAAACTTGCTGAAATTTTTCAACCTTTTACTTTTCTTAAGTAACAAATAAAAAAAATTTTAAAAATCCCGGCGATTTCTATATAATACTAAAAAAAATTAAATTATATGGCATTTCACTTCTTTTACAATATATATATATCGGATATTATTGGAAAATTTCAGCGGGAAGTCTAGTGTGAAATTCTATTTGGTTCTGGATCGTTTGAGCATACAGGCAAACGAGTTAGCGGCGCATGGTTTTGCTATAAGTATTATTGGTGTTGATATAACCGTATCTAAAACTATTAAAGAGGTATTACGGTATATTGATGCTATTACCAGAATGCTGATAAATTCAAACTGGTATAGCGCACGTGGTTATGCAGCAGGGTCTGGCCGTAAATAGATAAACAGATAATAGGCGTACTAATATGTTACCGTTTGCTCATAAGCATTTAGGATTTCTTAGTACTGAAAACTTTTGAATTTGTAAGGATCGTAGATACACAGGAAAACATCTTTTGTGTTGTGAGGTTTGCGCTTGTGAGGCTTGCAATATTTTATTAAAGAAATTCTCAGTTATTTGGAACGTGTTAATGAATTGACAGATATCTTGCATAACTATAGATTAATTAATATTCTTTTATTATTTTATTATTAGTTATAAGCTCTTTATTATGGGCTTCTCAACCACCTGGGTTTTGTCAAGCCCTACATCTTTAAAGTTTTTTACATAACTACATTTAGTTAATTTTTTATTATTATTTTTGTTTGTTTTACATAATTTTGTCTGAAATTTAGATTTTTGATTTACTTTCTATTTTTTTTTTGTTTTCAATTTCAAATTAAGTTTTTCCGTCTTAAAGTTTAGTTTTTTGTTTTTGTTATTGGTTTTTATTTGATTTTATTATATTTTATTGAAAATGTAAGTTGCTCTAAGGAATACCATGATATTAGTTGCTGCTTCTGTAGTATTCTGTGTGAGTATACCAAGTCCCGTGATTCCAAGTCTGGCTCTTACATCAGTGTACAAAGCGAAAGCCTCAAATATGTACTGTATAGTGATTGGGGTATTTGGAACACAGTGACATGCATGCTGGCTGCGTGTTTTGGGATCCATCAAAGAGATAGCTGTGGGTGTATCGTGTTTGTCCTATTCAGAGTCTAGTCAGAACAACAGCAATTTTCCTACTAGCCTGACCGATACTATTCCATCTGGATACATTTCTTTTAATATACTTTAGTTTGTTGGTGAGGGGTTCGTTTACCCAACTTGCGTTATGTATGTCCCTTAAAGTTCGATCTCATATCTCTTTATAATCCCGGATGTGTTACCGGCTTTGTCTTTGGCTGTTCTAAAAGTGCTTCCTGAGTTGATGTTAATATTCTTTTTTCAAAACAATTTACTATACCTCGAATGGGAATAAGAACACATTGGTTTTTATTTAGTTTTTTCCGGCATTCCAGGCAACCAACTTTTGAATTTATTATTATGGTCTAGTTATATCTATACCTTTATAACAGTTGCATAAAAGTATAATGCATATTTTTTATTTTGTATACAGCATGAAACATCATTTTATCAAAACATTGTTGTGTGGTGGTTGGTGATGAAAGTGTGTGACAATAGTCTCCCAAAAGTGTCTCTTTTTCTTCATTCGATCATTATATTCAGGGTGTAGTGACTTAATAAAAGAATAGATGTTGAAAATTAAAAATTTTCTCAATTTAAATTGCAAAATATATATATATATATATATATTTTTTTTACGGTTTTGAAATATCTATGACAATATTATTACTTTTGCTCTCGAATACCATCATTGGAAAATAGGGCATAAATTAACATAAAAAGTACACTATTACTTTACATATTAATAATAATATCATAAAAGCTATTTTTTGTAAACTTTATCTAGGCTAAGTAATTATCAGATTGTACAATTGGTAAAATAAAGTTTAATAAAAAAAAAAAAAAATTGGAACATGGGGGGAAAAAAATATTAAAGCGTATTATTTACTATATATATATTTTATTTTTAAAACTGTTTTTAAATTTTTAAATATATTTTAAAATCTATTTAATCAGAACGATCGAAACAATTCATTTTCTGTAGAACTACAAAATTTGTTGTTTAGCCAAATCTTGCACGAGCATTTTGAAATTTTTCCCTATTCCCTACAAATAAAATTAAAAATTATATGTCAATTAGTTTTACGGTATAAATTCAACCAATAATTCAGGTTTTCTATTTATTATTTTATTGTTTTATTCTCTTGTTTTTAGGTAGCAAATCTTTACAATTTTATTTACCTTAATGTTTTACAATACAGGGTACAAAACAAAAATTAAAATTAAAACAAAAACAAATCGTATTTTATGTAAGTAGCATTTTTCTTTTCCGAAAATGAATTTTCTGATTCCTGTATTTTAATTGTTATCAGATTCTTTTTTTTTCTGTTTGTTGTTGCTATTTTTCATCATTTTTAAAATGGTAACCTGCTATCTAGAAACTTACCTTACAGCCATTTAACTATTATTTCACTTTATAAAATAAAAAAAAATAAATAAAAATTCTTAATTATATTTTTTTTTGTTTCCTTTTAATTCTTTATATCTGATTATTTTACCTGTAAGGTAAGTGATAAGATTTTTTTATTGTTTTTGTTGTTTTCTATTTTATTTCTTGTTATTTATTTGCTTTTTTTTCTTCTCATTGAAGAACTCGAATAATACTCATAGTTATTGAGTAATTTTCTCATAAAAAAAAATTACGATGAAAAGAAAAACAAACTTTAAAGTTTGGAAAACAATTTGTCTATTGTAAAGAATTGAAACTAAAAAGTGAATTGTCAAAAATGTATAATAATTGAGTTTACAGAATATTTGGACAAAATTATTAGTAAAAGAGTTAAAATTATATATTACCAAACACTAATAAGACCAACGCTTGTATATTGTGCACCAATATGGTACGACATTAGGGCGAGCTTAATAGAAACTCTCCGAAAATTTGAAAGAAAGTGCATAAGAGTTTGTACTAATATATGTAGAAAGCCCAATTCCGAATGCAAGCATTACTACTCTAATAAATACTTGTACAAGGAAGTAAACATAATTAGAATCGATAATTTTATTATAAAATGAATTCGAAGACATTATGATAAAGCACAATATACTCCGGAAAATAGTTTAATATCGCTTATATTTTACCTCAATGAAAATTACCTTGCTCACTGGTTTCATAGCTCCTGAGCATTTGATCTATTTAGATAAAAACGGTTATATTCAAAACAGTAATTATGTCCTTCTATTATATAATTATAATAGACTGGCTACATGTAAAGCTATTGATTAGGGCCCGGGAAACATTCAGGGAGAAAATTTAAAATTTTAAATGTCCATACCAGATAAGGACAAATTAATTAAAGCAAACTATTGGTGGTTGGAAAACTTTAATTATAATTAGCACAAAGTATAATATACATTAATTTTTTAATTAGGTTAAGCAATTTTAGTTAGATTAAGATAGATTAAGTTAGGCTAGATTTTTCATAAATAACTATTGAAAAAACTTTGTAAAGTTTGTACATAGTATAAAAAATTCCTGAAATTTTGCGTATAATCTATATATAATTCTTCGCCGGTGTCAGCATGTACCGCTATAATTTTTTGTTTGAAAGAGAAATATTGTTTCTGTTTTATGTATACATTTTGTTTTTAACATAAATGAAGAAGATAATTTATTTGCAATCAAGAATGCATTTAATGTAGGAGAAAAAAAAATCAAACTTTACTCAAATTGATTTAAATGAAACGGAATATACTGTACACATTTTTTGTTATTTTCTTTTGTTGCTTTTCTTCTTAATACATCATAGTAGAAAAGAATATTCTTTAATAAGAAGATATGCACTGGGGAAGTCAAGATTCCATTTACAAAAAAAACTCCATTAGTTAAAGAAACTATTGTTTTTCTTATGTAATAAGTTGTGAGAAAGAAAGAGTGCGATATAAATGATTTAAAAAACCATTTAATTTTTGAATTTTAATTTTAAATAGCCCACGCCCCACGAGCCATGTGAGAAGAGATTTCTAATGTACATGGTCGTCTGAAATTTATTTGGGTATGAGAGTAAAGAAATTTTGAATGATTGATTTTTTACAGGTACCTAACATAATATTGGTTTCAAAAACATATCTTATTTCTTAAACATCATATTATTTTCTTTTATTGTCTTATAAGGAAAGTAAAATTTTTTTTTATTTCAAACAGATTATAATTGATGTATTTTCAAAATATAAATGTTTTCAGGTATTGAAACAGGTAGTTAATACCAAGAACCAATAATTTTTTTTTATGAATGACTCGATGCATTTTTATTTCCTTCAAAATTAAATTTTGCCATGTACCTAATAATCAATGATAATTTATTAATTATTAATAATATTAGAATTTATAAGTAGGAAGGAAATTTGAATATTAATAATGTGAATAAATAATGTTTCTTATTACTATGCATTTTTAAATGTAACACAATTTAAATTTTCCCCAATTTTTGTTTTGAATTTTTATCTCTCTGTCACAAATTAAATTCTTATTACTTTCTATTTCTTACAATTTTGGAAGTCGACTAGAAAAATGGTAACCAATCATTAACAAATTATAAAATTTTATTCCAGTGCATTTTCTTATTAATGGATCCTTTACCTACTATCCTTTGACAGTAGATGCGTGTGCGATAACAACAAAAAAATCAAATAAATGTCGAATTAGCACGTAATTCTTTGTGTTTCCTCCCCTGCTAAAACAAAATGGATTAAAAATATTTAGAATAATAATTTCAAAGCTATTGAATACGTTCTTATGTACTTGAAAAATATGTTTTAAATAAATTTTTTGACTACATTGATTAGCGTAAGTTATTACGTATTTTTTTATGAAAAATAATTAAAAAAACTTTAATCAATTTATATAATCAACTACACAAGTGTTGGCATAAGTGTTAGCATTTAGAGCAACGTTTACACATAAGATTTTATTTGATAAAAGTTACTTATTTATTTATTTAAGGTTTGTTTGGCTCAAATAAAAAACAATGATTTTAAATATATAGAAATTAAAAATTATAAACAAATAAAATAAAAAATAAAAAATACAAGAAAATTAAAAAAAAAATTTGCATATTAAATTTTTAAATAAATAAAAAATACAATTAAGAAAAAGTTGAAAAAATGTTATAAATGTAGGTAGTTTAGTATCTACTAAATGTTATTATCAATACTATTATTTATAACAATCAATATAACAACAAAAATAATCAAACACAACATTAAACAAAAAGTTTAACAAATGACAAGAGTCGATTTCGATTTAAAGGAAAAAATTAGTTTCCAGCATTTTTTGTTTCAAAAATGTTTGATGATAATAGGTTTTTCATTTTATTCACATTCTATTTTTTCATTAAACAAAGTCGGATGTCAAAATATGTGGAACAACGTTTACAGGACAGTCAAACTTTCAATAGTATAAATAAAATCTTGATGTCTAAAGAGTACCTAATAGTGAGTACCTAATATTTTAAATAAAAAACAACAGCTATATTAGTTTACTTTAGTTTTAATATTTTAGTGGTTTTTTATTTATAATAAATGTACCTATGTAATATATGAATATATCCTATATCTATGTATTGATATTTTAATATTGTAGTCTTTTGTATTTTAAAATAAAAAAAACAGTAGTTTTTAATTTTTTGGTTTTCCTAAGTTCTAAAAAACATAGACAATAAGAAGCCAGTTTCCCGTCCGAGCTGCCTTTGCAATGACCAAAGCGCAAGGTCAAACTCTCAATAAGGTTGGTATTTTACTTGATGCACCAGGTTTTTCACATGGACAACTATATGTCGGGATTTCGCGCTCTACTGGGAATATAAATCATTTGAAAATTGTCATCGAAGAGAATAGAACTGTTGGAAATATAGTTTTTAATGAAATATTAGTTGATTAAATATTTCAATCTATATCAATCCAATTATATAGTTTGTCTGCTAATCTACTAATTTAACTAAAGTATCAAATATTACTAAAATATTGTTGATAGGGGAATTTTTTATTTTGATAATTTATAATGCAGTCCAACCAAGAATGCTCTAATTTTTATTTTTCACTATATATAAGGGTAGCAAAAAGTTACGTAGTAACGAGTATTTAACTAGTTAACATAAAAACCAAAAAATTGCTTAGATGTTAATAAAATTAGAAATAAATAGCTGTTTTTGTAAATTTTTGTAGGCTAGACTAGTTAGTAAGAATGTAAAATAAAAATAGTAGGTAAAAATAAAATTTATATTAAAAACAAAAAAACAGAATATTTGGCTGAATTTTCCTATTAAGTATTTTTAGCATTATTTTATGTCAAACTAATTCGAATAAGTTTCCTTATGTTATACATGTTGCAATTTGAATAAAAGGTAGTTGTTTTGTATGAAACATGGAGTCACTTGACGATAAGGAAAACTATGGTGGGATTATATCCAATGTAGTAATTTTGGTACTAGCTCAACTTATTGTGAAGAAAGCAATTATTCTTCAATTACCATGATACTTTTTAATGATAGCATAATAATTTTTGATAACGTAATAAAGTTTTTTTGGTATGATAAATATTTTGTATGTATGGATGAAAAACATGGTCATTTCATACGAATCTTAATATGTCATATTATTTATATAAGTCATCTGTATATTGTGTAATAATGTTATTCATTATATAATGTAATCTTGTGCGAAATGTTAGATTTTATTTTCGGTATGAAATTAATTTTGTATGAAGAGAAAACTATTTTCTGCTATACCAATGATAATTATATGTCTATTTTATCTAATACAAGTATTTTTGTGTGAGGCAAAAGCGATTAGTTTTTCTTTTGGTATGATAACAATTAATAGAAATTTATTTTGTTCAATACGATCATAATTTCATATAATACAACACTATGATCTTATGTGAAGTGATGAATTTTCTTTTTAAAATAATATGATCAATGATCATTCAATACAAACCTTAATATGTTGTATAAAAAAATTACATAACATAATCTTGTGTGAAATATTAGATTTTCCTTTCGGTATGAAAACAATTTTGTATGAACAGAAAAACATTTTGTGTAATACCATGATAATTGCATGTATGTATTCTTTTTTTTTTGTCTAATACAAGTATACCTACTTGTGTGAAGCGCTTAAATTTTCTTTTGGTATGATAACAATTTTGTATGAATAGAAATTTATTTTGTCCAATACGATCATAATTTTATAGTTATCTTATTTTATATAATACAACTATGGTCTTATGCAAAGTGATGAATTTTCCTTTTATAATAACATGATCATTCTATACAAATCTTAATATTAGGTTGTATAAAAAAATTACATAACATAATCTTGTGAGATTTTCCTTTCGGTAAAACATTTTGTTCAATACCATGATAATTGCATGTTTATGAAATAACGTATCCTTTTTTTTGTTTAATACAAGTATACTTGTGTGTAGCGACTAAATTTTCTTTTTGTATGATACCAATTTTGTATGAAGACAAAAAGTGTTATAATGTGCTGATAATAGTATAGAAAACTTATTTTGTATAATACCATTGTTAATTTGTATGAATCGATGTCTTTTAGTATGATAACTGTTGTATAATGGATCAAAATTTTGATAAAACATTGGTATTTGTTGGCAGAGTTTTTATTCATTGATTGATTTGATATAACTCTGACCTTATAATATTGTGTTATATTGTGATTCCAATTTATGATGGTAAGATGATGTCATAGTGGTTTACCTATTACTTATGTATCTGTAATTAAACTTTTTTATATAAATTATAAACTATTTTTTTATATATGAATTCATACTCTACAATAACGATTTTGTATTAGGTGAACAAATGTTCTTGTAAAAAATACCATCGATTATTTTATAGGAATTTGTTTCTTTTGTATAATAAAACATAGCAAGTTCGTATGTAACGAAGAATATTAATTCTTTTGGTGAGATAAAGATATTGTAAACGAACATTTTTTTCTTGTATAGATAATAATTATTTATCATACATTGGTATGAAATGATAATACATTGGTATGTAATGACAAATATATCATAAAATTTCATAAGTTATCAACTACAGCAAGACATATTTCTTAGACAACATGCTAGACATATTCTGTAGAGACTAGATTTATATATTTTTACGATACTTCATTAGAAAATTGTTTATTTTTTTTTATTTTAATACTATTCGGGACAGAAGACAGTTAGAGGATGATAATAAAATTAAAAATGTTTTTGTACTAATAAAAATACTTACTTATAAGAAAGTTGATGTTAAAGGCATTTCGAAGGTAAACTGCAAGCAAATTCTAAATGTTCTAATATACATTAGAAAATATTTGTCATTTGATATTTTGCTTCTCTCAAAATCCCCGGCTTGAGATCTCACAATAATTAGGTGGATATATGTCTTAAAAGACAAGATATCTGAAAAGTGAATATTTTAGATAAATATTAACAAATTTATCACGGTTAGAGACTTGCCCGCAGTATCGTTTTCCATTTTGGTTCAAATTGTCAAATATTTAATATTTTGTCCAAATGGTTAATATTTTGTCCAAATATTCCATTTTGTACGTGATTGCCACAAAATTTGAAGAGGATATTGTAGGTAATTGCTCTGAATCTCAAACTTGCATAGTGTTGAATTAAAATTAGCAAAGAATTTTTGTTGTTGTCACATCTTTGAACTCAACTAATTAACAAACATTTGTATTCCGCCTATGATTTTAATTTTCAGTGAACAATGTTAAATTTTAAATAGTTTGAATGTTTCCATATTCTTTTATATTTCTATAATTTGTAAGTTCATGTATAACATAAAAATGAAATAAGAGATGGACTAGAACAAATTTACTATGATAAAATTAGTGCATATTAAAACAACTCTTCTTCCAAAAATTAGAAAGAAAATGATTCTCCTACATAGCTTGTCATTAATAAAAAAATAAATTTAATATAAACAAAAATAATTACAAGGCGACTATAAAATGGTGTATGAAAATCAAAAGAACTATTCTTTTTATTTTTAATAATAAATTTTATTTTCTATCTGTTGTTATTGTTCGTATTGCATAAGCGTCATATCCGTCAAATATTGACGGTTGTTTGAACGCAAAATACACAAGTATGAAGTCGTGCAAATCGAACAAATCTAAGATTTTTTTTGAAAATTAGGACTAGTAACTCCATTCGAAAATTAATGAAAAATATATTTTTACGATTCAAAACTTAATCATGTGATCAATTATTAAGTCGATATTATGGCTTTACGCTCAGTATTATAGGACTAATCTTCCCAAAACTCTTTTACTTTTGATTTTCTTCAAAGACTTTCACAATAATGTAGGTGTCTGTTATATTTATTCTAAGTATGAAATTTGATAAATATTACTATGGTTAGCATTACAAGAGTGATGGGGCGGTAAAAAATCAAATTGCTACTGGTACTGAATATGTATAGTCTAGTTCAATATTGTAACGTCGTGAATATAATTATTCCCTTATGGATAATCAAAGAAATAAATTGATTTATATATGCCGTAGAGAGCAGAAAATAAACTTCAAGAATGTGTCTGAGCCTCATAAAGTGTTGGACTTCTGATGTGTTTACACATCCAAAATATAAATTGCCAGAGGTTGAATGAAAATAATAATCCTTTTCATTCTTCAATGGCCTACTAATTTATCTAATACTGTTCTCCCTATCTTATCCAATTTTTCTTATTCCAAAGAAGTGATATGTAACTACTAAAAATATTAATTATCCAACCGCTTTTCCTACAAATTCTGATTTTTTGATAGCTATTAAAATTTACACAACAGAGTCACAAAATCTTAAAATTATTCACTTATAATTTTTATTCATGGAAGAGTTTTACTATCTGTCAAAAATACAAAAACATGGAAACATATAAACCTATACCTAGTACTTAATTAAAATTTTCTTAAAGTTCATTTAAACATTTTTTTTTTTTTACCTTTAATTACTTCTGTTGTCTTTCACAACGCTACTATAATTCGCATATTTAAACATTAATTATTATGAAATATAGAAAAAAAAAACAAAAATAAAAACAAACAAACAAAAATTTCTACAAAATTTATACCCGTAAATTGAAAATTTTTCAGCTCTTAAAATTTAATTAAAACGTTCAAATATAAGAAACTAAAAATACAGTAGAAAAAAACTTCCAAATGTGGGCATCTAGGCTTAAAACTATACAAAAAAAGAAAAAAAAAAAATAATAAAAAAAAAACAAGAACAAAAAAGAAGTGATTAAAAAAATATTTTCGGAAGTTCTTTGGCCTTTTGCCATATTTGGGTGGTCGGCCCACCATACATAATATACCATTCACAAACAACCAACAAGTATTATAAAAAAGCACTTGTGTTCAAATTCATTATTTTAAAGCTTATTCTGTAGCTGATTATATTCATAAAAGTATAATTAGGTGTCTAGTTTTTTTCTTTAATTGCATTTTTTTTAACTGAATTCATTCAAAAAATATTATTTAATTGTTGATTTTAAGTTTGTAATACCTACAGATATAATTATTTTATTTTAATGATCAAAATTATATTCTGTTCGTTTCATTCATTTTGAAAGATTTGTGCCTCGCAAATATTTTCAAACTGTACAAAACTTTTTATACTCAACTCTTTAAATAGGTTCAATTACATACATTTTGATATAAATAATCTTAATTCATATTATAGGATCTCATACGTCGGATTCGACCTATACAAAAGTTTTGATTAATAACTCAATATTGAAGTCAGTCTGGATATACGGTATTCAAATATGAACTAAACAAAATCGTATGCAAAGAATCTGAATGTTTCAAAATAAGGTATATTTCCGTCAATGTCAATGATGATAAATGGTATGTTAGCAATCCCTGTATTATAGTATATTCGCCTGATAAAAGATTTCAATACTGCATTTAAAACGACTCCTTGAATTAGAACAACGGGCCTTCAAAATGTTTTTGCCGGTAAGAAACAGTTCCTGAGACCTCTTTCGGTAACTTATTGCTATATAAAAATACCACATCCAATCTCATATCATTTCTATGAGTTAAGTGGCAGTTTAAGTAGTTGTTAAGTAACAAAAGCAGTTCGATATTTATGATGAAGTCAATTTTTTGGTGTTGCATAAACCCAATTTTCGAATCATTATAATTATTCTGAATCATTTCACAACTGATTTTTATTATTATCTTTTAAATAATAGATATTTAAAAGGAGACATAGCGAAACTAAATATTTTTATAATTTATAATTTAACATTTCACTCCATGTGTAAGTATGCACATACATACTTAACATACAAAGATTTTATTGTATCAGATTGCCGCAACTCATCCATGTACAGAACTTCTTTATTTTCGGCAGAATTAAATTAATTTAAAATTTTAAAATAAATTATTACGAATATGGTTGTTGCCTAAAATATCAAGGATAAAAAGAAATGATGGATTTTTTTTTTACTATTTACTATTTTTTTTTTTACTATATAATTAAATAAATTATTACTACTTTTGAAATGTGCTTATAAGCAAAACTTGTGTGAAATTACAGAAATTTGTATTTCTGTTCCCTTATATTTCATTCTATTACACTAAATCGTGCGGTTTTAGCATTTTCAGTCTTTTTATATCGTAAGATCTGTGTAATATATAGTTCAACCGTCTTAAAGTTGGTATGTTGAATCAACCGATTTTCGTGTTTAATAACATAGTAAAGTTATCTATTTTTTTAGTTTTAGATCTCTGTGAATATGAATCATGGCGTTATGCATTCGTGATAGTTCTAAAAAAATTTATTTTGGCAGCGCTATATAATTAATAAGTTAAATGTTTTTGTGCATCTCCCCAGTTGGATTATCGTAAGCCCATATAGCTTTAATTATACTTTTATATACTTGTAACTTGGAGCATGGGCTGAGCTTAGACTGTCTTCCCATTAGCAGGTTTCTGTTTGTAATTCTGTTTGATCTGCATTGCTTTTCTTTAACATGATGCTTCCAGCTAGAGAGCAAGGTGTAGTCCAAGATATTTAACTGTTTCCGCTTTTGATACCTGAACATCATTTATGTATATACAATGTTGTGGTACTTTTCGTTTTAATTCGTAACTATTATGAACCGATTTTTGCTCGTCAAGTTTAATTTTCCAAATTTGGGTTCATTTGTTTACTTTATCCAGCCCGCCCTTCCTGAAGTTGCTCTATTGCTTATCTTTTCCAATCGCTTATAGCCATTAGAGCCGTAACATCTGCAGCAATGCAGCAAATTCGACCTGTGGTATTATCGGGATGACGACGATATATAACAAGTATAGGATGGGTCCTACGCAGTTTTATCGCAGTTTTATCAAACTTCATAAAATTTCGAAAAGCGGTCGAATACTAGTAGTATTTTTAATCCAGTTATTCCAGAAATATAAATATTTTCGCTCACATTTATTCCATATTTTTAGCCCTGACTAGTGACAGTATCCTATTCCTATCATTCATAACGACATTTTAATAAAATTTCTATTTAATCATATTTACTTCCCAGTGTGTACTTTATAGACGACTTCTAAAACAGTGAAAAATGATAAAAAAAAAACAAAAACTTAATGAACTCACCTTTGCTGTTTTTGTTGTTGTTGTTCTTTTTTATTGCGTAAATTATTAAAATTTTTGGCTGGGTGCCCAAAAAATAATTTTTAAAATTTAAATTTTTTTTTTTTTTTGTTTCTCAAAGAGGAAATCATATTATATGAGGTAAGGTAAATTTCAGCAGCTTTCCTTATTATTCGGGGTAATTATTACATTTTAAAATTAAATTAAAATTTTTTATTTTTAATTATGACTAAGTAGCAGCCAAACACTACAACATTGTTCATAATAATTGTTTTGTTTTATTAAATCTACCGTTATTTCATACAATTAAAGAATTTTTGAATTTGTGATTGTTTCAGAGGCACTACACTACAATAACGAAAAAATGATAAGCAAAAACAAAAAATTAAACAAAAAATTGCACACATGTTGAAAAAAGAGAGTCAAAAAGAGTCAAAAGGTCTATGGGTTGTTTTTTTTTGTTTAATTCCAGTAATTGCAAATGTCTCTTTGTTTTTTAATGTTCTGTTCTGGGGAAGTGAATATAGTTACATACATAATTATGTATATTTTAAATTAAATAAGATTACGGATGATTTGAAAATAGAATGAAAACCGGAAGATAATACCTACCTACCTATCTACCTTTATAGTTTTTATATTTCGGTTTTTTTGTTTTTTTTTTTGTAATTGTTTTGTTTTTGTATTGTTTCATAAAAAAAGACATTTAAATTTATTTAGAATTCATTTTGCGTAATATAAAAATTCTTTAAAAGAATTCAAATAAAAACAATGACAGCAGTTAAATATGATGAATGTTGTCAAAATTTGGCGAATATTTTATATTTTGAAGAAATATTGCAAAATTGCAACAAATTTAAATTGTCGTTAAAGCCAAAAAATATAAAGTAAAAGAATAGGTATCATAAATTATTAAATGAAATAAATCTAGTCCTTTCCGGTTAATTTTAATTTTTTAAATTTAAAACAGTCTGAAGGAATGGATCTATATATAGACGTTTAGTATTTTTATATTGTCGTATTTGATGACCATAATTGATCATCAATGAATCATATTTAAATGTTGTGCAATTTATTGAGTAAAGTAAATTATTTTGATTTTTATGGAAATAAAATTTTCATTATACATGAGGCGTATCGGTAAGGAGCTGAAGAGTTGTTATTATATGCAACAAAGCCAGACTTTACAAAACCGGACATAGACCCAAAAAAGCCAGACATAGACCTGCAATTCTGAAATGAACGGGGAAGTACAATAGAACTTAAGAGGTCGCGGCTATTTAGAACTCCCCAATTTCAAAAGAAAAAATAAAAAAAAAAAAAACAAAGCCAGAATGCTGAGTAAGTCATGATGTAGAGTTAAGAAATTATTTACAAAAGGTAGAATTATCACATTGGCCATTGAGTTTGCATGTAATAGGCATTTCATTTTATTTTTATTAGAATTAATTAATATAATAACCTGTTAAATATAAAGTCTATTAATAGGCAGATAGTACATCCCAACCATGGCAATTTAGACGAATAAAATGTAGTATAGGTATATACAAATATATTTAACCGTCCTTTTGACTTTACTTAATTTATTTTTGATTTTTTTTGTTATCATAATTCATTCAATTTCAGTTCATTAAGATAAATTTTAACATTGCTGCATAAGCGTTTTTCGTTTTTTAAACACAACTTTTTTTTCAATTTGTCCAAAAAATTAAATATCCTGTGTGTTATTTTTTTAAAGGAGTATTGGATCTGCATGGAAAAGAGTGTTATAAAAGTAGCGTAGTAGCACATAACAGCAACGACTAACACAACACAATACGATTTTACTTATTCTTGTTCTAATATGCTTAGATATCGTTTATAGAGCAAGTTATTGTATAAATTTAAGTGAGGTGGCGTATATGAAACGTATAAAAGTTCTCCAAGACAAATTCTTCAAGAAAAAATCCCCAAAGAAAAAACCTTTATAAATAAACAAAAGCGCAAAATAATACTTTGGCAATTATTTTTTAAGGATTTTGTCTTTGGGGATTTTGTTTACAGAACTTTGGTTTGGGAGTTCTTGGGGAATAATAATAAAAATATACAATAAACATATAAAACTAACATATACATAATTTCAGACAGTCAGCTAGATTATTCAATTTTTAATCAAAGTTAGTTTGTAGCTTTTAGCTTAATAAAGCCAGTGGTAGAAAATGGATTGGCAGATATGATAGAACATGATGCGATATAAGATAGTGAGGAAGTACATATCTTTGCAAAAACAAGTGTGCTGGGTTAATTCTTATGACCGTAACTTTACGTTGTTCGTTAAAATGCCTATACTTACAGAAAAGTGTTTCCAAATGGGAAATTACGGAAACTAATGATATGTGGTAATAATTGTCAAATAAAATTGCTATTAAGCCTTTTCAATTTTAATATTAACCAATTAAAACAGGTAATCAGAGTGAATAGATTCAACGTCAAAACACTGAATGGTTTACCACAGATTAAAATGGTTCTTTAAAAAGAGATTTGTTCAAGATTGATAAGTTCATCCCAGAGAGAAGTAGATATTGTTTACAAGAAGAGGAATTTTCTTTTATCACTCTATTGCAACTCGACGCCATGGGTCACAAAAAACATATAGTCAATATCAGATATATACATCGCCTTGTGCTGAAATTAATATTAAAACCATAGTAGCGTTCACCAAGGATATCTGTAATATTAAACAATCAAATGGTACTATAGATCTGTAATACTGTAGAATTAGTAGTACTATAGATCTGAAAACTATATAGCTATATAGAACTTCCATCCGTCAAAAAACAAACATATTCTGGTAATATGACAAACAAACAAAAACAACTATGGGCACTCACTTTAAGTATAGTAGATTAACAGTAGAAAAATAAGAAAAAAACAATAAATAAAAACATAAATAGCAATAAATGCAAAAATTTAATAGGACTTAAACATTTCGCAAATAGTTTTTCTTTCAGTCATTATAGAAAAAAAATAAAAATTTATTTCCGTTATCCTACCAATCATCACTTTAGAGCGGATTCGGTTTTTTTTCAAATAAAAAAATTATTTTTGTTTTACTGGATTTCCGACAACACATTCTTTTTCTTCATTTCAATTAACATATTTTCGAAATGATGGTTTTTCTACTTTTCAGCATTAAAAATTTTCAATAACAAATGAATACATTTACGAATATGTACATATACATACATAAATTAAATATCTGTCAACTGTTGGAAATTTTTTTTTAATTATATAAATTAAATGGTATATAATTAATATGCGATTGAATAAATGAGATGATATTTATAATTAACAAACATGAAAATAAGATGTTATGTTTAGGTTGTCTGTCCTTCTAACGTTCATGCTTTATTAAATTTTTTTTATTCATTATTTCAAATTGTTAAAATGTGAGTAGTCGCGTACCACGATTTCGGTTGATGAGTTTTAAATTTTTTTCTCTTTTATTAAATTATTTTTTTTCGTCTAGTAACGTAATACTAGCCATATTTTTTATTATGACTCGTGTCACTGCATGTAATCATTTGCTGTAACATACTTAATGTGCAAAAAGGCAATTCTATATAAACTACTCACAATATGATACAAAAAAATATCATGAATTGATATACCGGGTGTCCCAGAGCTTATGTGTCCGTTTTTTTTTTAATAGAGAAAGGTGTCGTTATTTCAAAATTTAACAAAAATTTTATTAACAAATCGAGTCTATTATTTTTGACGTAAAATCCAAACCTACATAAATAATTATTTCTCGATCTCTATTTTGGTGAATTTCCGGTTTAAAAAAGCATATTTCCGACCCTTTCCGGAAATATCAGCAATCGATAGAGCACCCTCGATTTAATTAATAATTTTTTGCTTTAACTTTTAAAATAACGGCTCCTTCCCCTCTTTAAAATCTGATATACGTATGTTTTGAAACACTCGGTATATGTATATCTATATAATTTTGTATCTGAATTATAACTGATTTATGCAGTTTGTGTGGCTAGAGAAATCTTTACATATATTGGTACTGTTGGTTAAGTAAAGTAGGAGTGATAGCAATCTTGCAAGTCGCCATCATACCTCATTTACGCTATAATTTTACTTCATATATAATCGAGTGTTTATAGAGATATAACCATTTGACAAGCTACAAATAATTTCAATACTGGTATTAACACTTGTTTCACCTCAGCTTTATTTTAAAAATTTGGAATTGTCCGTTTAATAGCTGCAGTGATAGAATCAAACACTGAACAGCAACTTTCTTCATTCTAAACCTCTTGAACATTCTCAATTCTAAATGATAACATATCTCTTAAACTATTTAGAGTTATTAAAACCATTAAGTACCATTTAGAGGAAATATTTGTTTTATTGGTTTCGCTAATCGAAATTATTATTTATATAGTTTCTTGCATTTATCTGAATGTTTGACGGGACGCTCCAATACATTTATGTATACTTTGGCTAAAATTATTATATCAGTATTTTTTCTTTATGGATGATCAAAAATTCTTTTCAAAATTAATAACTAGCTACTACTTTGTAAATGGGGAGAGTCATCTTCGAAATTTGAAGAAGAAAATCGTAATCAATATTACATTATGAACTATTTTCAAACATTTCAATTTATCGTTGAAACTTTATAATTGTTTTTATTGACTTATCTTAAACAACAACCTCCTTGTAAGCTTAAATCGGGGGTGTTGTTAATTTTGATATAGTAAAATTGTTCTATGTTAAAATATATTTCTATATACATAGAGCCAAACTTTAAATTAAAATTTCTAATTGAAAATTAAAAAATTATGAAAAAATATTTAGCTTCGCTACGTCTCCGTTTAATCTATCTATCATTTAAAAGAATAATAATGAAAATTGGTTGTGAAATGGCTCAGATATTATACCGCACCGTACTTTTTTTAATTTACAGATTAAATAATATAATAATATAATTTACTCCAGCTCTTAAGTTATTGCTTGATTTATTTTCTACCTCGAAAAAATTCAAATTTCGTAAAAATCATAATATATTATGAGTATTTGAAAATATTTAAAGACATTGTCCGTTCGTAATATTAAATTTTCCAAACCCCACCCCTCGCATATACATTAAATATCTTGAAATTTGAATCAGACTCGTAACTCATTCAAAAATTTTGTAAATCTCATTGGAATTGGAAAAAAGACAGCAGTTAATGAATGTACGATAACCGAAAATAAATTGCGAAGTATGTACGATATATTGGATAAATGTATAAAATCGGAAAAAGTTGTGCTAACTCTAGTTCCAATTATTATAATGTCTTATCTTTATTTTTTAATGACGTGGCTTGAAAGACTACCAAAGGAAAATTAAAATTAATAAATTAAGTCGCGTGCTTTAAAAATTACGGTTTTACTAATTAACACTTAAGTTAAAATTATTGACATACCATCATGTCCATAATTACAAAAAAAAAAAAAAAAAAAACAAAATAGAACATTTAAATTTAAATGAATTGAGTTGGTATTGACACTTGTTTAATATACCTAATCTTATCTAGCTTTAATAAAAGTGGTTTTAAATATTTTCAATGATACATGGAAAATAATTTAAATAGTGGTAGCACGCGATCGATCACACAAATTTGAATTTGAATGTCAATAAAAGATTAATTTAATAACAATATCTTGTTTTTCTGTAGAACATGAATTAAAATGTTCTTTACAAATCTTTCAATTCAGATTCTTCCTCAATTGAAAGAGTGAAAAAAAATCAAGTGAATGATTGTAAAGCATTTATTTAACATCCGTTTAGTGATATGGAATAAGTTGTGAATTCTTTATGTTGTTGTGAACAAAGACAAAAGCTTCTCTGGTTTGATTATGGCTGAATGAATAGCTGAAATAAATTAAAAGATATTAAAATTAACATAAACAAATTATGTGAAATAAATTTATAAATATCTAGAGATCTTAAGTTTCATATAAGGAAAATAATCATAGTAACAACAACAATCCTCATAATATACAGAGTTACCATTCATTGCCTCCTCAATATAACACCATTCTGTATACCAACAGTTTAATACCAATATTTTCCAAACTACTTGAAAAACTGTTTTCAATAAGGCTTAGCCCAGTTATAGAAAGCCGTCACTCATACCAAAATACCAGTTCAGTTTTAGAATAAAACATGGCACTATAGAACAAGTTCATCGTATTGTGAATCAAATAAATTCTGACTTGGATCAAAAAAAATATTGTTCTGAAGCATTTCTGATATAAGCCAAGCATTCGATCAGATGTGGCATTTAGGCTTATTATATAAGCAAAAAAAAAAACTGCCGTTGGATTTCTGCTAAGAAGCTATACAAAAAATCGTACGTTTTATGTCAGACAACAAGATTTTCACACAAAATTTTTCGGTGTTAAATTAGGCGTGCGCCAAGGAAGCGTTCTGGGACCCACACTCTATCTCACCTATACGGCAGATATCCCGAAATTAGCAACTTTTAGTGATAATACAGATGGCTTCAGACATCGATCTATTCCCTCAAATCTTCTCCAACCAAACATCAAACAAATTTAAAGCTAACTTCACAGTTGGAAAATAAAAGTAAATGAAAACAAGTCAACCCATGTGGCATTTACACTGAGTAAAGATAACTGATGTCCTCCAGTAACTTTGAACATTACAGTCATACCACCAGAGTATTTTGTCAGATATTTAGGGATTCATCTTGATAGGTGTTTAGCATAGAAGAAGCACATAATTTGTAAGTGAGCTCAATTAAATTAAAAACCTATATTGGTTAATGGGTCTATTTTGGGTAAATTGTCTTTGCCAAACTAGATGCTACCGTACAATGCTATACTTAAACCAATATGGTCGTACGGAATTCAATTCTGGGGCGCTGCAGCTAAATTCAACATTGATGTAATTCAAAAATTCTACAACAAAGTCCTAAGAATGGTGGTCGATGCTCTGTGATTGATGCTAAATAGTTTAATCGAAAATGATTTGTAGGTTTCTTCAGTACATGGTGAAACATCAAAATATTGCATAAAGTACAAAAGTAAATTGGAAATATATCGAAACATCGTGGTCAAAAACAAACAATCATAGAAATAAATTGTTAAAACCATTTATTCCATATTGTTCCAAATGCTTCGAATGTTTCCATATGTTCGAAATTTTAGCAAAATATTTTTTTATTATAATTAAAGTTTTATAAGAAAATGGTGTTGGACATATTCTGAACAAAACTGACAATAATATCGCAAACAAATGTTTCAAATGAAATTAATGGTACACAGTTGGAAGATAAAGGAAAAATTGAATGCTAAAGGTCGCAGTCGAAGCAAGCGCACAACAGAAAACGTGATCGCAACTGAAGAGACTGGTTGGAGGTTGAAGGCGTATATATACCGTATGTCTCACAGATGTGCATACAGGACAATTTTAATGATCATGAAATGTGTTTAATTTTATTAAAATAAAAATGATCATATTTTCACCAACATCATTAAAAAATGTCCTGTGGTGTTTATTCTTATTCTATAACCTAAAATCATATTTTTATTGTTCATTTCATTTTCAGAATACAGTCAAAATTATTGGCTTTTAAGTAAAATATACTTAATTTTTTTTAAGTCTCATTAAAATTGTAAAATCTTTAAATTTATTTCTTATGTGCTTTTTCTTAACTTCCATAACTCACATATAATTGCAATATAAAAATTATAACTTGCATTATTCACCTTTAAATATTATGGTGTTGTATATGAATATATTTTAATTTTCTATTCAATTATTATTTGAAAATGCAGGTGAATCTTTAAAACTTATGAGGAAATCAAGCCTTAATTTTCATTTCAATTTCATTGAAAACATTTTGTTTTAAATAATATGTTGTTGACCTACTTTTATTAAATTGTTTAAATTAAAATGCCCTTCAATATTGTACTTCAATGTCGTATTATAGTGCTAATATAATATAGTGTTGATCTTTGAATTAATTTCGTACATCAATTTTATTTATTTTTTTTTTCAATCACAGCTCGATAGATACAGTTAAATTCTATATAGAATAATCAAATCTATGCAAATTATATTTCAACATTGACTGATTGTGTGATAAAAATGGTATTATGAAAATCATAATTGAATTTTGATTTCGTTACAGAAAAATGGAATAAAAAATATTTTTTGGAGCAATTTTGGGGTATTATAGTTTTACCTTATTAATTTTAGATATCTATTGAAAATATTTTTCCAAAATGTCCAAATGTTAAACCATTTTAATATATGTATAGGAATTTTTGGGGTCGTATTTTATTTACTTTTTATTACATAAACACTGGAAAAAATGTTGTTAAATTTTTTCGGCTTTATTTCATTTGCATTAGTAGGCTTTACGTCATTTTCGTTTTTAGAGTTTTATTTCACATAATTTATGCATTATTGATTATAATCTTTATTTTTGGAGGTTCGGGCATTTAGTCGCCTTTCGGAACCGATATTGGTTCGGGCATTAATTTGTTGATACCTTAAATATCAAACATCACAAAATTATTTCAAATAATTAAAGGAAAACTGATATAGAGTAACAATAAAATCAGAAAAAAATAATAAGAACGGTATTTAACAGGTTTAAACAACAATATATACCCGAATTTCAATTTCTGTATTATTGGAACCCAAAAGCAACGTCTTAATGCTATTTAAAAATATATTTTTACTACGAAGAGTTTTTAAAAATGCTGGAAGCTTGTTAAATAGTTTCCAGAATAAGATGACAATAACCAGTTGTACGGTACACTGGAATAGTAACAAATAAGCTTAGGCTAATTCTTAATGTATTATAATTACTAGAAATTGTCGAATTTTAATAATCACAAGGAATGAAAGAAAATTTAATCTCTTAAAATAATAAAAATGTTCCACAGGTAATAACTAAATAACTCTAAGCCCTATGCACCACTGATGGGGTTCCACGACAATGGTGAAATGTTGCACGTAAACGATTTTTTTTGTAAATGCCTACTTTAGCAACATATTTTTGAAAATTAGAATATTAGAGGTTTTATTTTGTTCTGGTATATGCTTCAGCCCAACAAGTAATCAACATTTTTGAAAAAAATAATTACATAGTAAAATTATTTTTGATATTTTAGTAGTACAAAGTTATTTTAGACGTATTTAATTAATTAATTTAAAATAGGGTGGCAGCTGAAACAATACTGCACCACCACGACAATAGAACACGAACGTGAGCTCATAGTGATTTGCTTCATTGCAGATACAAACTGGACTATTACATATTGTTCGAGCACACTCTGAGCTATGGATATCCTGTATTGAACGTAAATATTACTTTAATGCCAAAATTGTTCAACTCAACTCATATTACTATCAATTGTGGTATCTAAGTATTTAAAAGGATTTTTAATAACTTTAATTCTGCAACAATTAGCACTGCAAAAACAAATCATGACAAATTAAAATTCTAAAACGATTAAAAAGAATAATAATTAGTGTTACTTTATTTAAGCCTTTTGCACTCAATTGCATGGAAACGCAAAAATGTAATAAAATCATCTGAAATGGATAAATTATGTATTTTTGTTTTCTGTGATTATTTTTACTTTTTATCCAGAATGTTTTGATGAGCTGTAGTCATATTGATTATTTTGTTAATGGTGCAAGCTCTAAAAACTTAAAATTGTGAATATGTAGATGTCAAACAAGTCTTATTTGCAGTGCAAACACTTACTACGGATCAATCACAGTCTCTGAATTAGTTTTAGTAGAATTAAAGTTGAGCATAGAATTGTTGGTGCAGTTTTCCTCGTATACATTTCATCATATACATATTTCAATTAAGCCAGAAAACTATAGTTGTCAAAATTAAATAAGTGAATTTAGATATTCAATACTTACATTTACATTTCAAATAACAAACCTAAAACATAATGCAACATAAATTATTTAGAAATGAAATAATGTTTTTTTTTTATGTAATTATTTGTAGAAACGATGACAAAATATAGATAGTAACAACAACAAGTGCAATACAATGGTTAATTTCATAATAAAGCTTGTAAAGTAATTGAATGTAAATCTATTGTTGTAATTCTTCTCTAAGTGAAAAGACCTATTATTGTGAATTACAAGTACAATAACAACAATAAATAAGTAAGTACATATTACATATTTGCAAACAGAGATGATCTTTAGCGGTACGAATTAGTACGACTGTGAAAAATTATTATTTGAAAGAAAAAGTTTTAAAGTTTTCAAATACAAAGCAGTGATAAGGCTAGCAATTGTGCTGAACAACATTTATTTTGAAACTGATATGAAGAAAAATTGGACGTTTCTGACATACGAATATTCAACTAGCTTGTCTCCATGTTTTTTCACAACACAACTTAAGTAGCGTTACAAATGAAAAATCCAATGGAAATTCGGAACATGTGAAAAAATTAAGTGAAGACTGTTTGAAGACAATGGGACTGATATTCATATCGTAGCTCATGAAGTTTTCAATAAATCGGGAGTTAACAGAAGGTCTGAAAATTCATTTGCTTAAAATTGTTGCCAATTAAGGTAAACCATTTTCAATTCAATTGTGCTAAGTTTATCTGCAGGAATAATTATAAAATAATAAGACGGATATAATTGTTTGTAAGGAAATGTTATGAGTCTGATAAGCGCACAGGAAGGTAGATAAATATTAATGGTTGAAAACTCGGCTAATTTAGAAAATAGAAGTCATTGTGGTATCGCTGAATTAAATTCCCGGGATATTTCCCAACGTAATCCCAAATACCTGCCATTTGACATAATGACTCTAGCAAGTAAGCTTCTGTATGAAATTTAATTTTATGGCATAGACCAGGACAGGTGCAAAACAGATGTAGAACTAGTACTATATTATTTATAATAATTTACGACTATCACCTCATACTAACCTTAGTTTAACTAAGCTGTTAAATTATTTGAAACGTACTTTTCACAATTTTTTTATTTGGGGAGCTTTCAATCTCAGATTTAGATATTCTTCATCATCATATCCATTGAAGCATGACATTTTTTATTATCTACTCTTCATTGGCAAGTTTTTTCTTCTTTAGAAAGCTTAGTAAAACTATAGTAAAACTATAGTATAAGGTCTATTTGCAGAGTATATATACGAGATGCATTGTACCGGAAAATTGTTTTAAAACTACTCAGAATGCTTAATTGAAATAAAAGAAGTACATCGAAACAAATTGAAGATAAATGAAAGTTAAACATACAGCGAGATGTACAGGTTGATGAATAGTAAAAAATATTTACGAACAATTGTTACCATGATTGCATCTGGTATTATACAAGATGTCGACCTCCATAGAAATCTAGGCATATTAATTGTTAATGTAGAGATCAATAAACTGACTATAAAATATTAATGTAAACTACAGCATCATGATAATGTTGAAACTTCAAAGCAGCTGGAGCACAGAGGTATAATGTAAAGGCTTAAAAGAGTCAAACTATTTGAACTTGTGCAAACAAAAAGAACTGAACCAGCAGATTTACTTTTACTTCAACATAAAAATATTGTACTTACCAGTTGCTGGTTGGCTAATATAAATAAATGCAGTACAAAAAAAAAAACCAAACTAGACTTTGCTAAATATGGAAGACTATAGTTTTAAAAGATTTTGATCATTGACACTGATCATTGACACAAAATCGATTTTGTGTCAAATCATATTAACCGACAAACCATATTCGGTTAATATGATTTGCAAGTAGTACTTTTTTATCCTTTTTCACTCCATTTACTACTATAGGGCTTTGGCATTGTTAAGATATTGTGCTAGATATAGAAAATACTGATTAAGTCTAGTCTAGTACTATTATAGCTCACAATTAGAGAAAAATGTAGTAAACTATATAATTTATATTATTAGAATGGCTTTAAAATCAATGTACTTTTGAACAACAACAATTTGAGAGGACAAACAAATAGTCAGTAAAATTATCAATAAAAAAAAATATATTTGTAATAAAATCAATTAAAATAAATTAAAAAAATTAGACAATAAAAAGAACTCTTTGATCTCTCATTAGTGCGATGTCTATAAAATAATAATTTTTAAATAGTTATACTGCGCATAGAATACTTAAAACATCACCACTGTGCCAATACAACGATCACAAACAACAATAGATAAAAGAGAAACAAAGAATTCCTAAAAAGGTGTGTCAATTCAATTTCGATGAGTCCATAATGCACTTTCATTCTATAGATAGGTTGTTCTAAAAGTTAACAAAAATAAAATCTGGATAATAAAATTACAGTCGACATTTGAAAAATAAAAAAAACACAAAACAAAATTAAAAAGAACTGAGAATATTTTTCAAAGCAATTAAAATAATTTTTAAGAATGGGGCAGATGAACGGACACACAACTACATACAATGTATTTTGTTATTTAATTATTTTTTTTGTTATGTATATATATAATATATATGGGTGAGACTTAATTAGTATGCACTTGTTGTTGACCATAATATATCCATAATATTACATATATACAATATATTACATTAAAATTCATTCATATATATATATATACATATTTTAGATTTAAAGGTGTAGTAATAATATTGTTGCAATGAACGATCATTATTGAAATGACCTAGTTTTAAAATTTCAAAACTATCTATGCATATACGTACATTGAGATGATAGTCTAACTTTGTGATTGTGGTGACTCACAAAACTGACACAACTGACATTGTATTTTTAAATTAATTTATTTAAATTGGTTATTGTGTTTTGAGAAGAGCTTCTTCAAATCGTATATCTATAAATTTATAATGATTTTAATATTTCAATATAATAAAAACCCTAATAATGTTCAAATAATAGAGAGTAGCTGTCAATTAAATTAATATTAAAAAAAATGAAATAATAATAAAAAAAAAATTATTAACACGAAATTTTGTTTTTGAATACAATTTAAAATGTGCTACTTAAGTCGATGTTAATGTAGAGAAGCTACCTGTATTTGGGACTTTATTAATAAAAATTATAATTCGTATACAAATTGTTATTCTGAGTGCATTAAGAAAGGAAATTTAATGGAATAATTATTTTACAGTTATTCAATAAAATTAAATAACTATGTATGTATATGGTTGGAAAATTCTTAAGTCATTATAAGTGAAAATCATCTACGAAAATGTATTTTGATTTTTAAGCAAAATATATGAATAAATTGTGTTCGATTCTTGGCTACTTGAAATTCAGTATATTATAGAGGTTATTTGTGGGAACAAAATTGGCCATTTTCAACCACTACCCAATTCTAACCGGTTGAAGTTGACGAAAATGTATTTTGACCTTTTCTTAGATTTTTAAGCAAAATATTTGAATACAGGTTACGCCATTCTTGATTAATAGAAATTCGGCCTATTATAGAGGACATGTTTGGTGGACAAAATTTGCAATTTTCAACCGCCACCGAGGTCTAGCCGGTTGTTGAAGTTGACGAAAATGTATTTTGATCTTTTTTTTTGATTTTTGGGCAAAATATTTGAATTCAGGATGTTTTCCATTCTTGACTAATAAAACTTCAGTATATTATAGAAAGCATTTGTGGGAACAAAATTGGCC
Organism: Argyra leucocephala; assembly: GCA_963942445.1. Taxonomy (NCBI): domain Eukaryota; kingdom Metazoa; phylum Arthropoda; class Insecta; order Diptera; family Dolichopodidae; genus Argyra; species Argyra leucocephala. The sequence goes on along the minus strand of OZ012678.1, from coordinate 14,110,477 downwards.
ATTTTCAACCACTACCCAATTCTAACCGGTTGAAATTGACGAAAATGTATTTTGATATTTTCTTTGATTTTTAAGCAAAATATTTGAATACAGGTTACGCCATTCTTGATTAATAGAAATTCGGCCTATTATAGAGGACATGTTTGGTGGACAAAATTTGCAATTTTCAAACCCCACCGAGGTCTAGCCGGTTGTTGAAGTTGACGAAAATGTATTTTGATCTTTTTTTTTGATTTTTGGGCAAAATATTTGAATTCAGGATGTTTTCCATTCTTGACTAATAAAACTTCAGCATATTATAGAGGACATGTTTAAGGAACAAAATAGGTCATTTTCAATCCCCACCGAGTTCTAACCGCTTGAAATTAACTCTCCTGTTTTTGTACTTCGATGTATTTTTGTCACAATATCTCCAAAGCGTCTCACTTCAGATTGTGATATCCATATTGAAAATAGTCTTGATAGAAAGATTTAATAAATATTTTCTTCAAATTTAGGTCCAAAATTTATTAAAAATTTATGTTTATGCAAAAATTAGAAGTTCTTCAACAATAATTTTTTTTATATACCGATTGACTAAGGTGGGAAAGGAAAGTTTGGAACGAATATAACAAGTCGAGCTGGTTAATATTTTTCCATTCTTATAACAAATCCTAGCCAGCATAATTATTGTATATTTGTTTGTTTGACTAGGTTAGGGTTGCTATAAAGCTGTAAATGTAATTCATTATTTCTAACTCCGTCTTCAAATCTTGTTGACGTTTGGCGTAAACGACACTAGATATTTATTTCATACTTCAAAATGATCTAGAAGTTTTTATAGAAAGAGATAACGGTTGTTGTAAAGGGGATGCAATTTATGGCTTCTAACGCAGTTTTTAAAACTTGTTGAAGGTTATTAGTCAATTAATAGTTGGTAGTAGAGTTCTTATAATTCAGGAGATCTTCCCGTATTCTTTAAGTTACATACTACACTAAAATAGAAGTAAAATAATTTAATATTTCTATTATAAACTAAATAAACAAAATGTATATAATCTACAAATTAAATAAAAGCAATATTAGTATTATTTTCTATTTCCTATATTGTAATTTAATGCAAAAAAAATATATATCAATTGATGGTGATACCACCTACAAAATAATTTGTTTTTACATACATTTAATTTCTTTTTATCTCTACTATCAAATTAACAATTTAATTTTTTCAGATTGTTGTCGTGATATTTCTAATTTTGTACTTTTTATTTTACTTTTTATTTTAAAATTTTAACTACCGTTTCAGTTCAATTACATTATTAAATTGTGGTGTCCAATCAAAACCAAAAACAAAAAACTAAAACTAGGATAACATCGTAATTTATTATTAAATGGTTAAAGAGTGGTGCTCATCTCCTTGTTATTACATTTTTTTTTTATTTAGCTTAGTGTCTATTATAGATATTATAAACAACAATTTCAATTCGAAAGCTGTAAATTGTTCGTTAACATATGTAATTTTTTATTAGTTAAACACATATAACACATAGCACACCACCATAGCACAATACACGACTTAACCTTTAACATTTCGTTTTCATTTACTTGATTTTTTTTTCTAATTTCGACTGTAATTTCAAAAAAAAAAAATAGATTATCTGCTAATTGGAGAGTATCAAATCAAAAATGAACTCCTGTAAAAGTTTTACTTGTAAATAATAATCTACAAATCGAAAAATTATATAAAATGTACTTTCTAAGTCATTGATTTTAAGTTTTAGATTTTTTTAATTCATTTAATTGAAAAATCAAAATTTACTTGTAACAATTATTGTAATTTCAAATTAAATACAACATATGGATTTCTTTACATTGTAATGCTACAAGGTCTTTTCAATGTTTGTCTTATGGTACATTGACTTTCGAGATTAGGTACATTTATTTTAGATTTATTTAAGTCTTTATTTCAATCCGTTCTATTCTAAAAGTAAAAAAAATATAGATTAAATATTAAGAAATGCAGGAAAAATGACTTTAAGGATGAAATAGTTATAACGAGCTGGATAAAGGTGCTGCGTATTTTTAAAGCTCATATCTAGCTTTCTTTTTATTTATTTAGATTCGCCATAAATGACGAAAGCAAAATAAATTCTAGATTTTTCTAACACAATATTTTATTTGCTCTTTTTTGTTTAATTTTAATTGTTTTTAATATTTAATGCGCAGCTCCTTGGGGACCAAAATGTATTTATTTTATGTTTTATAGCCTTGATCGTCTAAATAGTTAATTTCTCTTCATGACGGTGGTACTGTTTGGCTCCACAATATTTTATTTGCTATTTTTTGTTTACTTTTAATTAGTTTTATATTTAATGCGCTGGTCTGTGGGTACCGAAATGCATTTATTTTATGTTCATAGCCACGATCGTCTGAAATAGTTAATTTCATTTCATGACGGTTGTACTTTTTGAGCCCACAATATTTTATTTACTTTTTTATGTTTACTTTTAATTATTTTTAATATTTAATGCACTCTGGGTACCAAAATGTATTTATTTTATGTTCACAGCCCCGATCGTCTGCAATAGTTAATTTCATAACGGTGGTACTTTTTGGGCCCACAATATTTTATTTGTTCTTTTCTGATTACTTTTAATTATTTTTAATATCAATGCGCTTCACTCTGGGTAGCAAAATGTATTTATTTTATGTTCACATCCCCGATCGTCTGCAATAGTTAATTTCATTTTATGACGGTAATACTTTTTGGGCCCACAATATTTTATTTGTTCTTTTCTGATTACTTTTAATTATTTTTAATATCAATGCGCTTCACTCTGGATAGCAAAATGTATTTATTTTATGTTCATAGCCACGATCGTCTGCAATAGTTAATTTCATAACGGTGGTACTTTTTGGGCCCACAATATTTTATTTGTTCTTTTCTGATTACTTTTAATTATTTTTAATATCAATGCGCTTCACTCTGGATAGCAAAATGTATTTATTTTATGTTCATAGCCACGATCGTCTGAAATAGTTAATTTCATTTTATGACGGTAATACTTTTTGGGCCCACAATATTTTATTTGTTCTTTTCTGATTACTTTTAATTATTTTTAATATCAATGCGCTTCACTCTGGATAGCAAAATGTATTTATTTTATGTTCACAGCCCCGATCGTCTGCAATAGTTAATTTCATAACGGTGGTACTTTTTGGACCCACAATATTTTATTTGTTCTTTTCTGATTACTTTTAATTATTTTTAATATCAATGCGCTTCACTCTGGGTAGCAAAATGTATTTATTTTATGTTCATAGCCACGATCGTCTGCAATAGTTAATTTCATAACGGTGGTACTTTTTGGGCCCACAATATTTTATTTGTTCTTTTCTGATTACTTTTAATTATTTTTAACATCAATGCGCTTCACTCTGGGTAGCAAAATGTATTTATTTTATGTTCACAGCCCCGATCGTCTGCAATAGTTAATTTCATAACGGTGGTACTTTTTGGGCCCACAATATTTTATTTGTTCTTTTCTGATTACTTTTAATTATTTTTAATATCAATGCGCTTCACTCTGGGTAGCAAAATGTATTTATTTTATGTTCATAGCCACGATCGTCTGCAATAGTTAATTTCATAACGGTGGTACTTTTTGGGCCCACAATATTTTATTTGTTCTTTTCTGATTACTTTTAATTATTTTTAATATCAATGCGCTTCACTCTGGATAGCAAAATGTATTTATTTTATGTTCATAGCCACGATCGTCTGAAATAGTTAATTTCATTTTATGACGGTAATACTTTTTGGGCCCACAATATTTTATTTGTTCTTTTCTGATTACTTTTAATTATTTTTAACATCAATGCGCTTCACTCTGGGTAGCAAAATGTATTTATTTTATGTTCACAGCCCCGATCGTCTGCAATAGTTAATTTCATAACGGTGGTACTTTTTGGGCCCACAATATTTTATTTGTTCTTTTCTGATTACTTTTAATTATTTTTAATATCAATGCGCTTCACTCTGGGTAGCAAAATGTATTTATTTTATGTTCATAGCCACGATCGTCTGCAATAGTTAATTTCATAACGGTGGTACTTTTTGGGCCCACAATATTTTATTTGTTCTTTTCTGATTACTTTTAATTATTTTTAATATCAATGCGCTTCACTCTGGATAGCAAAATGTATTTATTTTATGTTCATAGCCACGATCGTCTGAAATAGTTAATTTCATTTTATGACGGTAATACTTTTTGGGCCCACAATATTTTATTTGTTCTTTTCTGATTACTTTTAATTATTTTTAATATCAATGCGCTTCACTCTGGATAGCAAAATGTATTTATTTTATGTTCATAGCCACGATCGTCTGAAATAGTTAATTTCATTTTATGACGGTAATACTTTTTGGGCCCACAATATTTTATTTGTTCTTTTCTGATTACTTTTAATTATTTTTAACATCAATGCGCTTCACTCTGGGTAGCAAAATGTATTTATTTTATGTTCACAGCCCCGATCGTCTGCAATAGTTAATTTCATAACGGTGGTACTTTTTGGGCCCACAATATTTTATTTGTTCTTTTCTGATTACTTTTAATTATTTTTAACATCAATGCGCTTCACTCTGGATAGCAAAATGTATTTATTTTATGTTCATAGCCACGATCGTCTGAAATAGTTAATTTCATTTTATGACGGTAATACTTTTTGTGCCAACAATATTTTATTTGCGCTTTTTGGTTTACTTTTAATTATTTGACTTTTATTTTTAATATTTAATGCGCTACTCTCTGGGTATCGAAATATATTTATTTTGTGTTAAAAAAACAGACCTAAACAATTTTTATATATATTTCAATTTGTATATGTATTGGAGCGTGCTGTCAAATTGACAGATATATGCAGGAAACTATATATATAATAATGTAATGATTTTTTTTATGTATAGCCCATAATATTAACTAACAAACGGTGATAACGAAGAGAATTGAAGTTATTTATTTTATTTATGTACTTTTCGATATTCGGCATTCGAAATTATTTCAGAATTTGATTTAAATCAATCAATACCAGAATTTAGTCAGTTGATTTTAATACGTTATGTAATCAGGTAATAATACTAACACAAACCTTCAATCTAACAGATTGTATAGAACATATAGTTTATATAGCAAAAACGTATATTCAAGGTAGTATATAAGATTAGCTATTCTACTTGCTTCTGCAAAGATAATTAACATGAAATTGTATCTCTATAATGTCCTTTCTTTAGAGATCCCATTGTTGTTATTATTTGTTTTCTATAGAGTTATTTGATTAAACTTGATTCTATTTAAGCGGTTGAGAATGTCAATCACAAATTTTATAACTATAAAATGGCTCCAATACTGTTTAATAATGATTTACCTAGAGTTCAGCGTTTGGCTCTAAGTAAAGCTTAAAAACAACAGAGTAACTATAATGACAGGGAAGATTGAAATCAATTGTTTAACTAATCTGCATGGCTTTCTATAGGTATATTAGTACTACCTAAAGTACTTCAAGACTCAATATGAAAATGTGAAATAATATATAGATTAATTAATATAAAAAATGTTTAGAAATGAGTCGAATTCAATGTGTGGTTTGTTTTATTGATATTATAGAGTAGTTAAGTTTTTCTAGAAAATTCATATACGAAAAATCGATACGATCCTACATTTGATCTTGCAAGTTAATACAAATAAGTGTGGTGTCCTTAAAATCTCTTTTCACAAAGTGTAAATAATCCTGTTACCCTTGCGGTTCTAACCTTGCTTTGTCAATTCGTTAATTCGCTCAAGTCGATTTCTCAATCATGAAACTAAGAACTTGATTACTCTAAAAACTTTCCAGCTCTGTATTTAAATTTGCTCATGACTTGTTCCACCAGTTTGGAAAAGATGGCGACCGAGTTGAATTCTCCAATTTGTTTGCTATAGCTGTTTCACGGATTAGAGAATATATTCTTCAGAAATTTGATACTTATAGAACTAAACCAATATGTGGTGGGATATTACCGTATCAATCGCAAATCAAAAAGTCCAGCTGCATCTAAAGTATATAAACAACATATTTACACTATGATAGTATAAAATTCAATGTTCAGATTGTTTAAATGAAAAAAAAAAAAACGGCTTAGACCGGTGGTGAATTCAGAACAGTAACAAAAAACAAATTCACCTTTTTTCTTTCTTTTAAAATATTTCTAATTTTCAAAGGGTACTGCATTTATCTATCTATATATACAAATTAATACCATTTATTGAATTACTATATTTTACTGCCAGTGATTGGCGATAATATTTCGAAATATAACAAAAACAGAAAAACAAATGAAGAACTAAACAATTAATTATTTCCTCCCAAAACTGTACCAATTTCCTTTTACAACATTACAAAAATAAACAATAAAAAAAAAACAAAACAAAAATCGTAAGCCCACGAAAATTGATCTAATTTTATCAATTTCCATTTTTATTTTTTGGTTTTGCTATACTCGCATACTCTCATACAGATAAAGTTAATGGTTACCTTTAATACTTAAATTCGGTGATACCTATTTAAAATTTTAGTTGCACTTGTTAAATAATTGCAGGTCATGTTTATAAAAACAGTTAGAAATCACAAAAAAAAAAAAAACTTTGTAATCTGTAAGGAGTTTTTACAGAAAATTAAAATACGGCACAAAATAAGTATTTAGGAACAGGGTGATGCAACAAATTGAATTCAATGAAAAAATAAACTACCATCTTTTTTTGTTTATTTTTCTTGTTTTACCTGCTGACCTTACGCCAGTCGTCTACTTAAGGTATTTAACTCCCCTGTGCTATTTAAAGTATTTCGATGCTTTTTATGTATGTATAATAACATCATTAATATCATTATGCTGTAACAGAGACTCTGGGCTTGTCGTCCACCCAAAGAAATAACATATTTATGCTCCTCCTGATATATTAGAAGTATCGCTAATATGGTGTTACCGGCTACTTACGGCTTGCTGGTCCTCAATGACATTATTCTCCCGTGGTATTGAAAAATTAACTAGCCTGTACAAGATTGTCTGCCTTATCAGGCATGGAGACTATAACAATAAAATTGTAAACAGCAAAACTAACAAAAACATGTAAAGCATTATTGTAACGTTGGAGCATTATTTAGAAAATTACTGTAAGTCTGCTTTATAACTTCTACTTCTATTCTCAATACCCACATATGCCGCCGAAAGATGGACAGCCGTAAAACAGACAGGAAATTAAAAGAACAGAAGCCTTGTTTAGAAAATTTCGTAAACAAAGCATCACACGAAGGGCATACAAGTTTGTAAGCAAATGAGGATCAATTTTTCTAGATTATAAAAAGCTGGTTGTGGAATATTGTTACGTCTAAATGTATTGTTCTCATTTTTCTAGATCTAATGTAAAAGTAAAGTGAAGTGTATATTAATTACACTTGCAATACAAATTGGAAATGATGAAGCCAGTTTACTGCTGCAGACATTGCTTTGTCTCCAAAATGTCGCTAATATTTCATACGTATTCTTTGTTGGGACGTTCTGAGTAAATATGCTGTATTGTTTGTGATTTGTGCATTATGGGGTACGTCTCATATTCGCATGATATAACGTCATGTTCTTATTGAACACATGGTCTCTTTACCCATTTCTTTCTAGGAAGATTAAAATCAGAAACGGAAGGTTGTAGTGTATTGAAGATTTCGGAGTACTAGCACTTCGCAGATTATATTCTATTTTTCAACAGAATGCAGGCAGCATCTTATGATATTAGTCTGTTAAGCAAACCCATCAATTTTATCGGTGTGAATAAGAAGATTTTGATTGTTGCAGATCCTTGTTCAAGTATTTGTTATAGAGAGACGGCCCCCATCCTGGCCGGAAAAGGGTCGTAAATTTTGGCTGTACATTTATGTGCACACTGAAAAAAAAATTGTTCGTAATATCAATGAACGGCGATTATTAACATATTTTTTGTTGGCTCAATTAATTATTCATTAATATTACGAAAATATAGTACCTCTAATTTTTTTTCTTAATAAACTGTTTATTGATTCAACGAATTAGGATTTATTGACACAAATATGCAGTTTTTAATACAATAATTGAACAATTAATTCATTAATAGTACGAACACTTTCATTAAAATTAAATTAATAACAGTGTTCGTTGTTTTAACAAATTCGTTTGTTAAAATCAATAATTTCTTCTTTGATTAGTAATGCGTTCATTATTATATATGTATACTTTTATATTTGTTACTTGCATAATGTCAACAAAATATAAAATATTTCGTTATTTCAACGAACTCATACTTTAAAATTCGGAATTTTTTCTTTATTTCAACGAACTAGTTTATTAAAGCTAATCATTTTTTTGTTTACTTAATGACGCGAAGCGTGTTATTTTTAATTTATGTACTCGTATTTTAACAGAATTTTTCAGTGTAAACAAGAATTTATAATTATTATAATGTCTTATAAATTTGCGTAATTTTAAACTAATTTTTTTTAAAGGTTTAAATAAATATAAGAAAGCAAAATTACAAAGAATTACATAAAAATAAATACAAAAAACTTATAATAATTAGATGGTTCTACCATATCCAAAAATAAAATATAACAAATTAAAATTAAAAATCAAATGTGCAAAAAAGAGAATAGTTAGTGACATTTTTTATTTAAAAAGTAGTGTTAAATGCCACATACAAAAAAGCATTATTTACAATAATTAAGAAGTAAATTTATTGTGAGAATATAAACGAAAAACCAAAATAAATATAACAAATAAAGAAAATAAAGAAAATAATAATTAAATAAAATCTTATAAATTACTTAAGCATATAATTTAAAAAATGAATAAACAATCATTTCATATTTAAAATTAATGAAAATTTAAAACTAAACTAAGAGATACAAAAGAAAATAAGTTATCAACAAAAATTTATTATAAAATAAAAATTGTTTAAATAGATAAAATCCAAATAATTAAAATAAAAATACACAAAAAGTAAAAAAACATTGTATTTTTTATTTAAAGAAGTGAGTGATAAGTGGCGGAGAGTAGGAAGTAAGAGGAGAGTTCAGAAAGCGGGGACAACGCTCAAATAAAGGATAGAACTGGAAGACACAACCGACAAAATGCCGACAAAATGAAATGAAATTTTCAATGAAATGTTTGAACAAAAATTTATGTTATTAAATTAATAAAAATGTTTATTAAATCAATGAAATGTTTTATTATTTCAACAAACATGTTTATTGAAACAAAAATTTATGTTATTAAATTAATAAAAAGATTTATTAAATCAATTAAATGCTTTATCATTTCAACAAACGTGTTTATTAAAACAAAAATTTATTTTAATAAACACATTTAATAATTGTTCATTGTATTAACGAAGAGGTTATTAAATTAATAAATAGCTATTCATTGGCTCAATGAACAAGTTCATCGGACAAATATTAATAAAATTTTAATTGTCTCAACGAATTTTTTTATTGTATTTACGTACCTTTTTGGTTCAGTGCAGTTGATATAAAAAAATATATATTAAATTACATCTTTGTCCTAGTTTTAAATTTTCACAGAATATGAAATTACAACAGAATACAAATTTTGTTTTCAAAACTTTAAAATTTTGAAAAGAACAAATGTTGTTCTGACAATTATATTCAGTTCAATCTAGTACAGCATTTTACCCCAAACTAACGTAATCCAACATCTTAATCTGATATTCTCTCTATAGTTTAGTTGGTATAAGGGTGTAGAAAAATGTTGTGGCAACTTAAAGTTCAAATCTTGTCGGGGATAAGGTATTTTTGTTTAGACAATAATGTTTCAAACACGAAGTCAAAGAGTAACTGTATCACCGCAAACATGTTATGCCATATTCAAAGAAGAGTATGCGAATACAAAAAATAATCTAAATTTAAAAAAAAAATTCCAATTTAAAGAGTACATTTTTTTTGTATCATCCTGTCTGTACATTTTGTACAATATTTAATCGGTGGTCCTGCATTTGAAAATTGGTATCATAATAACCTTGCACAATTTTTACAAAAAATCTAAAAGAAGGCGGAAAATAAAATCGTATTTTGTTGTTATTTTTTTTTTTGAATCTTGCTTTTTATAAATGAAACTAGAGTAGTAGATTTTAATCAGAATTGACCTCTTAGCTATAAGTTAAGAGAAATTCGTTTTTATTTTGATGTTTTTTTTTTTTTTTTTTGTGGTTATTTCTATGCATGATTTTGATGGTGCACTCCATTAGACACCATTATGTTTGTTAAGATTATTTTCCTAAGGATTTGGATTCATTACGAAAGTGTGATAAATTTGGATAGCAAAGCGAGCAATTCAAAATTTTATTCTATTTCTTTTTTAGACTTTTTAAATATTGAACATTTTTTTAGAACAAATTTTGTAATCAGGTTGTTTTGGAACTAATATCATGTATGGAGGCATATTATTCTTCTTTGTATGTATGTGATGGCGTTAATATTGTAATTTTGAGTGTTTTTATTTAAGTTAAGAAAATCATATTTACATGTTCTAAATCCATCTAATTCGGGGAATATTTTCCTTTTTTTTTTTGCTTAAATTTTTTTAAACTGATTTCATACAAGTTTTTTTGAAATTTGTTGTTCGTTTCGAATAATAGTTAATAATCAAAAATTCACTTATGAGAGAGTATAATATTGCAAAGGATTCCAATAATTAATTACATTTCTTTTAAAGCAAAATAGTAGTTGCAGTAGTCGTATATGGTTAACGTTATGTCTCTTTTAGTTCATTGGGTCAATAAAATCATACAATAAAGCTATTCAGTCTCGAATCATTAAAAAATTAGTTTTTTCTTCATCTTCTTGTATTAAGATTGAACCAATTTATCTTCATATTAAATGTAATGGTTTAATTGTTCACCAAAATATTTGTGTTTTTTTCACTAGAGGGGATGGAGTTACTAAACTGAATGATTAAGAAAAGTGTTCATAAAGAAGCAATTATAGTTTTAATTTTTGATGGCACAATAGAAAAAACTGCAATGTCAAAGCCCGAAATTATTTGGTCCATACTACAGCAATAACATCTGAACCTACTTATTATTACTAAAAATAATAAGAAATTAGTACTGTGGGATTAAGCACGATGGTAGAATGTACGGGTATTATACCTATACTAAACAATCGCGCTAGAAAGCTTTGAACCGGTATTGATGATTTTTTCAAGGTTCAAAATCGAAAAAGTGAATGATAAAATACTGTGTTTTCTGCATTGAACCCGCTCTATATTATAAAAATTAAAAACCATCTAGGAGACACTTTTTAGACTTTTGAACGGATAATATCCACACGGGAGAGATTTTTGTTTTGCTAAGGTTGACCTCCTTCATCTAAGCGTATCGCTTTTTTCCAACAAATGTCGCAAAAAGTCGCTTTCTTCAAATTAACTGAAGCAATTGAAGTGATTAAACAGAGTGAACTGGTGAACTGGAAATACCATATCTAATATTATGTTATTAATAAGAGCAAGCAGTAATTGGGAAGGTTGACTAATATCACCTAATGAATTTAAGGTAGGAGAAGCCGCTATATTTCTAGCTGTTTGCAACAATCATTACAAATTTTATTGGCATAGATTTAAGAGGGGAGATTTATTATCAGCCAAATAGATTTTGTTGTTCTAAATTTACGCCGGTTTAGTTAGTTTGTAACGGGTTATGTTTTGGAATTGAAACCATATATTTTTTTGTTCTGCTTTAAATCCCGGATCATCCTGTTTAATATTAATATTTCAAAATGTTAAATTTAGAATCAGAACAGCATAATCGATAAACTACAGATTTAATAGCTTACCATTGACATAAGAAGATACCGATTTAAGTAAAGATAGATTGAAGCAGTACTCAATGAATACTGATATTCGATTTTGGTAGGCATATTGTTACCATTGACTTTTTCATTGTGCACTGATATTAGAATTCACTACTGCTTCTTTAAAATGGCTCTCGATTCTGCAAAGAGAGATAAAATACAATTTGCTTTACATTCATTTCAACATATGCCAGTCCAAACATCATACATAGTAAAGGTTGCAGTTATTAATTCTTTCCAAAATTTTCAATATCAAAAGATAAACTCAGTAATTTAATATTCAATAAACTTCAAAAATTATGGAAATTACTAACAGGTACAGCTTAAGTTGCAAAGAGTTATATACGCATTCCCTCAGTTCACATTGAATTGCTAAGACAAGCCAAAAACCATCACAATAGATAGATTAGCACAACATTCAAATAATCTCCCCCGCACATTGTTGATCACGCCTGAACTAGGAGATTTGAAAGAAGTTTACCAGGAGATGTTTTAAAGTTAAATTAAGTCAGTATGTGGTTTAGGACATGGATGCTAAATTGTAAGTGTTCTCTCACTATTTGTAATATAATTAAATTTCAAAAAATTTATTAAAATTATAATTAGGTAAGATAGAAGCACTAATTCTTAACAATATTGATAGTTTTCTACATTTATTTTTTTTATATATTATCCGGTATATTAATATATCGGAAAGTAAGTGGATCAACAAAGTTCACGCATGGGGTATATGTAGCTTGTAAAGATATTCAGGGTATAGCTCGTTGACTGAAAAATTATTAGCTCCACTGCAGATGTAATAAATTGTACCGTACCGTACTGCAGTAATGTACCAGAAAAATATTCTGCCGAAGTTCTACTACCAAAAATATACAAAAAATTAAAAATTTGATAATCAAAATAAACAAAAATGAAATCTAATCCTAAAGTAAAATACTTCACAACACAAAACATCTGAGCGAAATATTTTTTAAGATTCTATTTTTGTGTTAAACAAATCCACTCATAGTTTAAATTTAAAAAAAAAAACCGAAGCCGAGAGTTATTTTGAAGAAGCGAGATTTTTTTTTAAATAAGCGGTAGTAAATTTTAATATAAGTGCAAAACGCATAAAGTCAATGGTAATGTAATATGTCTACTGAAATCGAAAATCAGTATTCATTGAGTACTTTTTTTGTTTTTTTTTTTCCTTAGTCCTCTTGGGAGCATAGGACTTCCACTTGACATTTCCGTCGTACTCGATTTACTATGGTATCATCATTTTTATTTCCTAGGCAATGTCTAATTTCATTTTTTAATCTGTTTTATACTGTCTAAGTAGGGGATTGGCCCACTGTAGAAGACCACTTTGATAACTCTATCTGCTCCTACGTGGTAAGACGACGTCATATTTTCTGCAAGTTTTCGCTACGATCTTATCCATCTTTGACGCTAAGATGCCTGACGTTACTATGTTTACTGGGTACGTCATTGCACATACTTTGGCCGTTGTTGACAATTGTGTAATTCTCATTAGTGTTATGTCCAACATTTATTTATTGTGTTAATTTCATTGTGTTGTATGAGATAATTGAGTATTGGTATAGGTAATATTTTTAGTATTTATAAAGTATTAATTATTAATTATTTTTTATTGATTATAAATTTTATATGTAAAAAATAGCAACATTTTTTTTAGTTATATTTTATGCCCCCCACGGGAATCGAATCCGTGACTACCACATCGTAATTGAAGCACATTTTCTGTGTTCCAACCGATTAGGCCAAGGAAGGGATTATTCATTGAGTACAGCTTCAATCTATCTTTACTTAAATCGGTATCTTCATATGCGTACATGCCAATGGTAAATTATTAAATCTGTAATTTATCGAATATGATGTTCTGAATCTAAATTTAACGTTTTGAAATATTAATTTTAAAAGCCATATGCCCTACTATATTTAGTTAGTATCTTAATCGATTACATTTGTTATACCGTCATCAGAAGACTTATGAAGTTTAATTTTTGAAATGGTCATAATTTCCAGTAAATTTTTTTTTAAAATTATTAAATCAATTTATTTCTAAAGTGAACCTATCCCAACTTATTTTAGGTGTATATTCAATTTAATACGACATCAAAACGAAAAAAGATTTATTATCATTACACCTATAATAATTTAATTTAACTTAAAAATTAATAAAAAAAAAAATAAAAAACTAAAATCAAAATAAGAAGAAGTCCTACAAAACATATCCTCATTTTCCATATTATAACAATAGCAATGAACTACATTTATCTTCAGTATTGTAATACACATTACCATACCCAAACCCAAAAACAGAAATTTCTCATAATTACATCAACCTTGACATAAAAACCCTTTTTTTACTGCTAATTTTATTCTCTTTTTTTTAATTTTGTTTTCTGTTTTTTTTTTTTTTATAATTTTGTCTGTGTTTACAGGTGATGAATCTCAGAATTTTACATCACATCTGTTAACTTAAATAATATTAAAATCGTAATAAGAAAAATAAAAACTATGAGTATTGTACCACTATATACCACAACGGTGTGTATCGGTATCATAACATTATTGCAAAAGCAACAAACAAAAAAAAAATCACCGCACCTTTTCTTTTATCCTCATCTCTTCAACCTTTTATTTATTTATTTTATTTTTTATTTTTTCAAAATAATTTCCTTTTCTTTCTTTTTGTTTAACCCTTTCTGCTGACACTAGGATTCAATTAAATTTTCTGAGTTGAAAAATAATTATTTTTTGTTGAAAGATTTGACGTTACTCTTTCTAATTAAGATTGATTGCAGAATAGGAAGAATGGTTATGAGTATGACCTCAGAAGGGCAAAATTCAGGTTTTAATTGGCCTTATTCTGAGAAGTGAATAATTATTTTGGTTACGTATCGATAGGTCATTACAAAGAATGTAGTATTTTGAGAATCGAATGATAGGAAAGTTAACGAAACTGACAGCATTGTTCATTGAACACTTTAAATTCATATTGAAGCTGTTAAAAACAACAAAGAGGACATCATCATGCCTTATAGCTTTGCCTAAATAAAATAGGCCTTGCGCTTTGTAAAATATTGCTTCTTTGATACCACACACCTCCGATAGCAGATGTTAAGGATTAACCCAATATGTTTTACCAAAAAAAAAATTCAGAACTAACAAACAAAAGTATAAGAAGCATTACAATATCGAGGTAAGGGCTTAAATCTGATTAGATTATGACTTAGGTAATGAAGGGAAACATGTGCTCATCCCTGCACTGTAGAAATCCCTAGATGGCAGAAGACAAGTTGTGGGAATTTGTTTATAACCTTAACATCTGGAATGTGGAGACAAATTCCATCTTAAGCGTTAAACACAATTGCAACCACCGACCACCGACTACCAACGAAATTCACTTCGCTCAACTTTTTGAATAATTTATTAGTTTATTTGTAGCATCATCAGATCCAAATGCATCGCTATTAAATCTAAATTTAATAAATAAAAAAATAAATAAATATAAATTGTAGAACAAAAAAACTGAACAATTATATTATAACATCAGATTTCAGAATAATTTTTTGTTTTTATTTTTTGATGTTTAAAAAGGTTGTCAGAAATGTCAAATCCAACTACCACTGAAAAAAAAAAAAAAATAGCCTTATTTCGACAACAACGAAAATATGGTTGAGCAATTATAGTTGGAATTGTGAGTATGTACATAAGAGAGTATGTATTTTAATTTTTTCGTCGCGAATTTTTCGTCGGTAGTCGCAATTGTGTTCACCGCTTTATGTGTTCCCCAAACATGATCAATTCTTGAATTTATGAACTACATAAATTCAAGACGAATGTTAACACTTTCGTTCGTAATTGTCCTCCTTCCATTCGTAATTTTCCGTTTCCGCCCTAACCAAACGTACTAATCGGAAAAAAAAATGCCCACCTATTTTTTTTGGCTATGTATAAGAAAAAAAAATTTCGAGAGGGTATCGAGCCTCTCTATCACCCCAAAAAGGCTTATTGTAATTTTTGAGTCCTTACGGATACCTGTTTTAGTGATCATACTCAGGATATCTTCAATGGTATGCTGGAAGACTTCCATTGTTCGGGGAATGCCGTTCCCAGGTGACGAAGTTGGTTAAGATAGATCCCTTCGCATTCACAGAGCAGGTTCTTCCTCTATTTCATATATTCTGGGAACACATTGTTTTTGGTTAGGCCCATTTTTTAAAGATACTTCTTTACTGATCAGTTGCCTGTTATTATCCCTACCATGATACGCATCTGCGTGTGCTATTGGAAGTTACAAAAGGTAAGGGTTAATTCAATCATTTTAATTTTGTACAGTAGAGGCTTAAAGTACTCTCTTTACACAAAAATCGTTTTCTGGTATTGTTTTCATGCCCTTATTTTTACTATACTATACAATTATTGGTCGGTTTGGTTTTGTCTTTTTTGGTTTTTTATTTTTTTTTATTTTGGTCTTTCTGAGTGTTAATCACCATGTAATTACACCCTGGAAACTGATTCGTTTCTTATATGGAAGTACGATGGCCATAGGCATATTAAATTAATTTTCGTTTGTATTTTTTTCTTTCTCTCTTTTTGTGTGCTTTGAATATTTATATTCAGATCTGATTCTGAATCTGCACTCAATTGTAATGATCATTGGTGATGATAAGTGGTATTATAAAGTAAAAAAAAAAAAATAAAAAAATAAATAAAATAGTTTTGATGCACTCCTTTTGTATATTATGAAATTAAATGTTGAGTCGTCGGAACATGCAATCAAAATTACACATTTGGTTTGATTTTATTGTTTTACTTTTCATTTTTTTTTTTTTGTTGTTTCTTTTACACTTCATAACAATATATACGGTTTGAAGTGATGCGATGACATCAGAACTGATATTTACAATACAATAAAAACAATAATTTTATTTTACTAGACTTAAGGAAATTATTTTTATAAATCATACTGAAATATTTATGGTTAACGGCAGTTTTAATTTAATTTTTTTTTTTTTTAATTAATAATTAATCCTTTAAATATTTTGTTTTTGTTTGTCTTTAAGTTCACTCATTGCATCTGAAGTGGGATTACCAAAATTATTTACCAAAAAAAAAAAAATGATTTTGAATGAAGAAAAGGTAAATTTATAAGGTTAATAACCGAATCGATCGTGATCGTGAGTGTTATGCATTTATTTTTGTAAAAATGCAGAACTTTCATAAGAACTGAAGAAGTATAAAAAATAAGTTTTGCAAACTAAGATTATATTAAATGACATTTCCATGTCCTGCGAGAAAACTCTCTTTTATTCAAAAAAAAAAACCCTTTCTTTATTTTGTTTACAACAAAATGTTAAAATTTCTAATATTGACATTAATTGAATAAAAAATAATAAAATTTTAAATGAAAATTTATTATTTATGCTTAATTCACTGCTTTAGAACATTTTGTTCGAACAATTTTGTTAAAAGAGAAAAGAGATTGCGATTCGTTGCTTCAGAACATTGTGTTCTGAACAAAAAAAAATTAAACAGCTGAAATTGACAAGAACTAAAAATTAAAAAATAAAACAAAAAAAAAATTTCTAA
Organism: Argyra leucocephala; assembly: GCA_963942445.1. Taxonomy (NCBI): domain Eukaryota; kingdom Metazoa; phylum Arthropoda; class Insecta; order Diptera; family Dolichopodidae; genus Argyra; species Argyra leucocephala. Next base: position 14,092,969 of record OZ012678.1, on the reverse strand, counting down.
ATACAAAAGTTAAAGTTATATCAACTTTTGTTCCGGACAGGAACATTTTTGAAAATTGAGAGAATTCAAATTTTCATATAAAAAATGTGCGCGCGCATGTTTTCGGAACAAATGTTCTGAAGCAATGAATCAGGCATTAGTTATATTGTTCTTCATTTGTAAATGTTACCAATTTTAAGAGTATCTAAGATTGACTTATAATTGATGAATGTCAACACCTGAAAATCTTCTCAACAATATGATGCTAATTATACAAAAAAGCTAAACGATCTTATACTGAAACGTTAATGATGTTCTTAGACTTGCATACTCAATTATCGAACATTGGGCTACAGTTTAATACACCGCAAGTACAAGCAAAAATATGGCATCGAATTGAATAATCGAATGTAATTAATATCTATAGAATATAATCTGATATCAGTGACGCGGTGACTACATATCCACTGTAATACAATACAGTATATTACTTCGTTAAAATAAAATAAATTGTATGTAATACATCGTCGGCTGCATTCCTATGTATTCCATAGACCAGTTTTTTCGAAATTGACTTAATGTACTATACTATTTTCGGCAAACCTCTATCCTATTTACAATCAGAATAAATGTATCTCTTAATAGTTTACGCAATATTTTTTTCTAATATGTCCAAACAACCTATATTTTACTGTTTTAAGCCTTCAAGTTGTACTTAGACTACAGTTTTTCTACTGATAAATTATAAAAGTCTTATTCCTAAATGTCGAAACACATGTGAAGTTTTACACTACACATTATTGTATTATTAGTTGTAAAGCCCGTCTCAAGACGGTGTTCTAATAAGAAAAACACGAACTTCGTGTAAAACTGCACAAAAAAGTGAATTCTAAGAAATGTAATCAAATATTAGGTCTGTGTCAAGTGCAAAAATCTTTTTTTTTTTTTTTGCTATAAAGATCGAAGTAATTCGATAAATTTTTTACAAAAGCAAATTGAGTTAAACAACAACAATTTTTTTATTGAAAATTTATTTTTTTTTCGCACCCCCACTAGGTATAAGGAAAAAGGTGCGTTTTTTTTGTGGTTTCCCAATAGGCCTACTCAATACTCCGATGCCAAAAACCGTTGACAACGGCAGCATTTTACCATTTTTTCTCTAATGATTAGATGTCAAAACCCTTTATATACAACATTTTTTGTATATAGTTTATTGTAATGTCGAATTAATTTGCCTTGCTCCCTTCCCTCAGTAAATTTTATTTGAATATCACCAGACCGGCGTACTCTGGAAATTGCAACATACAGTTTTCAACGGCTAAACACTGTTTTAGGCAAATAAACTCCTTCTGTTTTCAATGTTTGACCTTGCGACTTATCGAGCTAAATCTATTCTAAGAATAAATACAATTAATAAATACTATAGCTTATGCCAAGGAATTCCACGATTATTAAATTTAATTTTAGAGGTTTTACAGTTAATCGAGTCCCATTGCACAGACCGGCGCTTGGTATTTAGGTTTCATAGTAGCATTATTATACTACCAACTTTCAAATTAGGTTTATATGGAAGCATTCCATTTGGACAGCAGCCGTTTAAAAACTCTACAGCAATTCACTGCATCATTTTTACCGCAATCATCAGTGGAATCGGTACTAAGATTACATTTCACTCCAACTTCATTATCATATTCATAACTTCATACAACATTTACACCACTTCTTATTTATGTTAAATTTTTAATGAATTATGGATTTGATAGCAGAACACGTTGATCTACTTTGTATTAGGAGTAGGAGATCACTATATACCGTATATATCTGTCAAGTATTAAGAATGTTTCGGATAGCTGTCCTGACGGTTGTTAACATTTTTAAATTACTTAAATAACTGAATAACAAGAGATTAGTGGAAAAAAAAATAATTCAAAAATTGAAATACTATTAGCGGTTGCTACCTACCTACAGCAAAGAAAAGGAATAACTTTGCCAACCAGTGTAATATAGTGGTTAATGCCATATGAATATTAATAAAAAATGTCCCATCTCAAATCTCGCTCTGGGTATTAATATTTAGTTTAACGTTTTTCTTTCTTTAATTATTCATAAGACAATGAAATTTTATAAAATCTTATAAGAGTGAATTTGGTAATAACTGAAATAAAGGAATGTACGAGAAAACTGACAAATACTCATATAAACTGGTACTTTGGTTGTTTCACTTTATGAAATAAAAAGTTATTACTGTTTCCAATGTGCAAAATGGTAGTTCTACCTCAGTGACCGAACATATTGTGATATCAAATAGAAAAACAAAAAATTGAAGCAATATCTTGAGACAATTTTTATACACAACGGAGGTAAGAATAGCGATTTCAACACGTCGTTATAAAAGATTCCACAATGCTGTTAGACCTTTCTAGAAAATTATTTCTTCATTTTTTAAGATCTTAAAACGTTTTTCGAACTAATTTAATATTAACCGATTGGATCCGGTAATCAAGGATATTAGATCCAATGTAAGAAAACTGACATGATTTATCACAGGTCATTGACAGTTCAACAAATAGCTGTTCAAGACTAGTCCAACGCAGACAAAGCCATATTCAACTTAGAAGAAGAATAATCCCTCGTTAACATTTTATTTGAATGGGACGCCATAGCTAGCTAGAGATATAAATATTTCTATATGCATACACATGGTCTAAATCTAAAACTGGTATTAAGTGGGAAAAAACCGTTCAACAAGGACATGGACCCTTTTTAAGGAATTTTAAGCAATCAAACTATAGTAAGTACAATATATCTAGATCGCGTCTACATACAACTCCCCACCGTCAATTAAATAAAAGCTTTTAAAGATGCTGGAAAGAGAATCTAAAATATTTTAAAATAGCTGCCACCAATTCTAACTCAAATTATTCATATTATATTACTGTAAAAATGGATCCAGTTGAACCAACAAAAAAAATGTATATAAAAGTAGAAAAATAGACCCAACTGAAAGCACACTTCAAAAAGCCGCAATTTTTCAGAACTAATCTTCATCTCTCTACATAATCAAAAAATCAAGTTGTCAACAATCCATTTGCAACCAATATTTTCAATCAGTTCACACGTTTACACAATAAATAATTTCTGACAACAATATAGCCATAACCGAGAACAACACTGACAAAACGAATATTTTATTTTACTGATTTTTCCAAAATCAGCAGAACAGGAAATATTTTCCATAAGTCAAAGTACAAAATGAACTATGAACTTATTAACCTAGCTAATGCAAATTAAAAATGCGAATTAAAAATCACAATCGTCATCATCATTATCCTCCACTTTATCATCACAGTATATATATATATTCAAATCACGTGAGTAATCTTAAAAAGAATTATTTTTATCCTGTAATTTCAACTGTGCGGAAAAATTATTTATTTTTTGTTTTGTAAAATTTCAAAATCACGAATTCAAAGCAAATTTCCATCACCAATTCATATTCCTAATGAATATTTAAGTATGTTGTTAGAGGAGGGCGGCAGGAGGTGGTACGTTCTTAGTTTCTTAAATTGAACGAAAAATAAACATTATTAGAATATCACTAATGAAAAGTGAACTCGGTGAAATCTAAAATCATAATTTCGCAAAAAAAAGAAAAAAAAAATAAAGAACAAAGTTTGTAAACAACAAATTTATTAACTTGCTAATTTAACATAAGAATTGTACTATTAAAGAATCTCTTTAAACACTATTCGAGCATGAGAATGAGAAGTTCCAAAAAAGCAAAAAAAAAAAACAAAAACAAACAAAACACGAAATATGAAATATAAAAAAGATTTTCGTGCTTAAAAACCCCGAACACTGACTGAAATTTTACGAACAAAATTTATAAATTCACTTCAGACTTTTGAGACTATCATGCAAAATTCCAATCAATTCTTCATTTTAATGCAATGCATTAATTCACTGTTCTAAATGACTGAACTTTTAATTTTTTTATTTTTATTTTGTTTTTGTAGTTGTTGGTTTAGGCAAAGCTACTATACACGATTTTCCATTTCTTTTGGCACGATAATATTCTGATGAAATCCAAAAACCGTATCAGAATTTGATTTTGTTGTTTTTGTTTTATTTTTTGTTATTTACATATTTTGGTTTTTGAGTAGATTTCAGACAGAGAAATTTATCTACGTGACAACAACTTACGAGTATTACGATTTTACTCTATAGAGATTGAGTGAAGAAAAATTAAAAAGCAGAATGTGAGAAGATGAAAAATTATATTGATAAGAATATTATTGATAAGTTTTGTTGGATGATAAATTCAATATTGATTGAGAAGAATATAAGTCAAAGTTTAAATTTAAAAATTAAATCGATTGTTTTTTTTTTTAAAGAAGTCATGGTCATGGAAATTATCTTTATGAAATATTATGAAAAGACGAATGGGAAATTTATCTTATTATTTCTATTCAGGTGGCAAGAGATTAAAGACTAGTAGACCTAAGTACCATAAGAGACTGTGATAGACTGCCATATTTCTTTTTCTTATTTGCCATTTCGTTTATTCGACGTTTAATGACCTTTTACTTAAAACTATCTTACCGTATAAACTAAATAAATTATTAAATCTAATCTACTCTGAACTAAAATCCAATTTTTAAAATTGTTATAATATTTATTATCAATATCACCATATAACAATAAGCGCATTTGCGGCTGCGGTGATGTAGAGAACAGATTCACGGTCTCTCTATTATCAAAATTTATGTTTCAAAAGTACGGCATAGTGACTTATAAGTCAGTCATAAAGTATTAGATATTATTAATTATTGATTGAATACAAAATACAACCATTCTACTGTCAACGACTTGAAAAATACTGAAATAAATTATGTTTTTCCAATACCTTCTCTACATAACAACAACAATCCGAAATATATCGACAAAATAATTGGTCTGTATGTTAACTCGCAAATTTATATAAATTTATATAAATTTATCCAAATTCCTGTATGTTTACTTTTTTATTTGCACGCTCTTTACAAATTTTTGAGAGATTTAAGAGAATTTTATGTTTAAAACGTGACTTCAAATCTCTCTCTTAAATAAATTTTTGCAAATGAAATTTCTATTTGCAAAAATTTTTAAAAATTTACTGTCAATTTTTTGTTGTTGCTTTAAATGTCAATAAAATATTTTTCATATAAGAAGTGGTATACCTAAAATAAATGAAAAGTTGTATACCTAACCTTAAAACTTATTTATTTTACATTTTTACTGACAAAAAAACCAAAACTACGAAAAATTATTTAATTTAATTTTTTCCAACAAAAACATTCAATAATTTTACAAAAAATTTCAGAAAATAAATTAATTCAAATTTGAAAAAATCTCATAACCCAAAAATTACTTAATTTTTGACATAAAAATATTTGGATAAATTTATGCAAATTTTGCGTATGTCTACCTTTATTTGCAAAAGAGAACATTTTAACTATTCTCGCAGAATTTTATGAACACGTGATTTTTCTTCTCATTTGCAAATTTTTGCAAATAAAACATACAGACTTAATATTGTGTGGAGTGGAGTATAGTATTGTTCACAAACACATACTAATATCAAAAACAATCTGTTGTTTGTCAATTTACGTCAAAATAATTGAAACAGAACGTTAATTTACACCGCGTTTTGTTGTATTTCCATTAATTTTGGCATTTGAGTCAAAATAAGAATAAAAACATCAATGTCGGTGTCGCTTATGGCAAAGTAGCAATGAAATACATAGGATAACTTTGTAACATAGATGAAGAGATATTTTATATAATCTTTTTTATAATCTTTTGATAATACGCAAATCGATAGAACTTCAAAAATTAATAAAGATGGCAGATATTTTCGATTTTGCTCATTTTTCGATTTCACCCCATTTTTTCGATTTTGTAATGTAAGATACTATCTTAGATTGCAGGACGGCAATTTCACATACGATTCTTAACCACTATTTGGTGAGATGTGAGATAGGAACACCATTATTGCATGCTGGTTAAATTTTAATTCCAAAAAAAATTGTTAGAGTTGATACAGACTTGGTGAATGCCACATTTGTTTTTCGCTATTTCACACACAATGATGCTTATACACCATTTTATGATATGGATGTGATTAACATATCAAAATTTGTCAATATTGTATCCTGGTTAAATTTTTATTCCTACACAAAAGCAATCAGAGTTTCCAATATCAGATGATTTACTGTGCTTAACTGTAATGCAGTCAAGCCTATTTAGTCGTACTGAACCGTAAAGGGTACCTTTATAAATACTATTATTAACAAGTTTTGAAATCAGTGCTATATTAGGGATTTTTATAGGATACTGGCTTAAAGACAATCATTCCAAAATATTCAACTGAAAATTTTTTTGCAGAATTTGTAAAAAAAACGAAGAGAATGAGATAATTCTACGTATTCCCTGTACCTGTCTTCCATCAATTCATAAGAAATTTATCTAGGATTTTACTTTGTAGATTGATTGAGTAATTTTCAACGAACCAAAGTTGAGTGTTTGTATCGTTTTGTAGAGAGCTCATATTAATTTTGACATATTGGAGCCATGATACGTTATCGATGATGTCGTACCATTTTAATCCGGGTGTAAATTTTGCATACCCACCTAGGTACCTAACGAGCTCCGTGCAATATATAGGTTTATTTTTTTTATTCTTTCTTAATTAGATTAATAGACAAAATCTTTCAATTATAAAATACATTTTTTTATTTTAATAATTGAACGTGTTACCTGAGCTTCCTCTATGATAGCTTCACATACGTGATCTGCCCGGAAGCCAGTTGGTTTTGAGCTTTTCTACCATTCCTGAATTAGCGGTTGGCTAACTTGTCATTATTTTGATTTACCGGTTGCATGCGTTCTTCCTTTAGTTCTCCTACACTTTAAGACGCCTAGATTTATTGAAATTTCCGTTCGTTTATACTTTTTTTTGTGTTGCATTTGTAACGGCTTAAGTTTAATAAATTTCTTCACTTATGCAATGCATTTTTTTGCAACTGCAAGCATACATTTTCTTTTTTGTATATAAAAGTATTCGGATGTATCTTTTAATACTTACGTACGGTTTGGGGATAGGACAGGATAGGAAAATAGAAAAAGTTATTAAAAGAATTAGCAAGAATGGTGTTAATTATGTTTTCCTTGAATTTCTATAAGTTATATACTATATATTATTTGAATGTGGTAAGACACCAGAAGAGATATGATCTCACATTTGTGAAGTCCAAACTACGATTACATTTTCGTAACCTATTTTATGCCATCTAGGTATTTCTACTGTGTATAGGTGGACATGTGCGGCTTCTCTTGTTTCGACATTGATGCTGTCATTTGTTAAGTCCAGACAACGATAAAATTTCCATTATCTTTTTGTGCAATCTAGCCATTTCTTGAAGTGGGCTTCTGCGGCTTCTCTTGGTTCTCTTCTCCACTTTTCAAACCTTTAATACAGAAGTTGAAACATCTTATTAATAAATGGGATATAACATTTCATCATGCAATTTTAATTTTATTACTTTAAATATTATAAAAATTACCTGAAGATTTATCAATCCACGATTGTTGAATGTTGTTGATCTTTCTGATGGCACTATTTATTTAGATCTTTTTTACTATCATATTATGAAGTTATTTTTCTAAACGGATTTGAACACCGGGCAGCTTTATGGAATGCTTTTGTGACACCCAACAATGCTGGTGGGTTGAATTCGATAGTGTATATTGTGATCTATCCAACAATAAAGATTGAGTGTTTGTTGATCTATTGATTCTGAACCGTTGTTACTCTTCACAAATACCTGTAAACAAATATATTTCAACAGTTAAAAAATAGTCTCTGTTTCAACCCACGTAAATTGATTACCACAATCTATTATCAAATTTTATGATAAAATGCTCATTACCAAATCATTTATCAAACCACTGGAGCTGCGATTTTTATATGGAAGGAAATGTAATGTTATTATTAGCCTTTCTTTTTAAAAAATATCTAACCTGATATACCTTGCACCGTGTATATATTAGTCTACAGAAACACTAATGTTTCCGTTAAATAACATTTTGTATAGAAGATATTACAAATAAGACAAGATCAAAACTAGACCAGCGAAAAAATTTTCTACAATTCATAATTGTAGGCGATTCACTGAATTCATTACAGATAAAAAAAAAAATTTTAAATATAAAAAAAAAATATAAAAAAATTATAATAATTGTAAAAATAAATTGTAATTTCTTATATTCTTTGATGTTCTTCTTCTTACCTTGTTTGTTACCACCTCCAATCGATTCAAATAATATAAAAAAAAAACTTAAATAAAAATAAAACAAAAGATTACAAAAATGGAAGAACAAATTGCAAATCAAATCAAATCGAGTTAATCGAATCGAATTGCTAATACAGTTTTTATGTACATGATATCTTTTGGATTTAAATCATGTAAACTGTAACAAAAATCTATAATTTTAAATTAACGCCCAACCACTTACCATCGTACTATACCTATATAAGGTTAGAGAATGAATAAAAATAGAATTGAATTTTATAATTTCAACAATTAGAAGGTACTTAAATAAAAATCAAGAATTAAAATACTTTTATGGAAGTACTTTGCGGCAGAAATATTTTTTTTTTTAAGTTATATCGGCTTGATTGGGATACTGAACGATTCCACCGAACTCAATTATGCATTGGAAAATTGTATAATGTAGAAGTCCATTGCAATATTGTATAGGTGTCAATTTTAGTTATATCGGCTTGATTGGGATACTGGAAAATTTGGTTAAAGTCATTTACGCATTGGATAATTGTACAGTGCACAACTTTAATGTTTTTGAGTCGCTGCAAAACTTATTTTTCATCTCGAGACCTTTTAAAATTCTATAAAGCATATATACGACCCAAGCTCGAGTATAACTCACATTTATGGGCAGATGCACCAAAAACTACTTTAAATTTTTTGAACAAAGTTCAAAACCGCACCATTCGTCTTATTGGCGACATAGATGTGACCTCATCCCCTATACCACTTGGTCATCGTCGTATTGTTGGAGCACTTACTCTATTTTATAGATTTCTGCTTGGTGTTGGCATTTGTTCGGAGGAATTAAAATCACTTCTTTCTCCTCTTAAGCAATTCCATCGTACAACACAAGAGGCATCAAGTGCCCACTCTTTCCGATGGAAATGGAAATTCCGAGATGGTTTAAGTCCGGTTATGGAAATTCTTTTATAGTAAGAACATCTCGATTGTGGAATCGCGTCCCAATCGAAGCATTCCCAATGAGAGAAGGATTTTTTATTTATGGCTTACAGAGGTTTAAGACGAATATTAACAACATTGTTCGCTCTTTCCCGCAAAACTTTTCTTCTTCCTTTTTCTTTCCTTTCCTCTAACTATCCTTTCCTTTTTCAAATAGTCAACGGTACGCAAGTACTTAAAGGTTCAAAACCTAAGTTTTGGCTATGATATAAAAAAAAAGAAAAATGTTGTAGATGTAGTTTTTAGCTACATAATATTAATTGGGATACTGAACAATTCCAACAAAGTCATGTATGCATTGAAAACTTTAATATTGTATTTCAAGCCTAATGTTACATTTTAGAGGTTGTTTTTTTAGACTGATCTCTATTAACTCCAAATGAAAAATTATGTTGTATATGTTTTTCCAAACACAAAGATGAGACTTTCAATATGTAATATACTGTATTGCTTCAATTGAAGTAAAAGCAAAATAGAGATTGAACATTTGAGATGGTACAGAGCTAACCAAGAGCCAAATTATTTACATACATAAACTTATTGCATTGGTAGTGAATTTTCCATTGTAAAGTATTTGCATTAGAAGTACTTGAATAAAAATTTTTGAATAAAAATAGAGTTAGAAATTGAAGATATGTTTGAGGGGCAATCGTTTTGAGTTAACACAACTTCGTAAAATCATTTCTTTTTCTCCTTCTACTACTTTTATTTTAGATAATCTTTGCTGTGTATACAGATATTCTATTTTTTTTAATCTTGTAGAGCTGGCTGGCGTCCAACAATAATATACCACATTTTAATTATTTTCCGTTTGGGCATTTTGCATTTGATTATTCCGGTCTTTTCTATTTACTCCAAATGGTTTTAAATTAATCCTGGCTCACGATATCCAGTTTTATCGTCAAGAGCTAGTTTTAGTGAATAATATCAAGTTAATACCGATGTCTTTGTTAATTTTTTTTGTCGCTCAATGTGTAGTCGCAGTCTCGTCTTATATTTATGTGGTTCACTACCTATGTTTTGCTTCCAATGTGAATTTGTATAAAGCAGTTTGAAATAAAAATTTTCTAGTATGTGTCAAAGATTAATATAAGAAGGCCGGTTAGAGATAAAATCATTATATCTCATTGACATGCCAAAACGATTAATCTTTTACAATATCTGTCGATTAAATATAATTGGGTTTGAATAATAAAATTAGTTTTATTTCATTTTCAGATTTTCAACTTGTTACAATTATTTAAATAATTCCATTTGACTCTACTCCATTCAAATTTAACATGATTAGCCTCACTTTAATCTTCTTATCAAGTGAATTGTTAGTTATTGAAGACTTCAAGCCTAAAAGGGAAATTAAAGGGAAATACATAAACAAAAATGTGATGCGATTGAATAGCAGTGCTTCAGACTTTTGAAATTGCTTTTAAGTACTTCTAAGATTTTGCTTCAGCTGTAAATATCATCGTATCACGAGTATTGTAATGCGTGTTGAATTTAAATTTCGTTCCAGAATAGCCATTAAAAAATTTTTTCTACGGCCATCTATTTTAGATTACTTATAAACATAACAACAAAACTAAAATGCAATACGAAATATGAAAATTCTTTTGGGTATTTAAAAGAAAAGATAGGTTGGTGGTAGCCTTCATTAAGTTTTGTTTTTTCATTGTGTAAACTATACATAACGTGTATGATGCAATAAATCAAATTAGATGAAAAAAAAAATTGTTGTTTTTTTTTTAATTTTATTAAATTTAGGTCGTAAACTAAATCGAGAAAGGTGAGATGCATTTTGTCCATCCCTCTGACATACCCATTTAGTTATTCTGCATAGCACATAACATTATAAAATATTATTTTTACAATCGGAAGCTACAAGTATATATATAGTTTCAATGTTAATGATTTTAAAATCATGTTCAATACCAACAAAACATGGTAAAAGTTTTCAATTTATTGAGAATTTATTGAATAAATTGGTACGACTGGGAGGGGTACGACTGATATGGTACTTGTAGATATATAGTCGTGTGATATGTTGATTATATTATGTAAATTAAAAATTGTAACAATCAATACTGATGTGGTACAAAATTAATATTTGGTAAGGATTTTCAATTAAAAGTAAAAAATTGTTTAAACTGAAAATTAAAAAGGAAGGATTGAAAAATTTCGGTTAAAGCGGTCGCGATTCGCGTTGGTTTTCTACAAGGATAGTTTTCTTCCCGAATACTCTCTCTTCTTCTCTCTTTTGATGAATGACTTAATTCAACCGACTTTCAGCTCTATCCATAGTTGTATCACTCTAATAGCGTTTCTTCGTAAATCAAATTCTACACTCCCTGATATTGAACAGAATATGATGATGTTCAACGCATTCAACGATGGCTATTTTGATAGTTTTAATCTGATGATTAAGACTATTATTTAGCTATTAGGATAGTTTTTTCAATTAAGGAAAAGTAATAGATTTGAGCTTAAAGTCGCTAAAACTCAAAGCTGTCTGGTATCGCGCACGCAAAACTACCTCATTTGTATTTTAATTCAGAAGTTTACGTATTCAGCGAACTGAATATTTATGTATCTTGTACTTGTAGGTAAACAGAAAAATGATATAGAATAACCACATCTTCAACGCGAGATAGTGGTGTTTTTTTAAATTGCTGCAAAACGTATTTTTCTCTCCAGAACATTCTAAATATTTATAAATCTTATGCATACGACCTAAATTTTTTATTTTTTTTTTGTAAATGGGGGAGTTTTACGTAACTGCGACCTCTTGAGATCTATTGTACTTCCCCGTCCATTTCAGAATTGCAGGTCTATTTCCTTGATAAACGCTATTATTGCTTTGATGTCAAATTCAGAATCAGGCGATTTGGATCCCTGGAAGTGTTTGTATCTTTTGCGAACTATAGCGTCGCAATCAAATAGAATATGGAACGAGGACTACACCTCTTCTAAACAGAATCTGCATCTGTCTGTGCTCGATCTACCAATCTTGACCTAAATTGGAATATAATTCAAATATATGAGCCCGTACAACACAACTGCGTTAAATTTTCTTGAAAAAGCTCGAAAGGGTTCTATTCATCTTACTGACGCACCTATTGCAACTTCCTTCCATGTACACTTGAAAATCGTCGTGGGGTTTTAGCACTTTCCCTGTTTTATAGATATATCGCAGGTTTAGGAACTTGCTTAAATGGAGCAAAACTTTTACTACCACTTGGAACAGCGTTCTCCGAACAATGGAAACTCTCCAGCATATCATTGAAGAAAGTTTTCCTCTCTTTTCTGTCAATGACTTCCTCTAATGAACTTTCGATTCTATCTATAGTTGTAGCGGTAGGTAGATAACTGTAGTAGCGGTTCGTTGTGAATAAAAAGCTACACTCTCAGGTACTGATACAAAACGTAACATGATGGTTAGCGCACTTAACCATGACTTGGCCAATGTTTTCGACTGGAGCAAAATAATAGAGTTAAGTTTAAAGTCGCTAAAACTCACAGCCGCTTGGTATTTTAATTCAGCAGTGTAAATACGGGTTCATCGAACTGAATATTTGTATAATATTCTGGACTTGTTGGTAAAAAATGACACAAAATATAGGACATTGCCAAAAATGCTACGGAATATGGGTTTTTGCAAATCGCTGCAAAACATATTTTTCTTCAAAATAATCTTTTTAACTAATCCAAGCAATGTTTTCTACTCTCTAATTTTCAACTAGTCCAACCTGTTCATGTATAACGGTATATTTTCAATTCTAATATTTGGCTAAACTTAAAAAAATCCGTTTGCGTTCAATATAAACTGATTATTATTTATCATAGGTATAGGAATATATGATGAATGCATGTGTATAATTAAAAAAACAAAAACAAAAAATATATTGTCCTCTATTAAGGATAAACCATTGTCTTCGTTATATTTTAAGAACTAGTTAGCAAAACATACGATCTAAAATCGACTTTTGTGACAACAAACAAAACAATTAAATACGGTAAAATATGAAATCGTAAAATGAAAATAACTGTGGGTCGGACCCACCCAACCCCACGAGAATTTGTCGTACTTGAATAACAACAATCTAAGCTAAAGCTGGACAGTTTTATAAAACTATAATCTCGTTTAGAGCATCATCTTGCCGTATTTTCTACACATTTAAAGAACTTTATTACTGCTGCATGTCTCACCGTTAAACAAAACTAAAAATAAAAATTAAGTATGGAATAAGGGACTGAAATAAATTATTATTATCCTATATAAAATGTATCCCAATTTAATAAAAACTCGAAAATTTTAATTCAACATATTTTAATGATTCACTCAAGGCTATCAAATCAAGTTTACTGTTTAAAAAAAAATGCCAATAACATCACAAAGCTTTCAACAGCGAAGTTAAAATATTTAATTTTAAATTTAATTAAATAATTTTAGATTTATAAATTTAATTCCACAGTTAATTTCCATTAGAAATATCTTAATTAAAATTTTTTTTTCCTAAAATTTAATTTAATTTTTTTTTTCTTCAATTCTAATTTAAACTCCCTCAGGCATTCAATATTACTCAGCTTGCTTACTGGACTTGATAATATTTTATTAGGAAAAGAGAGAAAAAAAAACATTAAAATTTATTGAAGGATAGCAGTCAAACTGTCGTTTAATTCCTCAAGCTATTAATAACATACAAATTAGGATTAATATAGTAACACAACACAATATTTTTTATATATGGTAGCTATAATATTAAATTCTAATTTGAAAATTTACGTTAACTTTTTAATAACATCTAAAATAACACTTGCCATATTTATGCAGAATTTTTGAATACCCAAAGGCATTAAAATCATCATCCAAAACCTAAAGAAAAAACTTTAGAATATTCTTCCGATTAATGCTACTAAAATTCTGCTTAATTAACTCATAAAAACAATAAAAACAACAGCAACAACCACATAATATTAACTGATTCTAAAATGAATTATTAACTCACGTTATTTTCATATTTTAAAGTATTCAAAAAAATAAAAAAAAAATAGTAAAAGAAAAAAAAAACAAATAGTTATTAAAGAATTTCAACCGTAAATACTTAAAGCGTGACCGACTAGACAAACAACTTTGTGTATAATATGAGTGTGTTTGTTAAATTGCGTGTATGTGTGTACTATGAAAACAAAAAAATTATTTCCTATTTTTGTACATACACCTGTGGTAAAAAAAAAACATTAAAAATATCTGTGACCTTACTACGTGTACTTTTGACCAGCATAAAAGTCGCCATCTTCACAGATAGTCTGGCCACTATGAAAACTTTGGTGTCGGACACTGTTTGCTCTAAGCTGGTAGATCAATGTCTAAACGAAATTGCAAGCGTAGATAGCCGTTTTTCTATCTATCTAGTCTGGGTTCCTGGTCATAGTAATATAGATGGGAATGAGAGAGCCGATGAGCTAGCCAGGCAAGGATGTAATCTTGACATGCCCCTTTACGATGACATTCACTCTCAGATGAGAGTCGTCAAGGAGCGTATCCATTCATACTTTCTGGCCAGATAAATACCTGTGCGACCTCGAGGAAAACATGATCTTCCTTAACATCAATAAAGCCAAACAACTCTTAGCCAAATATATCAAGAGTAGTAGCCATCAGTACGATTTCGAATCAAACTTCTCAATCACAAATAGTTGATGGCTACTACTCTTGATATATCTGGCCAGATAAATGCCTGTGCGACCTCGAGGAAAACATGATCTTCCTTAACATCAATAAAGCCAAACAACTCTTAGCCAAATATATCAAGAGTAGTAGCCATCAGTACGATTTCGAATCAAACTTCTCAATCACAAATAGTTGTTCTAGTACTGAGTCCCTGGAGAGAGTCAAAATAAGAGAAAGATTCCCTATAACAATCAACAACAATAAATAGGTCACTCGAGTCGTAGATTCGAAAAGGCACAATTAAATGCTAATTGGTTTTCCGAAGCCAACTGGAATTACCACTTCTACCTACCTACCCACATGCACTTTTTTAAACTTTTTCTTATTTGTAGCTGAATTTTAATTTTATGTATATTAGTCTGAGTCGGATTCTTCTTCTCATTTCATTTACCCTATTTTAAAGAATTAGTGAAAATAATTTTTGTTCTTTTATACAACGTCAGATTTCATGTGATATTACTAGGTTAGCCTGTCTTCAATGGGTTGACTTTGCAGAATTCTTCAACTGGAAATATGTAGTTAATCTGTCCAAAGGATATTGCTTCTAGCTGTAGTTACTAGATTTTCCATTTCTTCCGATCCGGCAGTCTTTTAAAAAATATGGCAGATTAATATTAATGTATCTACAAATCAGATGAATATTAATGTATCTGTAATCCGTTATTTTTGGAAAAACAACAATATTTAAAAGCTTCTGTGTGCTTTTAATAGAGTCGCAGAACTATACAATAGTGAAATTGGCAAAATAATAAGCATTAAGATCTAAGCAAGCATTAACATATAATTAAATGAAAGGATTGAGGCAAATTATGCTAAGTAAAAAATTTTTTAAGTTACGCAAGAAATAAAAAAATCAGAAACATATATGCTACTTCCAAAACGTTGTATGCGGGACGGGACAAGAAGCAAAAAAAAAGAGAATAGCAAGATAATGTCACTGGATTTGATGATGAAAAATTGTTCAAAATTGAATTACTAAAGAAAACTAGGTAGCATGCAATTAAAGAAAGGTAATATAAAAATTGATTGGGTTTTGAAGACATAAAAGCTACTGTTTGCTACAGACTGTGAGTTTGTTAGTCCTGTGCGATTAGATATATTTTTTAAATTATAAAAATGCTACCCAAGCTTAATCAAAAGTAAAAGAAATCTAAAATTAATACTAACCTACTGTAGTAGTTTCTACAACGTTCAACAACTACGGTCCATAACATAATAATTAAAAACCATGCAGTAGAACTCATACATATTGAACAAAATAGATTTATGTGGCTACAATATTTCAAAAACCTCATCATACACGATAATTCAATATCAAAAAATGTTGAACAGAGTACTCGGAAGAAGAAAAAAAAACGATTTAAAACCTCTACGTTAATACACCACAAATATTATTTTGGCCATAGGTGTATTTCAATTCAAAGTTAATTTGTGTGTTGCAGTTTGTTGAACAATAATCTTAATTTGTGCAAGAGTAAATACAATGCATTTTTTTTTGTGTTTTGTTGTAATTTTTGTTTTTGTTTTGTGCTTGTAACCTCTAGTTAGAAATACAATTCACAACTAACTATAACTTGTTCTAATAAATAATTATTTATTTTTAATAAGTCCTTAATTGCCTATATTTAAAAAACCATCAATGGGAATATGAGTTGAAAAGAATGCTGTTCGTCGCGTAATAACAATGTAATCAACAGAAATTCATCGAATATATACATAAATGGGATGCTATATTCCTTCTTTGTGTTGTTTTAATTGAGTAAAAAATACCATAATAGTTACATTGTAAAATGGTGCGTAGATGATCTGTTAAAATAAATTCAAAATACCTACCTTAACTGTAGGTATATGTAATACTAGAATATTTTTTCAATTGTATATAAGTACGTATGGATTGTGATTTCATTTATAATACACACCGGAATGTATTTACAATGATTACAGTTTTTACACGTTCATCTTAAACTGATATTTAGAACAAGTTGCGAAAATATAGAAAATTAGAGTAAATTATTTTTAATCAATCGAAAAATCATCAAAACGAAAAATCGCTGCAGATATATAGATAAGTTAAACAATAATCAGCTACTACAACAGCTACTATAACAAAGGGAAGCAGAACAACAGTCAAAACAGACCAGCAATCAAAAATAGATAGTAATACAGATAAATATTTTCACAGTAAGGTTAACTTGAATTAAAAATATTTAATAATATTTTTATTTATTTTTTTTTCTGTTGTCAGTCTTTTTGAATTGTATCAAACGTTTACGTATTTTATTTCGGCACTACCAATGTGATATGAAATAATAAAAAAAAAAACAGAATATAAATTTTGTGTTATACATAAATGTTGTAACAATTTTTGGTACATCTTAACTAAATTAGAAAAATACATAGCCAAGCAAGGTTTGCAAAGTTAATTTTAATTTTTAGAAGAGTAAAACTCTATAATATTTTCTTTGAAATTAACCCGGCGTAAGTAAGAGTCAAATTTTGAAACTTAATACTGCCAGATTAATGCTTAGAGCAATTGTATCAGAGGTCTATTACTAGAAGAAAGCTTGCTACAATTCTGTGGCACTAATATTATATAACCGTTTAAGTTGGCATAAGCGAAAAATGAGTTATTCGCATGACCATCGAATGCTACTTACAAAAATTTATGTTCTATAAATATCCTCAGACTTTTATGAAATTTTCAAAATTGAAGAAATCGCATTTATTTAGTCGCCTAAATAAGCTAAACTGTATATTACATATGATATTATAATAACTTATACCAACTTAAATCGTTATAATCAATTATTATCTTCATGCTAAATATTCTATAGAACAATTTATACCAACATTACCACTTTTCTAAAATGCAAATAGTAAAATTGGTAATATGGTAATAATTTTAAAATTGTCATACTGAAAAACTTTAATTTTCAACTCAAGTTGTATATTTTTGTTACAGAATTAATAATTGTGCATTATATCATAAGAGAGTTAGTAGAGTTAGTAAAACATCGCCACCGTTTATGAGATAAATGTTAGTAAAATAAACTAGATACATGATGTTAGTAGACCAGATAAATGATGTTAACCAGATACATGATATTAGTTGAGAATTAAAAATCACAGCTATACATACAATATTATGCAATCTTTTTTTTTAAAGCACTTAGTTGACGATCAAAAGCGGTAGAGTTAGAATTAATGTCAAGGAGCATAGCATAGTACCTAGTTAACATTATAGGTATTAGAAGAAGTATTGTAGTATAGGCCAAATAATGGAGTCCACCTGAATCCCAAAAAAAAAAAAATCCCAATGATACAAAATCCCAAAAAAAAATGCGTTTACTTACCGTCGGAAAAAATAGGGTTCCAATAAATGAGTATTGGGGGTTTGAGGGCGGTAGCTTTTTAATAAAACTGTGCTGTATGCATTTAAAAGCCGTCGGCAAAAACAGGATTCCAATAAATGAGTAGGGGGGGTTTGGGTAATACCTGCCGCCGGCAAAAATTGTAGCTCGGTTAATTTTTAGTTAATTTTTAATTTTTAAATGCATAAAACTTATTATTTATTAAATTGGGATTTTGTAATAATGGGATTTTTTAACACTAGAATTTTTAAATGTGGGATTTTTTTTTTTGGGATTTTGGATTTGGGATTTTGAATTTGGGATTTCGGACCTAACCCGCCAAATAGTACCTTGCATCACGCTGGGTGACGCAGTATGGAGGAACGACTACCTTTACACCAAAAAGTCCCAAATTCGATTCACGTTAAAGTAAAATAATGCTTTATTGGTTTTTCGACCTTGTCGAGTACTCTTTGTGATTGGGATAAATGACAAAAAATAATTGAGAGTAACAATTTAATAAAATGGCACTACGCTATTTAAGAAGGCTTAGTTCCTGACAATAGTTTTAGTAGTTTTACACATTTAATGAGTTGTTAAGCCAGAAATTTGATAAATAAATACTAGAAAAAACATTATAATAAAAGAATGTAGTAAAAACTTGCAGTATCGTACTTAATTAAGCACAAAAGGTAATTCTACCTAAGCTACTGTAAAGGACATAAAAACGAAAAATCACCATTTCCATTATGTGATATTCATAAAAGCATTGTTCTAATTTTTAATTTAAGGTTAACCAAGTTGTTTCAAGTTGACTCTACAACATCGATTTCATCATCCATAACTCAAACAGAATTCGAGTCAACAATATTAAGTTTAGTTGCAGGTTTAATTGGTTAATCGTTATATTATCATGTTATAGTAAGCGAAACAGTATTAATGAATAATTGCTAACAAATTTGGGGAAGCAAAAATGTTGAAACTTGTTATGTAAAGTTTATCCAACCAAATTTGATATATAAAATAAGAAAAACTATAAAATAAGTATTATTTAGAACTGGTACACTCTGTTTAACAAATCGTAACTAATTTTGAGATAAATTTGTGATAACTGAAGTAACACCGTTGAGCTGGAAATGCGCTGCTTCTTTCATTTTTCGAATTGAATTTGTTATATTTCAAACTTATCCCAAAATCTTTCTTTTATCTTGCGGAATTTCCTTTTACAAATAATTCATTAAACAAAATAAAAAATATTTGATCCTGTTATAAAATTTCAGAGATAATTTAAAACATAAATATTCAATAGCTTTTGTATTAAATTTTCTCCACAAATTACAATAGCACAATATATCAGAGCTTTGTATTTATCTTGTGCTTCAGTTATATTGAAAATTGGAGTACAATAAGGTGCAGTTCTATATATTGTAATCGTTGCAAATACTTTTAATAATTACATACAAAAGCTTTTTTAAATTTAAGCTATGGCTTAAACCTCATACAGGCTTAAGCTACTTGTTCTACAATTCATCTTAAAACATTTTAAGAATTGTTCCATTTATATACAAAAACGAAAACTAAATTAGAGTAAAAATTAGAACAGTACAGTGAAGGAATAATCAGGTCAAAAACTTTCACAAGCCCCAGCGTTGTTCATTCCGATCAAAATTTTGTTTAAATGATCTGACCTGATAAAATAAAGCTATACGAACAAAACGGAAAATGGAAAAGTTTGAATTAAGCTTGTCAAATATATATTCTCGAACTATGATTTATAGTAAGCTAATATCAATCGCAAAGGTCTCTACTTGAAATACAAAACTCATCTGCGGACTGTGAAATGAATAAAATTATCTACGGTTGCATAGAACTTTAACCCCTGATTATTTTTGAGCAGTTAGTATAACATAATTTGTTCCACCAAAAACACAAGCAAATTTGTGTAAGGTGTATTTCAAGCCGAGATTTTCGTCAACGAGACTGGTTAATTGTATTATTTTTCCCAATTGATTCCCAATTTTATGATGTTCTGAGGAATGAATTGGGAATGGGGAAAAATAATAAAACCTAAGAAGGAATTTGATTTATTTATAAATTATCGTCGAAGTACGGGGTGGGGTGTACTTAATGGAATCCTTAATGAAATTAACTCTTAACAATAATTCACCATTAAATGTATAATTGTAACAGACTGGTTGGGAACAACGTGTATAGCACATTATATCACATTTTTTAATACGACGAGGTAAATTATTACTGAATAGACCAAACGTAGAAATTGTTCAGATCAGTTTGTAGTAGGGCTGAGTCACCAATGGATTTTACTTTTTTGAAGATTTTCATTTCATCTGCATAAATTTCAAATTCATTATTTTTAATTACAGATGCAATATCTTTCACCGAAATATTGAATAGAAGTGGTCCCAAGAGACTGCCTGGGGGAACTCCAGAGTTGGCCATAAGTGGTGTCGATGCAGACGACTTAAATAAGACATTATAGGACCTATCAATTAAATATGACTTGCGACACTTTATGAAAACTACCGCGAAGCCTAATTTTCTTAATTTCAATAATATGAGGCAAAATGTCAAAATCTTTGCTGAAATCAGTTGGCCGGTCTTCCTCCATATTAGTAATAAAGACTGACATTGATTCTACAGGATTAGTTACCACCGACTTGCTTTTAAATAAATTCATGCTGGTTATGTATTAGGAAAGGAGAGTAGTGGTGATAAACTGCGAGTCGAACACAGTTAATTCAAACACTTTAGGAATTGCGGATAATTTGGCAATAGGACGGTAATTAATTAAGTCATCTTTACCATGTTTTTTGTGGGTGGGTCTCATGAAAGATTTTTTCCACATTAAAATAAAAATACCAAATTGAAAAGTATTGAGCTATAGGAATTAATAATGTAGAACTGAGTGAATTAGAACACTTTTTTAAGATAAATTCAGGAATTCCATCGCGGCAAGGAATGTATTATATATATGTATTGGAATGTATTGTATTGTATTGTATTATTAAGATTTGATTATTATTGAAGTATCATTAAGTATTTCTTTACATGGATTTCACTAATCTGGCAATTTATGAAAGTTGTTTTGGAATAATCATTCAAATGGTTAAAATGCCTGTCATTAAATGTAAAAGCTTCACCTAAACAAGAGATAGCATATATTGTTTACAGAAACATATATATAATATCTGACAGACAAGTAAATTAGTACTTGGTACATTTTATTAGCCTCAATATGATTAACATTCTAGGCTAAATATTTTTAACGAAGTCTTCTGCTAATGATAAGTCTAAACATTTAATTGAATTGGATAACCTTAAGCTTATTATTTATTCTATAATACCTGCCATACAAGTTGCCAATATAAGTACTTATCGTTGCATATTATGGCATATTCAGCTCCAAGTTAATTTGAGTAGAAAAACTATCGGAAAAATTTAGTTATTATGAATGAATGAATGAACGGTTTTTGCCCAAGGAAAATTATAATACAGGCATGTTGATCACTAAGTTAAACTTCATCCCGACAAAACGGGCGATGGTGGTGTAAATTGTCAGAAAACTAGTACTGTGAAAATAATTTTAGTTTTCACGAATATAATAAAATTGTCATCAATACCAATTCTCGGAGCTACTTAAACGTCTATAAATTTCTTGGAACAAAATTAAATTTACTACTATGAATTTAGACTTTTCAATTATATTTCGAATTAAATTAATAATAGTACTTCTATACACTACGTATCAAGCAATAATAATAATAAAAAAATTCACTTAATTTTCATCAGAATTGAATTAAGTTTAATGTAATAATAGCCCGGCTTTTTAATTGGTATTAAAAAATAAAAATTTGCCACTTCTTATTTACTGTTTTTTTTTTCTTTTTATATGATTTCAGCATTTCAGCAATCCTTTAAAAATAAAATTTCATTGTTGTTGGTGCCTTGTTTTTGTTTTATTTACTCTACGAAACAGTATGAAGCTATACAATACCTATAAGTATTTCATTATGTTGTATAAGAAGCAATAGGCCAAATCAACGGGAGGTAATATGTACATGATGTTAAAGTAACTTTACAAGAAATAAAACAACAAAAAAAAGACAAACAACAAAAAAATAAATGTAATAATTCCAGAATTGGCATTGACGACATTCTCGTCACTCTTCCCATCAGCAGTCAATTAAAGATGAATTTTTCTTCTTTGCAGTTCATTTTTTTCTTTTCTTATTATTCTTTATTTGTTTTTGTGTCTTTTTTGTTTTGTTATTGTCAATTTATGTGAAGTGATAAATTATTATGATGATACCCGAATCATCTCCGAGCTGCTCTCTCTTCATTTCAGACAATCAGGCAGGTAATCAGGTAATCAGTTTTTTTATTTTGCTTTTTTGTTTGTCTTTTGTTTTAGTTTTCAATGATGTAGTTTTTAATGAATACTACTCTAGAATGAAAAATTTGGTATATATTTCGGTTCGGCTTATATCGAGGTTAGAAAAGAGATTAGAAATTGTGGAGTGCTATTTAAAATGTATTGATAATTATATTAGTGGTGGGTGGCTGATCATTGAGCCAACCCCGTTTGTTAGTGACAGAATTAAAAAGTCAGTTAGCCACTAACATATAATAATAGAGTTAAAACATACAAATATTGAATAATATATTAACTCTTTCACTGCCAGCTTCCCTTATAAGAGGAAATAGAAGCTCTTATCATTTTATTTTCTTTTCACAGAGTGCGAATGCAATGTAAAAATATCTTTAAATTGCCGGTGATATCGTAAATGTCTTAAAAAAAAAACTTCAACCTGATATAATGTATAAAAAAAACTAAGCTGTCAATGTTATCCGTAAAATAAGTTGGCAATATTGTGTAATGCTTCTGAGCTTTCTGAAACATTATTGTATTTTAATTAATTTTTGATCAAGCAAAATTTACAGTAAGTTTTTATTAACACTGTAAAACATTGGGTTTTTAAAATTTTTTGTAAAACTAAATACCTCTCAAACCAGTCACGGAGACATCGTCCACAACAATTGTTATCATGGAATCAATGTCTCAAGCTTTTGTGAGCCTTTATAGTTATTCAAGAGAATGAGGACGTTATATTTAACATTGTGTTACAACATTCACAATGTCAAGGTGCATCGATAATATTACATTGAAAGAGTTAACTCAGCTGGTTTTTTTATAACACTGAAAGAATGTCACAGCCTTTAAAATTCGTATTCAATCATTAAATTTCTGGTGAATCCCCAAAATCCAACATATCAGAATTTAGACTTTCAAAATCCGGTTTATTTACAAAATAAAATAAGTTTTTTAATTAGACCAGTTTAAAATTAAAGGGCCTCTTCTCTTCAGATCCATCCGTCAAAAAAAATGTTTCTACGTGAATCTACAAAACAAAATTGAACTTATATGCGTTACCAGATATTTAGAGTGTGCTGACATAACCAACCAAATAATATTTTTACTAAAAATGAAATAATTGATAGGTTGTTGAATAATTGATGTTTTGAAAAGTTTGTGTCATATCATTGCTATATACTAGATAATATGAAAACAATTGAAACCGAAGAACGTTGGTTCGTTTCAAGTTCGTAGATCGCAATGTTTTTTTCCAAATAGAAGAAAATTATTATTTGTATTTTTCTTAAATTCTTTTGTTTGTTATATTTCGCACCAATATCACCGCTGATATACATAATTACATCATACTTATATAGAATTAAAGCTTTATTTGATACTTTGCTTTATTGTGACATTAAAGTTTTATTGAACCCCATTATTGCGTAAGTGTCAATTTTTTAAATCAGGAGATCTGCATACCAAGAAATACTTAAATTTTGGTTAGCTATTGGAAATTGCATTCAAATAGAAAGCGAGAAGCCGATTTTGAGCCTGTGTCTGTCTGTTTTGGACTCATAAATTTTGAACAGATAACTGATATTGTGTGAAACTCTTGTCCGTAAATTTCGTACTTATAGTTTTCTCTCGTAATTACCATCAATGCGACATAGGGTGGAAGGATACATTATTGTTCTGACTTTTCTTAGCTATTTCCTTGCACTACTACTAAGATGCTCTTTTTACAAGAAAATTTCAATTGAATTTTAAGTGAGATTTTAAGATACATATTAGTTGCGTTTTTTTAGCTTGCAGACTTGCTAACCACTACTTATGAGTAGTTAAATCTGCAAACAAGTCCGCAGCTTATACAAATGTGTAGATGAAATTGCGGACTTACAAAAAAATTTCCGGTAGAGATTTCGAAAACTTCTAGCGGAATTTTTTTAAACTTGTAAGATTATATTAATTTTATGTAAAAAAAAAAATAGCAAAATAAAAAATCAGTAGATGGTCATTGAGCTTTGATAGCTAGGTAGTATTATTATTTCTGTTGAATATTTCGTCCATATTTATAAATAATATTTTTTAAGTTAATTAGAAGAATTTTTAAATTTCTTTTAATTACCCATCAGTTTGTTCTTTATTATTTTGAAATAAAGTTTTGATTTTTCAAAGAACAACATGAATTTTACACATCAGAAATTAAATAATAAATTCCTAAGGTTAAATTTTGCTCCTAAATTTATTTATTTTTTCTTTTTTTTTCGTTTTGTTTACAAACTACTCATAAGTAGTTGTGAGCACTTCTGCAAGCTAAAAAAAACGTAACTATTATGTGTTTGCAGAAGAAATACACAATTTGCAGAAGTATAACAAAAATATTCAATTCCCTTAGTTTTTGTTCTTCATATCCAATATCAATTCTTTTTATCTTACCCTATTCTATCATACCTCAATAAAGCGATACGTAAGCGCTATAGGTAATATCCAAACGAATTGGCTGTTTATAAAACAAAAATATGTATGCTAAACATTGAATTTGTCAATTCTTATTTGTCTCTCTTCCCCTTCATTATTGTTTTTTTGCCACCAGATATGTAAATCCATGCTATACAGAATAGTCTGGTCCCGTCCTATATAAAAATTGTTTAAGGAGTGCTTTTTTTCAATAGTTTGGGGGGAAAAATTGTTCTAGATAGTGGATCTATTTTTAAATAAAAAGGATGGTTAAAGAAAGTTAGATTAGCAAAATAAGGTTTAAAAAATATCAAGTACTGTTCCGAAGATAATATACAAGCTAAGGTAATTTTTAAAAAGTTTTTGCCTAACGTAACAAACGGTACTTATTGAGCGGGAATCAAATTTAATGTTTCGAGCACTAACTGCCCAAACTTAAACTATTGGTATAAAAAACTGATATTTTGGTGAAAAACGTTGATTATCTCGGAAGTACCGTACCGGTCTATCAACATATTTTTAACATTTTTATTTTATTATTATTGGGTTTAATGCATTTGAATATTACTCTAAAACTTTGCAATACACAACTTTTATTTAAGACTAGTATTTTCTAAGGTTTTATTTTAGAAAAATTTAAATTATTTAAATAAATGATTGTATTTATTTCTAGCAAATAAACACTGTTCTGAAATCATAATGAATTGTTGGAGCTATGGCAAAACAATATAAACCCCCCAATTGAGTAGAGTCTCCCTCATGATAAATAATCTGCGCCACAACAATGCTATTTTATTCCCCCAACTATTTTCATACAGAGTAGTAATAATAATTATTAAATTTTATTGAAAAATTACAACCATTGTAATCAAAACAACAACAACAACAACAAAATGAAATATTTTATTGGTAATGCCAAGTTCTAAAATTCTAAAGAAAAGTCTCTGGTTTTTCTTGAAAAAATTCTTGGTATTTCATTTTATTTTTCCAATTTTTATTTTGATTTTCCATTAAATTTTCCATTTTTTAAAAGAGCTCGTGGAAACTTCATATGGGGTTTTCATAATATTAAAGTATTTGATATAATTACCGTTATTTATTAGAAAATAAATAATATGTTTTTTTTTTTTTTTATAGTTAAGACCTTAAGTAAAACATTTGCAATTCTTTATTATTTTTTTATTGAGATTATTTCGATTATGTATAGAAAATGATGAAAGGTCTGTTGTCTTTGTTACTACTATACTTTTACTTGGAATTCATTGGGCAGAAAAATGAATTAACGATACGAATTTTTGAAATGTCAATAATAATAGTTGAATTATTTTTGTTATTAGTATTATTATGTTTTTGTTTTTGTTATTTTCATATATTTTTTTTTTCTAGTTTTTCAAATTGATTGTGTGCATAGCTTCAACTTTGAGTTAATTGAATTATGTGATCCTTTTCTATTTATGGGCATTCTATAAGGTGAGATAAGTCGCTCTTTTTTTTTTTATTGTTATAGTTATAGTTATTATTATTATTATTTTTGTTTTCTGTATAGCTATCTTCTTCTCTATTATTAAGAATTTTTTAACCGAATTGGAATTCTAATGAATCTTTAATTACTTATTTTATATATTTTTGCTTTTGACTGTATAAAATTTTCGTATACTCAATGATGAAAATGATGAGAAAACAAATTACAGTGAAATCTAAATTCAACATACTTCAAATACACCGGGTACTATCAAAAATGTTGTTTTATTAAGTTTGAAGTCGTAAAACCTAAAATGTAATATAGTTTGAAAAAAATACAGTATTGAAAAAACTTAATGGTTAAAAAATTGTTGATCCAGCCAAAATATGAACCTAACTAAAATCACTACAGAAAGTATACAACTATCCTATACACTACTCATTATTAGGATTTAAATGTTATTGGCAGTTTTTTATACATTAGGCTATTTACAAAAATGAAATCGTCATTTTATGGTATTGTTAGTAATTTAAGTAGAATAACAATTTCGTACATGAAATGCGGTACTACATAATATTGAAGCAGATATAATGGCAAACTGTATGACTAGTTGACAAGGTTATACAATTTATTTTACAAAGCAGTATTACTGATTCTGTACGGGTCTGAATCAATGAATACATCCTAAAACAAGTTAGCATGCAGTTGGTGAGTTGTAGAATAAATTTCTTCGTCGAATATATGGCTCTAAAAACGACGATGGGGGAGAAGATATAATGCCGAGCTCAATGAGCTGTATAATGATATGGTCATGAAAATTAAAGCCAAGAGACTACATGATTCGTAAATCTAGAGAGAATGTATACAACAACACTCGACCCGAAATATAAACGCGAAGGTACAAGGCTTCGGAGCAGCAGACCAAGCCTAAGCTGTAGAGATGAAATATTGGCCGTCATAGAATAATTTCGTATCTTCAACTGAAGATCAGCCACCTGTGAATGGCAGAAATGGAGGATGCTGATGAGTCAGGTACAAGTCTAGTTTGTCACTTAAATATATAATAAAGTTTGTAAAAAACCAAGGACTATAATTGTGCCATATCAGGTGTATAATAAGAAAACCAGATAATAGAATTCAAAATTTTTCTCAATGAACCAAACGTGGACTAGAGACATGATAGACCACGATGCTATACCCCAAAATAGATGAGATGAATCAGATGCCAGATATATAGAAATAATAAACTACTTCAAAAGAAGCATACAATTTATTGGACAAAATTGTGAAGAAAAAAAAATTCACAACAGGGGCTTTGCTTTCACAACAATTACTTAATTATAGGTAAACAATTACAAACTATAATAATATTTTTTACCAAAAATTGTTGGCTTAAAGAATTATTAAACAAACCCCTGCATTATCTTAAATTTTGGTTCTACAATTCTACGGGAATGTTGACGTATTGCAGACTTACATTTTCATTTTTTTTTCTAAATTTTGTTTTTAATTACAAAGCTAATATTTTTAGTGTAAGTGAAATAGAATGGTTCGATAAAAAAATTAAATAATGCAATTTTTAAATTTGCTAAGCTGTGAATGCAAATAAAATGGAATAATAAAGAAAATATAAAATCAGGTAGTCGGTATTTTTTTTTACTATTTCCTTGGAGCAAAATAGTTTCGTACATAGTATTTTGCGCCATGGATTGCCCTAAAATATAAAATTTGATATGTATTAGAAAGGCAATTTATATAGATAATCAATGCCCCAAAAGACTAACGTGCAGAACAAGAACAAACGAAAAATGCTGAATTGATCTATCAATTAATTCATACATTAATGGTCAAAAGTTAAGATTCAAATAGTTAGAAAAGATGAAGTGAGAGTCATAGCTAAATCATTTTAGAACAAATCAGGAAGAATAAAGCCGTTAAAAGCACCAAGGGTATAACTATAATGAAATTTTACTCGAAAAAAGATATTTGCTTTTCTTGTTTTCGCTTGTTAGGTTTAAATCTCTCTCTTACTTATTAGTACGCTTCTTGTGAAGTTGATGTTCAACATTTTGTACATTTGAATTTTAGAGACATTTATTTTTAAGACTTATCCCGTATCCCTCATCACATCTATGCACTCCACACCCTATATCTCCGCATCGTGAATACTGCAGTATTTTCTCATTTCGCCGCTGGAAGTTTTATCCCATAAAATGTCCCCTGATTTTCAGATAATTTCCATTTCGGTTTCTCATGAACAGATTTTAATTCTACTGATCTCTGTTTTCACTCCCCACTACATATATCATAATTGGATGAATCACATTATATCTTTTGTAAGATCAAATCCGTCAAGCTGAGAAGTGCAATACTAATCAGGCGATAATTAACAAATTGTAAATACAAGGAAGTAGGAGGAAACTGACTTTTCTGACTGAGCTCGAATATTTTTTATTAAGCGTTAGAAATAGTAAACTTTAAATAAATGTTAGAATAACTTTAGCTTTACTGTAATTTGTTATTGCTAATACTATTTAACAGGCAGCTAGTACATATATATATTTTTATTATAAAAGTAAAATAATTTCTCGATGAAAGATCGAATTAAATTAATTCACAGTAGGATGTTTTAAAAGAAAATTTCAATTGCAAACTGTAATTTCTTTTTTTTTTTTTTTTTTTTTCTTTTTTAATTGTCTGAAAGAATCCTATAATGAACTCAAAGCTTATTAAATTTAATTTAAAAAAAAAAAAAAAAAATCACTGGTGCCATTAATTAAAAATAATATTAAAATTTTCAAAACTCAGTTGGAATTAAATAAAATCCCTGTTAAAATAAAAACAAAAACGAAATAGTCCACAAATAAGGAAAAATTTTTTTCAACTAAAACTACTAAAATTAGTATTCATGGTAAGAACTTTGAAAAAAAAAAAAATATATTTCTTTAGGCGTTTAGAAAATTCAATTGCGGAAACAAAATAATAAGTTGTTAACGGTTTTGATATCAAAAATTTTTGTTTTGTTAAAATAAAAAAAATTAAATTCTAAAGATTCCGGGGTCAAAGTTAAATTTAGTAGATAAGTAAAATATCACTACTATAATAAATGGTCAGCATTCGGCAAATCGCGCAACTAATTTCAATTGAATTATTAGCTACCAGAATATTAGACACTTCTTTTTTATTTTGCGTGGATTGGTGGGAGTCTTCACAGACACAATGAGCTCACATTGCTTGTCAGATTTTTACTGACTAAACCACAACCGTCCCATTAAAACAAGTCTGACGGACTAACCATTAATTTATTTTTAGTTTTATTTTCTTAAAGAAGAAGATTACGAAATTCTATCGTATTAAATCTGATACCATTTTGATTTTTCAGCAGTTGAGTGGCTTTAACGTTAACATGCCCATCCAGGCGAGCCAAATGTTTTGCTGCCTATCTTTTTATTTCATTTGCTATACAAGGAATTTTTAGATCCCTGTGCAAGTCACAGTTATGAACATGCCAAGGAGCATTTACAATGTTGCGCAAAATTTTATTTTGAAATTTTATATACAAAGTGCCTGTGTTTTGTTGGCACATCGCCATATTTGTATGCCGTAACAACCATATCGGTTTGATTATCTGATTATATGACAATATATTGTTATGTATAGGCCATTTCAAATTTCCACCTAGGCGGGCTAGTACATTTCTCTTTATTTATTATAAAGCTCAATTTTTTTTGTTTTTGACGTCTTTGCACCTAAATTTGACATCTAATGTCATTCCTAGGTTTTTAACGTTTTTTTCTTGGGGTATATTAACTCCATTCAGATTTAAGGATGGTTGATTTTCTAATTTTTTTTTTGTAAAATTTATCGTCAGCGAATGTAGGTACAGTTATATTTTCTATTTATAGTAAATCATTGGTGTAGAGCAAATACAGTATGGAACCCAGAATACTATCTTGAGGCACACCTGTTAGAGATAGCTCTGATAGTAGACTAGTCTCCGTCTAAATAGCCGATTTTCTAGATATGATGAGAATATATCAACGTATTATTTAGTTAACATGTGATTTAGTTTATGAATTAAGCCTTGGTGTAATATACTTTATCAAAAGCTTGCGCTGCATCTAGAAAAATATAGTAGAGCATACATGATGAATCATTATTTACGTATTTAAAATGAAAAACCAGTGTGGGAAGATGAATCGAAAAAACTTGTATGAGATAAAAAAAAATAGTTCTGAGTAAGGGTGTAGTCGTGATAGTGAAGATACTTGCCCTAACATTCAAAACCTATATATTAAAGAAAACCTTCGTTGACATCAGAAACGAAATGGGTATACCCCAATCTTTAATATAATATGAATATTTTTATCTCACTTCTAGTATCAGAGATGTTGAATTGATAATTTTTTGGTTTGTTCCAACAGAACCTGCTGTGAAATTGTGATTAGTAGCTCCAAGAAAACTAGGCATATCTAACCTCATATCTATAATTTATAACTGAAACTCTATTAATTTTTGTGTAGTTCTTATTTCATACGAAGACTATCTAACTAAAAAGGATATTTGAAGGATTAAAATCCTTGTTTCATCTTCGTTTTCACTGATTTGAGTTTTCCAACAAATTTTTGCCACCTTGTATTGTATAACAGAGTTTTAAGTTTTGTTTTTGACTATCAGCTATCTGTTCAACATGTTGAGACAGATGAATTTTATATCGCATATGCACTTCGGATATTTTTATTTCGCCTGTTAAAAGATTCTAAAAAATCAAATTATAGTAGGATTGAAGGTAACGAAACTGCTAAATAATGGTTAAGAAAGCACCTGAAGCCAACAGTCACTATTTTTATTTAGGGTCTGAAGTGTCATATACAGCTAAGATAATATTGAAAGGCTATTTTCAAATTAAACCAAACAATTATTGGCAAATAAGAATGCGATTTAGAGGGCCAAAATATTCTGACTGCATGCGCAAAGAAATTTTCTACAGATCTAATACAAAATGGTCGACAAGGTAAGGCGTTCGGATTCATAGCAAAATTTCTTAAATTATAAATATTTTTAAAGGCTGGACAAGTCCTTAACCGGTCTGTGCAAACTATATAAATAAATGAGTGAAATTGTGCAACAGATTTTGTTTGAATGTGAATAATCAAACAAAAGCTTACTTGCCTTTGAACCTACTTTTCAACCAGAATAATCGACCAGAATACTAAAAAATCACCGATAATATAGATTATATTTAATTGATGAAATATTGCAGTAGTTTTAATGCTAGCACTCACCTTGGTTTTCCCATTTAAAAATCTTATCTAATATAATTTGAAGTATTCTAAGATTTAGCAAGAATAGCAGTATTTCGTATGCAGTCCATGAGCAATAGCTATATGACATTTAGGTCAGCTATATGACAATTCTAAAAAAACAAGGCCTGTAGTTGCCATGTATTCGATACCTGTTGCGTTGTGATGCATTTGCGGAAGTAAATATGTACTTCTAAAACGTTTTATTTGATTTAAGTTGACTTTAGATCCGTATTTTTTTTAAATTTTTCTACTAACTTAGGTATTTTATTTACCTGTACTTTTTCAAACCTTAAGGTACAATACTACAATTTTTACTACATAAAATGGAACGAATAATGTTTTAAGAGTATTTATTTATTAATTTAATAAATTTATTTATGCCCTTCTTATTAAATTTAATAAAACTTAATTATTTTTATGCATAATGAAAGAAAAATTCAATAAAACATGTATGGCTTGAAGAGGACTCCATTCCCCGATTACATAAATATTATAACACCATGTAGGTCGGTTTCTAGTTAGCAGATGAGTAGCTTAATTGATTTTCCTTTTGATGTACGTGTTAGGTCCAAGTGGTACATTCATTTATTAATTCAATAATTCGTTTTCATTACTACTAAGATTACATACCCCAAAACATTTGGTAAAAACTATATATTAAAAAGTATATATTTTATAAAATTCTATACTTAAAATCCACTTTGGTTCTTAAATCAAGTGATATCAATCCTTCGAGTAAATCAAAAAATTCAAAAAAAATTAAATTATTAAAATTTATTTCACTTTATACTCTCACTCTGAATTCAAATTAAAACGCATAATATTAACACATTTTTTTCGAACAATGAAAGTCAGGTTCCTTTTTCAAAAACGTGTTCAAATTACATGTGAGACTAAAAATATTTTTTTCCTACAAAATAAAATTTTTTAGCGGCAACCTTCGATTAATTCAAAATAAAAATAAAATTACATATTCAAATCTCAAATTGCTACCAGCTAATTCATTATTTATTCAAAAACAAAAACAACACATTTTCATTCACGTTTGGATTCCGTCAAACGATCGTATTACGCCTGTCTATTTCATTGTTTTTGTTTTGTATATTTCGTGCAGTGCATCATATTGTGTAATTGAATGACCCCGAATTCGTTAAACAGCTTCCATCTCGTCCACTTAAACCACATTTAGATTGATTTTCCTAACTTTTTTTTTTACATTTTTTTTCGTGAGCAAACACAACTTAATCAAGGATGAAAATTAAAAATTTTAATTGAAATATATAAATCTAGTTAATAATGTAGAATAGAAGAATAATTGACGATCAGTGACGTACGCACTTACAAATTCAGTAAGCAAGTATAAACGCATAAATTGAATCGTATATTGAATTGGTTTTAAGGTGAAGAAAGAGAGAAACTGGAATTATCACTTTACAGTGATAAGTCGAAAGCCGAAAGGAATGGAATAATTGACAAAAAGGTGATTCATTCTAAAATTCCAATTAATTAAAAGTGAAATGTCTGGGATTCCATTGTCAGTATACTTCTATTATATTTCTTCATACACTTTGATGTAGGACGTTGTCCTATTTTTTTATTCGTATACTTTACTTTTTCGTGTACCGTATTATCACTGTTTAGAACTATATTTATTTTATCTGAGGCTCGATTGTCTATTTAACCCTTATTCAGATCATCGAGGGACATTTTGATCCAAAATTTCAATAACCTTTGCTGAAAAAATTATCATTTGATAATAAGTCAGCTTCCCGGAGGTTATCACGTTGAAGAAAAGCAATCACTTGATTATATAACTTTAATTTAAAACCAGTGACCAGTTAGTGATTATCCTCTTTATCTTTAGGTTTATTTTCAAGTTCATGTAACTTTAACATACCTATTACAATTACAATTAATATTAACAAAACTAACGGATTAATAAAAGGGTCGTAGAGTGAACTGCAATGCTAAATAATAACCCGCGATCTATGTATATGCCCGCCAAAGACGTCGCTCGCTTATAAGCTAATGGTGGGATATATTAGACATAAAGTCTATATTAAAGTGGATACAAATTTTCTATGTTGCGATTGCTAACATCCTTTTGTTATTCCGTTATAGTATTAAACAAATGGTAATGTATGGCAGAGAATATTGAACAGACAATAATACATAGAATAAGAATCTATATACATGTCACAGAAATGTGAATATTGAAATGGAATGATAAAATATGGACATGCTGTAAAACAAACTCCTGGTAGACTGATATAAAAAATAATAATAATAATATTAATATATTTATTCAATTCTCAAATGGAGCGTAATCGCTCATATAGAGTGTATTATTACATGATGATTTACAATTTTAAAGTAAATTAAGGCAAAATAACAAATTAACAAATTATTGAAAAATATAAAGAATATTGATAATAATAATAAAAGCAAGATACAAGTAAAAAAAAATAATTAAAATGTTTAAAGTTACAAAATATTGAATTAAAATTTCTTAAAATGTATACAACTTAAAATTTGAGAAAAAAAAAAGAAAAGAAAAAAATGTCTGGGTACTTTAAATATGAAATTAAGTGTTTTTTGAAATGTGTCAGTCTCAGCTCTTTCATCCAATTTGGAATTTTATTGTATTCATTTATTGCTGCACTGGATATATTATTTTTAACCCTGGTTGAATATTTCTTATATTTGTTGTATTTCTTGTATTATATTGATGTAACCCAGATTTTTGTAATAGTTGTGTTTTGGTAGCTACTAATCCTTGAAAAATTTTATATACATGTTCAATTTGTAGTAACTTTAATTGTAGTTCAATTGAATTAAATTTAAATGTTTTATATAGATAATTTGTGGAAGTTCTGTGATGAAGCGAATTTTTATGGCTTTATTTTGTAATATTTGTATTTTATTTAAATTTTGCTTTGAGCTTATTCCCCATATTATAAGTCCGTACGTTATATTGGAATGAAATAGACTATAGTATATAGATCTTTTAGTATAATTTGGTACTTCGTGTGATATTTTTTTAAATACACCAGTCAATTTTCTGCACTTTTTTCTATTGCGTCTACGTGCTTGTTCCAAGTAAGTTCGCTGTCAATCGTTACTACTAGATATTTGTAACACGATACCTTTGTAGTTGTCTCTTTATTATATTTTATGTTAATTTTTTCATTTCAATAACTTTTAAATAACATATATTTCGTTTTCCTTATGTTGATCGTTAATTTATATTGACTGATAATTTTCAGCAATTTATTGTTATCACTATTTATATTTATTTTCATATCTGTATAATTATTTTCAGAATAAACAACAGCTTAATCGTACTAAACTGACTTTAAAATGCTTAAGCTTGCACGGTTATATTATGGGCAGAAAAACAAATTACATGTAAAATCATTGACCATACCAGAACTAAATAAGAACCAAGTAGACCAATTTGGAAATAAAGGCCACCCAAGATGACGCAATTTGGCACCTCAAAACTTGGATACCCGACTGAGAAAAAGGAATATGTTTTATTTCCCTTAACTCAGCTTATCTAATTGGACATTTTTAAACTTTCATACGTATTTATATGAGTTTGACTACCATTTGCAATGCTTCTTCCTGTACTTTGAAATCATCATTAGATTTAAGAGAATTAATCTGTGTATCACAAAGTTACTCAATATTTCTCAACAGATATTTTTAACGTAAAATCGTGTATCATTATTATGGATGAATGGGTAATGAAAAAACTAATCATATCAATAATAATGCCAATTTTTACTTATTACGATGTAATCTACACTGGTGTGAATGTATATGAGTTGTCTATATTAAATGTTATCGTTTTGCTACCAATTGAGTTTATTTGATAGAATTAGCGATTTATTTAAACTGCAATTAGACCGCTCATTCAGCAATTTATTGTATTTCAGATTTATGTCATAACTGTATATTTACTCAATAAGTTGGTGCTTGCTAAATCACCTAAGGTTGTAAATTTGATTGTTCCATAGTCACAATAACAAACTGAGGCAATTCGGTTTTTGTCAGACTTCTAGTATGATGGAATTCATTGCCAAATGCTATATTTGTAGTGAATTACCTCTTAGCGGTTTAGATAGATATCTTGGGATTACTTTAAGTAAAAACCGTAGATAATAATATATTTTTAATATTTGAGTGAACAAAGAATATTAAGCTTAGCTCAATAATTAAATTTATTTACATTTTCCCACTCTTGAAGCATGACCTGTAAGCAGAAGATAATCTGTGCAATATGCATCAGCGATATTTAGTTAATTTTTATATTTTTTTGTTTGGGTGTACGCAACCTCTTCAAATCTATTGTATACTTCAATTTTATTATAATAATTTTCCTATTAAATCACATTAAACAAAATTACTTTATTCCATATTCTATTTTTAACAACAGACCCAACAAATTTTTCGAATCTGTTTTTTAAGGTTAACTAACATTCAATTATTACTTATTTTAACAAAATATTCATTTATAGTTAATAACATAATTTAAAAATTTAAATTCACGTTTAACTATTATCAAAATGGACATTTCAAATTAAAAATAAATAAATCTAAAAATGGTGTATTAAAAAATAAAAATATCAAAATAATATCGCGCATATAAACATTATGAGAACAGAACTATTAATGATCATATATGGAATTAAATTTATTGTTTGCTATATTGATTGTTCTTAAATAATATTTAATAAATAAAAAAAAAATAAAATAAAAAAAATTTGTTTTATAATTTTCAATCAGTAAACGCCATATTATTATATTCGATATACACAATAAACACCAAAACACTAGATATTCTGATGTTTACAATGCTATAATGAACTATTTTAAAATGGCTGTCAATCACAGATAAATCAAAAGAACTTGAAAATGTAATGACCAAGTATATTTTACAAATCTTTTGGTATTCTTAATATTGGCATCCACGTAAATAAATATTTTCCTATTATAGTAAAAAATAATTATAAATAGAACAGGAGTAGGATTTTTAAAATTATTATAACTATCACTGTGGTTTTCTGTTCTGCCATATTGACTCACCTACAATCAGAATGCAATAATTTCAAAATCAAAATATTTTAATAGAACTCTGATGAAATTGATATGATTAGTACACCACACCGCAATCAATTTATTTCCTTAAAAACAAAAAAAAAAAAAAACAAAAAAATGGAATACAACTGAAATGTATGTTTTTCTAAATAGAATAGCCACCATCATCGTGCAAGACATTTAATTGAATTTTAGAATTAAAATGGGATTTTTCGTGATTTTTATTTTATTAAATTGATTGCTATGAGAAATTTCTTACATATCAAAACAATTTCTATCCATTTTTGGTTCTTGATTCTTGGTAAATTAAAAAAAGAAAAACTTTCGATTTTATAAATGCCCTGAAATAGAACGACCAAACAGGTAATTTGTCAAACTCATATACTTTTAAGTGTAAAATGGAGAAAAAAATAAGTCTTAGAGTTGCACACCATAAATCAATTGAAATTATTGTGCAGAATTTAATATAAAACTTAATTTACCGCACAGTTCGGTAATTTGGGTATTTTTGCCAGTAAATCGTTCATACGAACATTCATATCGGTCGCAAGTCGTTCATATGAATATACACATGAACTCGATAGCGAATATTCGTAAAAACTAATTAATAGCTTGAGATATTTTATTGGTAGTCAATTTAAGTTGAAAAATTGTTCTGAAGTGGTATTCTATGTGTTGAGTTTAGGAGAATATTCCCACATGACTAAATTTAGGATAAAAAAACTCTATAACACAATAACTCCTAAAGGGTAGTAGACCCGCTGCTGATATTTCATTTTTATCAGCTCCAAGCTTCCAAATTATACCTTATAAACTATCCCACGTAACATTTTATTGTTATAAAAACAAAATTAGTGCCACAAGACTTCTATATGACTCCCTATAAGCACTAAAGGTGTTATAATGATGTTTTTATGGAAATAATGTGATTAAAATTGCTATAAGAATGTTCTTATAGCAATTGCGGGAGTTGTTATAATGGGCTTTTCCGCAAGTGATACAGCAATGTTTTTATAAATCTAAAAGTGCGTAATCCTATATCAAGAGTTAAAGTGTTGTTATAAGAATAGAATTGCTAGAATAGCAGTAGTGGTGTTATTATTTTACTGTATTCCTATAATGTTTCTAATAAACTTACTGTAGCTTTTGGATAAATATTTTGCGACGGCCATTATTTTCTACAAACATGGTAATTTTTTTTTAAATAAACAAAAACTGAAAGGTTTTATTTTGCATTCTTTTCGCAAAAATATCATTTTTACTTAAAAGAATAATTATTTAAATATCAAATTTGATGTTATGCATTAATTAACATGCGCATTATTAAATATTTTAAAGATGCAATTTAAAAATATATTTTCTTTTATTTATTTAAAAATTGGTTATTTTTGTAGGGCAATGTATTTTTCCGAAGTATTTTTATAATAAAATAATGTCAATGAAATTTCATTCCCAGCCAAATTTTGCATTTTGTTTACAATAATTATAAATATTATAACAATTATTTTTGACAGAAATATATTATTTATTAGTAAGACATTTTTTATATTATTAACTAATGTCTATCTCCCTATCTCAGGATATAAATAAAAACTCCATAAAATTATTATTTGAAAATAAAAAATAATACCTTTCTCACTCTCGCATAACATAAATTATTTCAAATGAATATCATTTTAAAATAAAAACATATACACTAATGTACATGTATACCAATCCTATAGCAATATTACAGCACTTGCTGTGGTGTCTTATAAGATTCTCCAATTTAGTGCTATAACGTATTTATAACCTTTCGCAGCAATTGCGGAGCACTCAAATTAATACTAATACTGCTATAAGAGTGTTTATAAGAGTGCGCAAGAGTCTTATAGCAATAAAATTGTTACCTGGGATGGTAAGTTATTTTCGAAACACTCTATCAATAATTTGTACAGTATTTAATCACATGTGGTCATTTTCTAGCCGAACTTTAAATCACATACTAAAACCCACGATTTCTGAGAACTTAAATAAACCTATATGAAAAAAACCAAAGAGACAGATTCGATCTCGTTATTTCTGTAAACCACAACAAAATGTTTCAATCTATTATGGATGGTATTTTCTACATCAGAGCATTGCTATTTGACATTGTTTCGACCTACGTTTTGGTAAAATTTGTTCATGAAACTTGGGCTTGGGTCCAGAAACGGAAATTTTTGATTTTTCTAAGAACATTTGCACAATATAAACTGAAGGGCTTTATTTCTTCTAAGAAAATATTTGTACCTGATGTTGAAGAGCGTAAGCGGACTAATCAAAGTTGGACGGACAAAGTATCGCTTGACGTGAAACTATTTTGAATATTTTGAATATTTACAATCGGTAGAATAACGTGAACAAGACTATCCAACTTGTAATCACGTCGCTATTGATATAGCATAGTAGTAATAACTACTACGAATAAGAGGCACGGCGCCAAGCTAGATATACTCCGTTCAACTCTTGCATTCTCATGATTTCTTTCATTCAACTCATGATACAAGAAATACACTTTAAATACTTTCTTTAGTTTCATAGCCTCAGCCAAAGTCACATTCCGAATTCTAGGTAAAACATATCCTATTCAAACAGTAAAGAGTTTGACCTACCCAAATAGATTCTAATTGATTTCTTGGATCAGTTCTATAGTTTTTGTTTTCAAGTTTTTAATAATCTAATTGATTCCAACAATATCAAAATAAAAGTCAATTTGCACTTTAATTCCAGTACCCGTTTTCGTTCAAATAATATTTTTATCCCATCCTTCCATAGAACCAATTACGGCAAATCAGAACCACTAACCAGAATTTTTGCTACCATCAATAAATACAAAAACTTTATTGATTTTTCCCTGACCGTTCATCAGGTCAGGAATACTCTTGTATCCCAGTTGCCATAGCTTTTGCGATCTTTCTAATTTTTAACACGAAGTAGTTTGTAGTTTTAGTTATTCTTATTTTCTTTCTTTTTATTTTTATAATATCAAATTTTTTTTTTTTTGTAATTTTACTTGTAAAATTATTAAAACCAAAATGTAAATTTAAACTTAGAATAATTGTAATGTGTTTGAGCTAAACATGAATAAATAAATAAATAGTCCAACCAGCAAGAACAAATAAGTCACGCGGGTCGTAGAATAGTCACTTTATCTACCTAACTACAGCTCATGACTCAAAAATTTTGATACAGCAAATATTTTCTTTTTTTTTTATCAATCGGCTTTAGGTTACATTAATATTCATATTTTCGATTCAATACCGTGTGCTCGGATGAAATGAAAAATCTTGTAGTTGAAGCTAGAGCCAAACCTTCATTTGGCAGACCAATAACGGTTTTTAATGAAATGAACGACCACAGAATCAATATACATGGGACATGATAGGTTAACTTAGAAACAACATGACGTTATAGAGAAAAATATATGTAATGTCACTGCATTCTGAATATGATAAAAAATTCATTATAAGGTCCTTAATTTATAA
The DNA here is from genome assembly GCA_963942445.1 of Argyra leucocephala. Lineage (NCBI taxonomy): Eukaryota > Metazoa > Arthropoda > Insecta > Diptera > Dolichopodidae > Argyra > Argyra leucocephala. Next base: position 14,052,377 of record OZ012678.1, on the reverse strand, counting down.
TAACATTATAATATTCAATGAAAAGAGTGTTGTTTCGACTGCTATCCAATCTTCCGAAACCTATTTTTATTCTATAAAATTAAAATTAAATTAGAAAACAGCATAACTATATGATTTCGGGTATTTTGCTGAGCCTATATTCTTTTAGAAGATACTACGAAGTCGTTCTACTCCCACGAATTAAATTTAAATAAATTAAGAATTCGTTACAAATTTATATAAAAACATTATTCCCATCTAAATTAAACTAATTCCTAAATTTCGATTAACATGTGCACTGAAAAAAGAAAATTTTATAATTACAATTAAAATTGAAATTGAAAAGATAAACAAGTAAAAGGAAATAAAAAATATCTTATTTTCATCAATTTAATTTCATAATTTCTAGATAATTCTGATTATTCAAGTGGAAAATAAATACTTTTTTTGTTTAATTAAAAAAATCTGATTTACTTCAATTGCATTTTTTACCTAAAAGAAAAAAAAAACACTGTTTAAACCGCACACAATCGATAATGAATTCAACTAAACCTCAAACTAATCTATTTTATTTTTTGATTAAATTCATAATTCAGGAAGAATATTATTATCAGAAAATATTGATCTTAATATTCTAAATCTTATAATGTGTGATTTGTACTGATTATTAAATAATTTTTTTTATTAACTAGAATATAATCGGAATTATTAGTTAAATAATAACTCCTACACATAACTAAATATTATTTTACTAAAGCCTCAATTTTACTTCATATTATTTCTATTTATTTCTTTTTTTTAAGTCCATCAAATTACAGAGAGTTGACATACTTTTTTTTCTGTTTATTTTTTCGGTTGCAATAACATTCCAAAGTAAATCGTTTTAACCACATAATCATTTAATAACTACTGGTATGCAAAAAATGTTTTCAATTAGTTTAATTCAAAATTGTTGTGTTTTGTTTAAATTGAGATTATTACTTCCCAATCTATCACCCAGTGTAAATAACACTTTTTTTTTTTTTAAAATTACGAGTGATTAGATAATCACAAACATCTCTTGACACACCAAAGCTTTGATTTAGAAAATCTATCATAATTTCCGAAGAGTTGGCTAATTTTTTTTTCTTAATTGAGGCCAAAATAATGGGATAAGTGCCCAATAATTAACTGCGTAGAATATAATTCAAACTGATTAATTTAAATTATACTGTATTTTTACTTTGATTGTGCTTGGAGTATTGAGAATATAAATTATGTGTTTTGGTATATTGCGTAGCAGTGGCAAGTATTTTTTACGTCAACTGAGTGAAATCACAATCTCGATAAACAATTGATTGCATTTTCAAATTACATCATAAGTCAAAATAAAATAGCAGAAAGAGGTAATATTTAATGATCCTTAAACCAGGCAGCCTCGAAACTGTGGTAAAATTATACAGACCAATATTGTTGTTGCCATTAATATCAAAATTATTAGAAAACTTCTGCTAAAAAGATTAAAACCGATTATAGAAAGCAAAAATTTTATATTAAATTATAAATTTGGTTTTAAAGCAAGAAATTCAACGGCTGATCATCACGAACATAATAGAAAAAGCATTAGAATATGACCAAGTCTGTAACTATCTTTCTTGATATTTCTCAGGCCTTCGAAAAGGTAGAGCACACTTAAAGTACAAAGCAGCTGGTAAAACTATTAGAAGCCTAAATACCTTAAACAATTGTTACGACTAACGCAAGAAAATTAGTATTCAAAGGTCAGGATTCTTACAATTCAGTATGTTCTTTAGTGGCGGTTTTTCATAAGATTCAACTGATTCATTGAATCAGTATCCAGCAGTTGTAAAAAAAATCAATTGTAAAACAAATTTAATATTGTATTTATCACTTTATAAAACTTATAAATTATCCAAAACAACAAAAGAATAAATTTTCAGTAATATCCTACATAAATAGATTCAATTAATGAAATTGAATACACACAAATATAATTCCCTTTTTGTATTGATTTTGAATATATGACATGTTAAGAGTATTATTCCTGTTAACTGTTATGTAATATTAAAATGCATACAAAATTTTGAATTATTTAACGAAGATTCAATTTTATATTTTGAATCTGAAAATAAAATAAATGCAATCGTAGTGTGCTGTGCATTGTGTAATCCAATAACATAGCAGAAGGTTGCGTAGGAACAGCTAAACAAAAATAAGAAGAGAAAAAGAAAGGGAAAGAACAAAAAATGAGAATAGCCAAAAAAAATGTTCATAGATTCAATTTGTTAAATTGAATATATGGGGTATATAAATTTTTGTTTGTGTATATGAATGAAAAATTAACATTATTTCTTAGAAGGTAAGAATAATAACAGAAAACTAGAAGATTCAATTTTAAGTATTGAATCTAAGGGAATTTTTTGAATGCGTATACATATATGAAAATATCAAACAAAAATAAAATAAGGAAAAAAAAATTTTTTTTTTAGAAATATTTGCCTTCAATTTAAGCGTACTAAAACTACAAAAATAAACTTTAGAATCGTAGCTTGATATAAGGTTTTCAAAGCAAGTTGATTGTAATTACGGAAAAAGCAAATTAGCCGAAATTTTTACCAAATCTCTTAATTTCATCTCAAGACTTCCAAAAATTTCGGCTAATTTGCTTTTTCCGTAATTACAATCAACTTGCTTTGAAAACCTTATATCAAGCTACGATTCTAAAGTTTATTTTTGTAGTTTTAGTACGCTTAAATTGAAGGCAAATATTTCTAAAAAAAAAATTTTTTTTTCCTTATTTTATTTTCGACTTTTTAGTGAAAATATTTTTTTAATGAAAAATAATATATTTTCAAAGAACCACACATATAATCAAATGGCACTAAAATTCACTCTAACGCAATTTGGTTATTATTGCTCATACTTAAAATGTTTAATTATATTTTATATTACTGTAACAAATTTTATAAAAATATGTATATTTTTAAAGACTTTTTGGAGATTTTTGATTACATACCTTTTAATTTTTTAAATTACGTATTAAAAAATTTTCACCAATAAAAAATTACGCACTTTGTAAAAAGAAACCCTGTTAAATACAAAATATATTTGACGTAAAGTCGTAGATAAAATCTGAGAAAAAGTCTGAAATGTAAACACTCATCCGACTTTATCTACGATAAAATTTGATTTTGTCTGACGTGTAAACGCTGCCTAAGCATAAATTGGCATATAAAAGTATAATATATCCATGCATAAATCGAAATTAAACTTTTTTTACATGCGAGAAGAGTAATTTGTAACTGAGTGATAGATAACTGATACTTGATAGGTTCAAATTTTGTTTTCTTCCATAAATAATGTTTGCATTTTATTTTCAATTAAACTAAGCCATATGATTATGTATGTAACAAATGCAAGCCCTATATGACACATGTACGGATATTTACATATACTTAGTGAGAGAAAGAGAAATAATAAAAGAAAGAGATTAATAAAAGAAACCAAATTAAAAACACAAAAAAAATATAATGAAAATGATGATTGAAAATAATTGAAATTGAATAATAATAGAAAATGATTGAAATATAATGATAATGATTTGTATTGCACACATTTATTTTGTATTCCTTTTTTGTTTTTTTTTTTGCTTCTTTACACCATAGAAATGTCAATAAATATAGTGAATTTAAAGAGAAATCAAATTTTAACTTTATCAAATATCCATATTCCATTATTAATATACACACATATGTAAATTTCACCTTAGTTGAATGCAAAGAATATCTATAATCTATATTACAAGAATATTCACTCCCATTTTATGTAAACCTAATTTTTAAGAAATACCAAACCGAGCAAAATATCATTAGTTATAAGGTAAAATTTATATTTACTTATCGTATACCAAATTTATTATGAGAGAGAAAAGGTACAAAACAGATGTTTGCCTTTTGCTTTATATTGTAAAGTAATTTTGCGTTCTCATTATTCTCCTTTGGATTTGTTTACGTTTCCTCCCATTATTTATATGAGGCAGGCAAGGGTGGCAAAAAATGTTAGTTCCAATCCAATAATTCTGATCTTTTATTATTTCAATATTTGCATTTTAAACATTATTATTTTCTTATATAGCTATTAAAAATATTAAATTATAATTACATTACAACAATATAAAATATTATTAATATTTTTGTCAGAAATAATTTGGAGTTACAAACATTATTATTTTTTATTAATTATATTAGTAAACCTAAATATTTATTATATTGGTATACGATTATAAAATAATACTGAGGACAACATTTATTTATAAATCACAGAATTTAAAGAATATGATAAACCTGTTTTAGTTAGGTCTCCTAAAAATCTTATGCATAGTTGATACATTTTAGAAAATAATATTGTTAAATATTTCAACGAAATTTATGTCGAAAATTTTTTTCAAAATTATTAACTTTATTTTATTTAATTTCATGTGTTACTCTCTTTTGTTTACTATATTTTTTGTTTCTCTTACACGTAAAATTCTTATTATCGCCTATTTCTTACAATGTTTATCAAATTTGCATATGAATTTGTGTGCAAACAAATGAATACATACATGACTTCATACTCTTTTTATGGATATAATTTGGTTGAGTAGTTATTGAAATGGGTATTTTGTTGAATTGAAGCAAATTGAAACAAACATATAAAGTCCAAGGCAAGTTAATTAAGGCAAATATAAAAAAGGATTAAACAAAACTGAAATAAAACATTTTATTTTTATTTCTATATCAATACATTTTGTATATTATATGTGGTATCTGTATCAAAAGCAATTTCTGAAAATTTAAAATTTTAAAAAATAGGTAGATTATATTAAAACTAAATTTTACCAAATTATATAACTCAAAAAAACTAAAATTAATTAAAAAAATCTCTACTATAGTTCATTCCATAAAAGTTGAATAAAAATATAATTTAGTAAAGATAAAAATCTGATAAAATTCTGTATTTAAAGAACACATCAAAACGTCTACAGTATTTTAGGTTATATCAAAATCTATTCAAAACGCTCTGATTCCACCATTCAAACCGTTGTGGATAATCAGATTATTATTATGAATTAATAATCAAATTTTAGATGAAAGTACTGATAATTCATGTAGATGACATCAGCTGTGATTTTAAGATATTTTGATTCCAATATTGGAGGAGCAGACAGATCAGCTAATGGATTTTATAAAACTTTTTTAAATATTCTTTCTGATTACAAACTTGAACAGAAACTAATTTGTCAAACATATGAAGGTACGGCGGTCATGTCAGAAAACTCAAACGGACTGCAAATAATACAGCACATAAATCCAATTTTTAATCAACGTTTTACACATAAATTCAACTTAGTCCTAGCACAATCTGTTAAAAAAATTCCAGAAAAGAGTTGATTTTTTAAAGATTTAACTGGTTACGCTAGTTTTTTCTGTCCAAGCGAACAGAAGCCTTCGATACAATTTTTAAAAAATGTCTGCCCACTAAAACCAAAGCAGAATGTCTAGTTTATCATTAATTTATATTGAAAAAAATTATTTCGAGAGTTAATGTTAAAAACGGCTTTTGTTGATGAAGTTATAGATATTTTTCCAAGTAAAGAAAGATAATAGAACTCAAATATAAGTCTTAAAATATTACTTTCTCTTTTATTTCAAATTTTTTTTTTTGAATCAGTAGGTTGATAGTCCACGAGCCGCCACTAAGTCTGTACTTTATTTATTGTATACGTATCTTCTTAAATTACAGAATGCATCAGTAATCACATTCGCAGATAACATAGCTATTCTGACAGGAGACGTAAAAATTTTCAAGTTACGAACTCATAAGGTATGACGAATATTAGAAGGTGAACCATTAATGTAAAGTTGAGCATCATCGGCATACAATCTCCACTGAACTTGGGATAAGCATTTGGGAAGATCGTTAATAAACAAACTAAATACAGCAAAGGGTCTAAAATTGATTCTTGTGGTATACCACATAATACAACCAGATTTAATATTGTTAACACATATAAATTGAGTTCTTTTAGATACAAAATTATGAATTAATTATTGTGGTGTACCTCAACGGTCCCTATTGGGACCCTTATTGTTTAGTTTGTTTGTTAATGACATGCCACTATGTTTATCTGAGTCAAAATGCAGATTGTATGCTGATGATACCAAAATATTTATTAGTGGACCTATTACCAATATCATTACCTACATTGCTAAAATTAACGACGATCTTGATGCTATTTTATTTTGGACTAAATGTAAATGGGCTGAAGTTAAATGCATCTAAATCGCAAGCAATGATTGTTTATTCTAGGGAAGTTGATACATCTATATTACCCCAAATTAAAATGAATAAATTAGCAATTCAATATGTCACTAAAGCTAAAAATTTAGGAGTGATTTTTAATAATACACTAACGTGGAATGACCACATTGATAGAATATTCAAAAATGTCTACTGTATTTTAAGAAAATTGTGAAAATATTCTTATTCTCTAAATGAATGGTTAAAACGTAAACTCGTCCTAGCTTTATTGATTCCACATTTCACATACTGTGATACTGTTTACTCTGGTATGTCTGCTAGTGAATTTCACCGGCTGCAACTAATTTTTAATGCTTGCACTCGTTTTGTCACAAACCCGCGTAAACATGATCACATTAGTGATGTTTCCAACGTGATATTAGGTGTTGCACTAAGTAACTTTTTGAAAGCAAGGTATATTGTTGTTATGAAAAAGATCTTGTTAATCCTTGTACCTTTCTGAAAAGATCGCTACTGGTAGATTAACAAGAAATATGAATTTAATAGTTCCTCGTCACAGGAGTACCTATTAAGACACCTATCGTATTTTGTCAGAACTACTGTTCTTTGGAACTCCATACCGAACTACATTCTGCGCGTTAATAATATTAAAAGGTTTACTGAGCTCAGCAGTGAGTATTTTAGAAATCATGATTTGAGGTAGGCAAATGTATTATTTCAGTTCAACAGGCATACATTGGTATACATGTATTATATATTAAGTATGTAAATTTTTGTATATAGCATTGTTTTTTTTTTTTTTTCATTTTTATATCTCTATATATGTAATATATATATGTTTTATTTTTATTAATTTGGTAATTTAATCTAGTTATAGTTTAAGCACTTTATATTCTTAAATTTTAACATTTTTCATTGTTATTTTCTAATATGTTTAGTTTTGTTAGTTTTAAATTATGGATTCTAGTTACATGCTTAAAAGACTAATCGTCTTATATGTAGCAGAATAAATGAAATAAAATTAATTTGATTGCGGAAGAGTCAAAGTTGAATGAAAGTCTGAGTGTGTTACATAGAAGATCAACTTTAATGCAATCAAAGGCTTTTGTGAAATCTAACAATAAGAGAATTACTGCATGCCTTTGATCTATTTCATGGTAAATGTTATCATTAATTTCCAGAAGTGCAGATGATGTACTATGGTGCCTTCTGAAATCAGATTGAAATTTGTGTAAAAGACTGTCAGCACTAAGAAAAGCATTCATTTGTGTATAAATCAATTTCTCAAAGATTTTAGATAGACACGAAAGAATGCTAATAGATCTATAATAAGTTATTGTTGGATTCGATTTTTTGGTACTTATTCGATTTTTTGGACTTTAGCAGATTGGGGTAAATTCCAGTGTTCAAAATGGAAATCATAAATGTAGTTCAACAATGGTAGAGACAGGTAGAATAATTTTTATAAAGCGAAGGGGAATTAAATCTGGTCCTATTCCTCCTCAAAGGAAAAGTTATTAGGTAATCAGCTTCTTTCAGAAACAGTTACACTGGCTAAAAATTCTGTTGGCTTTTCTAAATATCTACAATTCAAAAAATCCTTGTACAATAAAAATTTCAGTATCTATATTCGACTTAAAGTTCATTTGAACAAGAAGAAGAAGTTCAACACATTTTTCGAAATCAAAAAATTATTTAAATATTTTTTTTGACATATCAATGATTTAAAGGCGCCATAAATATTTTTTTGTTTTTTTTTTACATTTATTCACATTTTTCTTAAAAATGTCTCACGCTTTAAAATCTTATCATCAAGTCTCCAAATAAATACACACACTTTTGTAACATTGAATTCTTGAAAATTTTACAATGTTACAAATTTGCCATTATTGGTATGAATTTCACTGTACATTTTGAATTGAATTCAATCTGAATTCATTTGACAGATATTTTCTGATTGAATTAAAAAAAAAAAAAAACAAAAAATTAATCCCAGCTGGATCATTTTATATATGCATCCAAAATTTCTCTGAATTTTTTTTTCATTTTGTTTTTATTTTTAGAAATTCAAATTTAAGAATGATTTACGAACAATTTATGAATTTTTGTGATGACCACCTTGGAAGATTTTATTGCAGGAAAATAAATACAATTTTGCCATTAAATTATTCGTTTGGGGATTAAAACTTTAGTTAATTTTATAAAAATGTGTAGATAGTCTCTTTTAAATTAAAAAACTGTTTTTACATTAAAAAAAATTTGGTACTGGTTTAAATGAAATTTTGCTAAAAATTATTTAGATTTTACTTTTCTAGTGAAATTTTGAATAAGATTATCAAAAATTAGTATACGAGTAGCATGATTTTAACTAATATGCAGAGTTAGTATAAAATATTTATATAGTTTCTATATTGTTTCTAATTCTCTACAGAATTTTTATAATTCTGCTTTACAATTTTGTAAAACAAGACCTAGTGATCAAAATATTAAGTGCAAGAGATATTAACAATATGAAAATTAACAAGCTTAAGTACGGGTACTTGAAATAAGCTTAAGTACGGGTTTACTGCATATATAGGATACAATACTGTGATGTTACGATATTATGTAATGATGGCACGATATTATTAGATCTGCATCTGGGATAAATGAATCATTCTAAGGCATCAAAATTAATAATGAAAATAGAAATAATTTATGAATAGTTGTTGGACCTGTCTAAGAAAATGCAACAATTCAAAATAGTTTTAATACAGGTTTATTTTTTGTTATGTAATTTGAACTCTATGGAATTAACACCCACCCTAACTGTTTTTGTACAGATATTTTTAATTACATACAATTTTTTCTTCAGATTTTTTTCATTAGAATTTAAATGTGGAAAACTATATCTATTGTAGAGTACAGCTTCACTTTCATAATAGTTTTGTTTCATTTTAATACTGTTAGATTAGTTAAAACACTAAGTTGACGATGAAAAGAACTAGAGTTAGAATTTACTTCACGGAGCATTTTAGTGATTGGCTCGAATCTATCATATTCAGTGGGGTGGAAGGGAATGTGGAACAACGGTTCTGAGATTATTCCGATTGGATCTTTCAACTAAATAATTTGAAATTTCAGGGGTTGGCGTCATACCCGAAAGGATATGGTGAATAAAAGAGATATCTGCAATTATTCGACATATCCATAAGTCACAATGGATCATTCCACGAAAAGTTACTCAAAGCGAAACGTAAAAACTTTCGTTGAACCGATTCAATTCGGTTAATGTCAGTCAAGTAATGTGGAAACCACACTTGACTGGCATATTCAAGGGTAGGCCTTACATATGTAACATAAAGATGTTTCGTGAGGTAGGAATCAGAAAATTCTTTACACCAACGTTTAATGAAACCTAAAGAAGAATTTGTGTCTATAATAGAAATCGCTCTTGAAAGCAAACAGCCATTTAGTTGGTAGTTGAACCAAACTATCTGAGCGGAATTTCTCCTAGAAAAGGTAATGACTTGCCATTTAGAAGTGTTCAATTCAAATCCATTTTTTGAATACCAAGAAGCGAAATTGCTAAAATCGTTTTGTAGCTTAAGCAATCCGATGAGGAAGATATAGGAGTAGCAAGCTTTGAGTCATCAGCAAAACTAAGAACTTTAGAAAAAGTTATCACTTTAGGAGCATCAATTGTTGAAATTATAAAACTAAGGGGTCCTATATGACTAACTATAGGATTTTATTCCTATAGTTACCTAAACTATCCCCTATTTCTTATAATTTATTTTATCCCAATGACAAAAGGTATTGGGCCAGGTCGAAAAACCTATAAAGTATTATTTTACCACCTTATACCTACTTCACAGCGTGTCGATCGAACTGTTATTTATCAAATTATAATAATTTTTCAGATAACAAGCACACAATCTTGAAATCAAATTCTTTCTGTCGTACATTATAATAGTGTTTGGATTTTAACCCACTAAAATTATTCACCTTTTTTCGTATTATAACCGATGAAGAACATAGATCGATTATTGAGTTTTCTTTTGATTACCAGAGCTTATTTTATTAGAGATAAATTATTTATATTATATCTTTTAGATGCTACAATTCAAGTGAGTGACTAATTCAATCTCTGGGGTTAAGAAATTCAGTCAGATTTATTAATTTATTAACCGAGATATTTTTTATATTGTTTAGAAAGATTTGACCCAGAGTCAGCATTTTATACAGTAGTAAAATTATAAAGCACGTTGATTTTGATCTTGTCATGTAATACGAATAAATGCGTGTATTAACAGTATCTAGTACAAAGTAAAAACTAACCTCAAAGGTAGATTTTATCTTTGGTTGTTCAGATTTTCAGATCAATTATAATGTTTTGTCACATAATTTGTTTTACGTCTTTGACTATCGAATATATTGAAAATTACGTTGGTGGTATACAATATGTACCCACAATACAGTATTGACAATCCGATGCAATAAAAGTTTAAATCATTTGTCATCACAAGTTTAATATGGCCTAGTACAGACCTACATATATAATTAAATTCCATATGTTTGCACTAGCTTTTAAACTGGTTTATAAATCATTATTTGTTTGTCTACCATCAGTTGGGAGATTAATGCCAATAATATTAGAGTTAGGAGTTATATATCCAATATTTTAGTTTAAAATTTTTTTTATTTCAAATACCTATTGATTATTGTTTTCTCAAACATTTTTTTTGCAATAATGCTTATCCCGGACATTCTATATTGTATTCCTCTCAGATGATTACATATAAAATCACTTGTTGAATTTAAAATAACTTGTTAAGGGTAACTTGCATCTTATAGAAACTTACGCTTATCGTAAAAGTTGAACAGCGTTTTTCTAGAATTAATCTCTTCTTGAACTGAATTTGACAGACTTACCGTTTTAATTTTCTTATATAGACAGTATAAACCAATTTCCATTATATTCAATTTAATAAAATTTTGAATTAATATTGAATTAAATTGAAAAATTTTATTAAATATTATTAAAAACAATTTTTTTTTTTTTTGTTATTTTTAGTTCATTAATTTTTGTATTTCCATATTGATGATGACTTCCGACATGTTGTGACAAATTTTAATTATGAACTTAATAGCAATCCATGAGCTGAATTTTATTGTTTATTTAATTCTTTTTTTGTTTTTTTTTTTGTTTGACAGATGAGTAATGAATTTTACTTTGGTATGCAAAATTTCAAACATGAATTTAAATTATTTCTTTTTTTGTTTTCATTTTGTTTTTTCAATGCATTGAAATGTCAAATTCTCAGTTTACTTATTTTATTGTTTTTGTTGTTGTTGTTGTTGTTGTAGTTGAATGATGAGCATTTATGTGATTTTTTGGTTTTCAAAAATAATAATGGCGGTATTATTTAAAGAAAAAAATTTAAAATAAATTTGACTGCATAAAAATATAAAAGAAAAATGTTTAATTCTTTTAATTCAATGTGATACCTTTATTTACTACCTATACTCTTGGTATTTGATTATTGAAGAATTCATGATGGTCATTTTTTGTTTTGTTGAGTTGAAGTTAGTTCAGTGGTTTTGAATAAAATGTTTATAATAACTTGGAATTAATCAGATCAGATTGTTAACCCTCTCCATTTATAACCCTTAGTTTTGTAGATACAATGATAACCCAGGGTCATATTGATTCGATGAATAAGTTGAATCCATGAAAGGACGCATTTCGCTAAAAAAAAATATATTTTTAAGTTAGTGTATAGGGTGTATTAGGAAATGTCATAAGAAGTATTAAGACAACGTTTTATTTATTATTTAGAAAAACACTGTTTCAAGTCTGAATTCCAATGAAAATGATATGACATTGTCGTCCTAGATCGTCGACACATAAAATTTCGCATATAGCAAGTACAATGAATTGAAACATTTTCAAAAAACAATTCAAAATTAATTTTCAATTAGAAATTTCAATATCAAATTTTACCGATATAAAAGTATATACACATATTTTCACAAATGCAAAACAAAAAACGTAAAGTAGAAGCAGACATTTTCATTTACATTATCATAATGCAAATAAGTCCACCGATAGATGTCCCACTATATTATTAGATAGAATATTGAATGAAGAAATGAATTAACGACAATATGTCAATTCCAATTATTGTTGCCCAAGAATAATAGGGTAAAAAAAAAACAGAAATGATTATGTTAATAATTGTTTCAGAAAAATAAGTACTGATCCGTAAAATAAAGGTTGAAATGTTCGCTTTTTGTCAGCAGCTGATAATTTTTTACAAACATATATTATATTTAGTACCTATGTATGTACATATGTTCTATTAGTCATCTGTGTAAGCTGAATTACATTTGATTAATTTCTTTTTTGCATATTAATCTTAATTTTTTTCAGATGTCGTATTTTTTTAATGCTGATAACAAGCATGCAAATTAGAGCTTTTTTATTTTTTCATGCTGGACCCAGCTACTAAAGCGTCAACTCAGCATACCATACAAAAAAGGAAATGAATATTTTATTGTTATAGGTTGCCAGATTTTTAATGAGTCGGGTAGCCTAAATTTTGAAAAAATTAGCATTTACTTAAAAATATTAAAAAAAATATAAGAGTAAGCTAATTTTGCTAATAACAATTTCATTTCAATAAAAAATAAGTTAAAAAGATAAATAAAAAGAAGATATAGCTAAACTTAAAAGTTAATTCTATTGCATTATTATCGTTGAATTTTATAAATAAATTTGCTGAATCTTCTGTATCAGCAGCATCGGTTTCTTCATATATTTTTTTCTTCATTATTTTCGAATTGCACATCTTAATATTTTTTGTTAGAGTGAAAAATTATTACAGCAAACATTTTGATTTATTGTTGTTTTTATTCTAATTCTTATGAAAGCGAGAAAATTGTAGCCCAATCCGACAGCCCTGGTTATATTTAATTCATAAAACTACTGAACAAATTATAGTACAAATATAAACTACTTCACAACCGATTTTCATTACTATTCTTTTAAATGATAGATATTTAAAAGGAGACGTAGCGAATTCAAATATTTGTTCAAACTTTATTAATTTTGAATTAGAAATTTCAATTTATATTTTAACTTAATTATAAGTAAGTATACATACATATTACATACATCTTCAGATTTGATTTTTTTTAAAATAAAATATAACAAATATGGTTGTTGTCTATGAAGAAAAATTATAGTACCGTCAAAAATAAATTGAAATTATTAATGAAATTATAATACTTTTAATTAATTCATAATGAACACATAATGAACAGAAATTCATAACAAAGTGGTACCTGATACTTTTTATGAAACTTAATCAAATCGGTACAGAAGAACATGATTCGATTTTGTTCCAGTAAATTCAATTGCCAAATTCATTCAACTCGTTAGATTGTTAAATATAAACTTGTTTGATATTCATGCTCTTGAATTCAAACGAAATATAGTCTCAGTAATGTTTTCTCATGATGTCTTATCAACTACAGTTAAAGAAATATTGATTGAAGATTTGAACTCTCATTGTAACGGTATTATTCTGCTCTTTGAAATTACTGTTAGCATTTTTCTCTTTCTTGGAAAAAAGTTATTTATTATCCAAATTTGTAAAATATTTTCAAAAAATCTAAAATTTAATTTAATTCAGGACTAGGACAACGCTCGAGCTAGAGCTCAAGTTCCACCGTTGAATTTTACTTATTAATAAAGTTATAGAAAATTACATATACTACTACACTAAGTTGGAAAACACCTTGAATAATATAGTTTTTTTTTATTCCAGCTAACATTGAATAATTTTGAAGAGTTGTTTTTAGAGTTCATTGGGGAATTGTTCTGGGACTGATGATTGTTGAAATATTTCTTCTATCTTTGAGATTTTTGTTTTACAATTATAGCTATATCTGACTTGGTACTTATATGACTAAGAGACGTGCACTTGATTCTTATTATTATACGAATTACATTACGTATATCTATTTACTTAGTTAATTTTTATTAATTGTTGTTAGAATTATATGTTATGTAGGTAGTAAGGTACTTATATATATAAAATAAGTGTAAGTAATAATATTTAGCTTAAATAAATTAGAATATTTATTTGATCATTAATCAAATCATGATTTTAAAATAACAATATTAATAATACGGATCTTTGAATAATTAAATTAAGAACAGAACATATTTAAATTATAACAATATTATGAATAAAAGATATACATAGTATTAAAATGAAGCACGATGTTATAATAAATTATAATTTTTTTTTTTTTATTTAATTTATATTTTCTTAAATTTGCTTACAAATCAGAATTATCAGAATGACAGCAAATAACTGCTAATAATAAAATGCAAATGTCACATTATAATAGTATGCTCCTCTCATGTTATTTTAATTTAATATTATTATTTTTCTCTTTTTATTTTCTTGTTTTTTGTTGTGAGAGTCACGATAAATGTATAATATGAATACTCATTTTTGTTTTTTTAATTAATTTTTTCATTTTTTATTTATTGTTTTTTTTTTTGTATTTATATGCACTTAACATATTTATTTAGTTAATTATCATTATAGAATTGTAATTTTATTACTCATTGTGATAATAACTGTGCTAACACCCCTTTTTTTTAATTAATCAAAATTAAAATAAGATAAAAAAAATGTTTGTGTCTAACATTTATAGGATCGATTTTTTTAAGTTTGGTCTTATTATAAAGTTTGTTAGTGGAAATTTGTATAAAAAATTAAATTAGAAAATAATAATTGGTGCCATATTCAGTAGTAATTAGAACATCATAACAAATCGAGTCAGTAGTACATCATAACATCATAATGATCATAAGCCAATAGTGCATCATAAGAAATCGAAACAGCACAACAATCATAATTTTATTCGATAAAAATGCAGATAAATACAATTCTGCAGGACGTCACAATTAAGCGAAAACCTTTGCTATAATCATGCTGTAGATGACATACGAGCACTTGAAAAACAGAGGAAACCCATTTTTACATTATTGTATAAGATAGCTACGATTTAAAACTGTTATGAAAATCATTATTGGAAGATAAAATATTGAATCCAGTTCGAAGAATTATCCTATAGGTTCTAACCTTATAGAGATATCTAAAGATTGACAATGAACATTTTTTTATCTTTTTTTCCATCTTTTTTATCATTTTATCAATTTTTCCATTATCCCAGTGTTGGCATTTTACGTGTAAATTAACTTTTTTTATTATTCTTTACATATTTGACGTAAAGAAGTGGAAAATATGTTTACTTGTATTTGTAATGTTTTACTTGTTTTTACTGCTGTAAATAACTGTAAGCAACTGTGAACAACTGTAAAGAACTGTAAATAACGGCACACAACTGTAAATTACTGTAAAATTGACAGTTAATAGATACATAATTTTATAAATCTTAAATTTTTATTCAGAACATTGACGAATTAAATTTATTAAATTATAAAAACAAGAAATATGAACCTGCATTGATTTATAAAAATGTTTTAATTAATCTGCGAAAGAAATTAATTTGTAGTTTAATCAAAAATATTCATGTACATAACGAACAAATTATAGATGAATAAAGATAAGTATTAATGTATGAACAAATTTTCATTGTCTTAATAATTATATTCATCGGTTGAAAATTGATTAATATTTCGTTAATACAATTAATTTTTTCATTATATTTATCTGTAAATTTTTTTAAGTGCCTTTCCTCCAATTTTTTTTTATTTGTTCAGGTTCTGTGTCAACTTACCTCAATTATCTTTTTTCAAAAAAATATGTAAATACAGACTTCAAATCTAGCAAGACATATGTTAATTTTTGGCTGAAAATGACGTTAATACTTAATATGATAATGTATTAGAGAGAAAGAGAAAACTATTCCAAGCTGCCAATCTATATTTATTATATCTATGCACCATACCAAAAATGCTGTAAAAGTTTTGATAATGATTGACATATGTATATAGAATATAGTTTGTAAAGTTAGATATCTTAATAAATTGTAAGGTAGGTTCTTTTTATTGTGATTTTAATTATTTTTTGAGCATAATCACTTCATATTAGTAAGTTTTCGTTTATTTATATACAAATGTTGCAGATAAATTATCTATTTTGAGTTGTTTACGTTATTTACATTGTTTACACACTTCAAAGAAACATCCTAGTAAATTACTAAGTACTTTACAAGTAAACAACTGTGTAAAAAACTAGACGTAATTTACTTTGCCAACACAATGCTGCGTAGAGAATTACTAATTGCAACCGATTGGTAGTAGTAGTGGATGATAACTAGTAGCAGTCCAGCAGCTTATTATAGTTTTCAGAAGTTGTGACAGATCATAATTTTCGTGAGTCATAAAAATATCCACTTTTATTGCACCAAAATATAATTAATTGATTTATTTCAAATCTTGTATGAATGTAATTGGTTATAATGTTGGATCATCGAGTCCCAAAAAGTTCTAGTTCAAGTCCCACAATAACATAGAAGTATTAAGAAAAGCGACATTTATCCTATAATAATAGTAGTTAGAAGAAGAAGAACAATTTTCAATCTGTTATTTATTTATTTACTTATTTATATATATATTTTTAATGGCCAATCGGTAATAAAAGAACAGTTCAATTTAGCGCTTACACGGTCAGTTAGAATCAATTTAATCAAATTTAAACATATTAAGTAGAATAACAGTAAAATGCGATCAAACGAAGTGTCAAGGCAAAGGATTAATTATGAATTTAATTAAATATTTCAGTATTATCACTTAATTTAAGAGTTGAGTTTTTCCCCTAAGCTATTTTGGGGTTCAGATTTGTTTATATTCCTTTTTTTCGTGTAAGTTGTGATGTCCATTGATTATGAAGTTTTTTTCCATATCAGAGTGCGGATTATAATATTGAAAAAACCAATTTCATATGATATTCGAAACTTATAATGAAATTAAGAATACGTTTTCAATCAAAAATCACATAATTTTAAGAACACAAGAATACAAATATTCTTCCTACACTGCACCCTTTCGGAGAAACAAAAATGATTTATTTCCTCCATCTAATTGAAACGAAATAAAAATCTCTTTACATGAAAATGATGAGAAAATGATTACACAGAGTAATAAAAAATTCTTTTAAAATTAACTCAGTTTAACTAATTGAAATATTTTCATTATGAATCAATAACCATTTTAAAATTAATATCAACCCACAAATTCACCACACCACTATATTTTGTTTTACTACCACATCAGCTGTTATCTTAAATTCAAAAGAAGCGCTTATTACATATGCAATAAAATATTGAACGCAACAAAAAAAAGTGTACACGTTTTTATCGAAAGTATGCAATTGGAACAATAAAAAATTGTATTCAGAGTAAACAATAATTATTGACATTCGGAATTGTATAATGGGTTTAAATTATTAGTATTAAGTTTTCTTTTGTGTTTGAAATTGTCAAAGCTAATAAATAAAATAAGACATATTACAAAAATATTTAGATCGTAAGATTAATTTATTAGTAATTAATTCTTAAAACGAAAAAACATGTAATGATTGTACAAACAAGAGGGTCAAGAGTTAAAGACGAAATTAAATAATTGAATATAAAATACGGGTGTAAGCTTAAGTATCAGTTGAAGCTTTGAAACCGTTACAATAAATAATGCTGATAAGAAGGCTGAAATGAGTCAAACTATTTGAGTTGGTCATAAGTAATAAAATATATCAAAAGAAAAACAGATCTGGCTAAATAGTTCTTCAACATAAAAAAGGATATTATAGAGAAAAAAGGCTGGTTGGCTAAAAATAAGTCCAATAAAAAATAAATAATATAAACAAAAAAAAAAAATATTGAGCTATTTGCGCTCATTTTTTTTCATATAGGAGAAAATCATCAAAACAGCCTTTACCTTTTGTTCTAGAGCCGGGGAAGAACGAAGTGAGGGTCGTTGCTGACTTTAAAGCTCTAAAAACTTCCATTCTTTTGCTAAAATTGGAACTACTCTTTAAGAGTAGCCATTAATACAATTTGGCTATTTTCTTCAGATATCTTTGATCAAACAAGATCCAAATTAATCAAACAAGATTCAATTAGAAACTTTTGATAGATAAAAGATACTTAACATAGTTCAAACAGTTTCGTCGACGTTTAAGTCGTCTAACAAAGTTTTGATTGTCAGCTAAACGTGAAATTTCAACATTTACATTTTGAGAAAAACGACTTTTATGGCATATAGCCAATCTTTTTATTTTGTCTTTTATGAAGGCGATCCTGAAATCTCTATGAATATCAACATTGCGGGCAAACCAGGGGGCATTACAAATGTTTCGCAATACTTTGTTTTGGAACGTTTGGATAGTTTGAATAGGTAGTTGTTTAGCACAACCTCATATTTGAATAGATCGATTGTAGATCCAAACTTTATTATACGTAGAAAGCGTAGATGTCCGCCCAATTAGCCAATACAACTGTTTGTATTTCAGATGAGCGCTCATTTTGATCTGAATCTCCATGTACTGATTTCAGTCTGAAATGACACAATTATTTCCATTACCAAATCGTTTGGATAATTCGCTAATATTACCTGGGACGCACACTGCCCTGAAAGGCTCTAATATTTTTCTTAATTGACATTATCGGAAAGTGATTATGTATTATTTTGTTAATAATGAACCCAAGACACATGCGATTAGATTATTTTCATCTCCTTTCAACAAAACTGATAGATAAAAGTGTCAGCAGAATTTTAATATTCGAATCGTAAGCAATAATGGTAAAACCTCATATCTGTACCCTGTTGAATATATTGAAATATTTTATTTTTGTTAATTGAGACTTCCCCTATACAAAAATCTTATCACTTGTTGCTTAGGATTTAATTAAATCAAAATAAAACAAATTTAAAATGTAGTCCGATATGAATTTTTGCTAAAACAGTTTAATTGTGTTATTAAGCCACTATATATTATTATCCATGTGTGTATTGTATGATGATTGAGAATTGCTTTCTAGTATTAAAACCATAATCAAATAATATTCAATAGTGCATCACAGTGTTGAAGTAAATCTATTTTGATTATCAATCAAATTAAATCAATGGGATATATCTATACATTTTTAATTTTGTTACCTACCGATATCAAAAGTGTTGCATCACATTTTTTTCTTTGTTTTTAAATTATTACATACTACTACTACTACTACTCTGAAACTCCAAAGGGGCTGATTTGGAACTCAAATGTGAATTATTCTTTATTCATAAAAATTGTATAATGTTAATTGATGGCTACCCTTTTAATAAAATTTCTTATAGATTTATGGAAATATGTAGGTATGTCTTCTATTCTAAAATAACATCAAATTAAAAAACATTTTATTTGAAAATTTTGTCAGACGTTTTTAATTTGTATGGATTTATTAAATGATATTAAGAAATGTAGGATACAATAATTGTTTTTTGTTTTTTTTTTAATTAAATTTTCAGAACGGATCTATAATGCTTCAATACTGTAAAATATATTGTATAAATTTTCTTTCAGATACTGTGGTAGGATTTACCCCTACTTTTAATAATTTTTAAAATGAACATTTTCATGAGCTCTTTTTGAGAACTGAAATAAATAAATAAAATAAATAAATAATAGTTTTCCACTTTGCAATTGACCGTTTGATTTATTTTAGTTTGTTATTTGCCGATTCGCTGTTCCATCTGGCTTCATGTAAGTATAGTACACACTTCTTTTTATCAACCCACTATAATCTTTTATTGCCAGCAACTGCTACGGGTCAGGATTGACGCTTATGGTAGATTTTGCATCGACTTGCTCATTTTCCCTGATGCCAGTGTGGTGACAGTTGATAATAGAACAATTAAGCTTGAATTAGCTCTTGAATCCTTATTATCGTAAGATGTGTCGTCTGATTAGGAACATATTACATATATATATGTTGTTAAATATCTTAGTCTGATTTTCAATAGACCCGAACAGTCGCAGAGATTTATTATTTAATGTCATTCTCACCGTCAAAATCCCCACAGGCTCAACAGTTTTTAGGACTAACAAATATTTAAATCATTTTGCATACCAATTATATGAACAGTGACTATACTGATCGGATTATGACCCATTATTATCCTAATTTTTTTTTTGTAGTGGAATACGATTTCACATTCTAAATATTTCTAATTTTATTTGCCAATTAAAGATAATCTGAATAGAAGATAATAACAATATACAAATCTCAACACTAAGCAATCATAATATCATGTCATAGATTCTTGAACTAAATGAATTGACAGAAAATTAGTATAATGCAATAAAAAATAAATTTGAGCATATAACCCCATCATCAATACTTCAACATATCGAGCGAACAAAAATATCACAAACATGATAATAGCACGTGACAACAATGGAATACCAGAATGCATTTTAAATGTAGGTTAATAAAAACAATAAAAAACATTTTTATTAATCAAACCATAAAACTAATTTGTTTCCGCCAAAAATTTAAATTATTTTTTTTTTTTTCATTGTTGATCAAATGTCAAGAATTTACTTGCAATTTATTGCAAGCTTTAAAAATTTACCTTGAACTTCTTCTTTAAACCAACCACATCATAGAAATGTATTTGGACAAGGCCATTTTACCGCATTGAAATTATTGTTTTTTTTTTTTCATTTTGTTTTTAATCTATTAAATTTATGAATTCTTATTTAGATTTTAGCGGTTCAAATCAAATATCTTTCCTGAATTTTATGTAAATACATTTTTTTCTTGTTATTGTTTTTCATTTCGTTTTATTTTTTGCACTTTTATTAATTTCAGCTCTCAATTTCATCGAAATGCCTCATTAATCAGCTACACATACAAACACAATTGAATACATTAAGTATTAGAATTATATTGATGTCATTACCAGATTACCGGAGCACATTCCTATAATCTTATAAATCTTCAGTTTTAAAAAAAAAAAGAAAAGAAAAACAAAAAAAAAGCAAAAAATGGAAAATAAAATAGCGATACATGAATTTTTAAAGTAAACCGACAACGACGACACCAGGTATTCAAAAAATTAGAAATAATTACAAATGATGAATAATGGAGCGTATATAATGTGAATATACAATATATCTAAGAGATACACGAATATTTTTATTTTAATGTTTCTGATGTTATTGTTGTTGTTTTCAATTCCCGCGTGCCTGGGAGTGACAATAATTTGTTTAATTTTATTTTATTATATTTTTTTTTTTTTACTAATGTAATACTTTAAAATCTGTTCTTTTTCTTGTCTTTTTTGTTAGTTTCACATACAGAATGTAATGCTAAAGCTTGCTTTTTATAAGCTATAATTCTTCTCGTTGAATACTTTTGTAAATTTTTCAGACTATTAGAGATAATATTGTGCTACAACAAGAGGATTAATTCGAAATGTATTTGAAAATATTTTAAGTATGGTGTGTGCTATGTGGTGTTATGTTTTGTAAATCTTTTTGTTGGATTGGAAAACATCTTGTTATTCTAATTATATTCTATTTAAATTAGAAATATGCTATTGTAAAATAAATTTTGGATGACTGCAACAATATTTTTTGTAATATATTTTTTTTCTTTTTCAACTTACTGTAGTACAGGTATGGTTCAGCTTAACCGAAGGCATAAAAACCAAAACATTTAGTTGTTGTCCTCAATTCAGCAAATTTCATAAAATAGCTGATTGGAACGTCGACATAAATGAAAAGTTACTTGGAATGTTGTATTCAATCTTGAACAAATTATGATATCTACTGCGTTGATGCTATCTCAGAATCGTAGCTGCTTCAGATAAAATAAAAGTAAATATGAGTTGAAACTTTTAAAGTTCTCTTGAACACATGTTGAAACCTTATTGTATATATCTTGACTGGAAGTCAGATATGCAAATAAAATACCAAATAGAATATGATCGCAGCAGTTTTGTGCATTATAAAAAAGTTCTATGTAACCGTGAAATCAATCTCAGAAATAATAATCCGCTTCGTTAAATGTTATGTTTGGTCGATACTTCTCTATGGTATGGAAGCATGGACACTGAAGCTAATGACCATGAATAAACTTGAAGTATTTGAAATTTGGGTATACAGTAGAATGTTGAAAATATCATTGGTAGATCGAGTGAACAATAGTGAGGTTGTAAGTAAAGACCGTGAGTTGTTATTAACAATCAAAAACAGAAAAACAACTTATCTGAATCTTATATGATGCGAAATAACAAATATCATATTCTACAAGTGATTCAGCAAAGTAAGATAAAAGGCAGAAAACGTGTTAGCAGAAAACAAATATCATGATTAAGAACATCAGAGAATGGACGGGCCTTAAAACGATAGTAGAACTAATACACGCACCGCGGGATAGAGGCGGCTTCAGAATTGTGTTCGTAGACATCCAGTAGTGGATATGCAGCTGAAGAAAAACATAATTTTATATGCGATACGATATTTAGAGTCCCTTTTTAAAAAAAAAATATTTGAAAGATGATAAGGATTATGAATAAGGCCTGATGTAAGTAAGTATATTAAAATTATTTCAAATGATTTTATCGAGAGCTTCTAAAGCTGATGAATAGGGTAAAATTATCCTAGGTGTTCTATTCAACTTCCCTCTTCTTTTATTTAAAAGGAAAAGCCATAAAATATTAAAATTCTTAGACCAATTGTTTTTATTTTGACAGATACTAGTATTGGAGACATACATCGCTCATTATTAAAAACTCGAATTGGATCAGAAAAACGGATATTATGTAGGAAATTGTTTGATTCCGTTGTTACACAATGGACTTCAATATTTCAAAGTTTTTTATTTTTAATAATGTCCAAAGTTAAATTATAGAAAGGTTTATACTTTCGTACCGTGTTTGCTTAGAAAAAAATAAAGGATATTTTTATACAAAAAGAGTAAATCAGAAGTTTAGAGGGGAGGTTTTGCGAAGTGTATTGCTATTGTTTATTTTGAATTTTTGTATATCAAACACATAAAAACCATATACTGTATTTACAAAAACAAAATATCATTTGTATACTCTTCCAAATGTGCTGAAATAAAATGGGATTTCAAAGCTTTAAGCGGATCTCAAAGATAAAATTATAATTTATAGTAGTGTCAAATCGCCAAACATTTAGAGGGATTTGATATAATATTGAAATTATTTCAAATCACATTTTAGTTTACTAGCATTCCCAGAATGGTTAGATTTTCACATGTTTCTAGCATTCATAATTTTGAATGAAATTAGTTTTTCCGTGACTTGCCATGACTCTGTTTTGTTTACTTTAGTCATTACAATTTTGCCTACGTCATGCATGATTATCAGTATACAGCCCATAATTTGTTTCTTGCCATAACAGATGAGTTTGGGTATTTTAAAGAAATAATATGATCCTACCAGAAAACTGTAAAGTTAAAAATTATGGTTTTTAAAAAATGGTTATAAAAAAAATGAAGATTTACAAAAATTCTGCACGTTTTTCTTTGTCCAGAAATGGCTGTCGTTATTCGAAGATGTAAAATTTTCTACCTCATTTTTCGGTTATACATAAATATTTACTAATTAATGTTTTTTGTTGCATTTATTCCTATAATCGCTGTGTACATTACTGATTTATTTATTGCTCTTGAAATTTGGCTGCGCCTTTTTCTTTTGTTTTATTCTGGTGATTTATTTTCAGTTCACTCAACAAGAATCATGGGGGAAGAAGCAGCTTGTGCTTGAAATTTGTTTTATGAAAACAACAACCATAAAATCTCAAATGCTTGCGTTACTACCCCGAGCTTGTTTTTAATTTGTCAATCTTATTAGGCTAATAGATTCTACAAAAACATTGTATCAGAACATAAACATTAAAAAATTCATTATTAGCAATTAAATGTACGGAATAAATATTTAAATCTATACCTATTTAGAATTAAATTATAGTTACTTCTTATGAGCACACAAAAATCAAGACATTATGAGCAAATAGAGAACAATTTATTTTTTGATTTGTGACTAAACAAATTCTTTTTTTTTTTTATTTTTGTAGAAAATTAGAAAAAAAAAAATTAAATTTCCGAAACCATTAATCAACTTAAATTAGCTCAATCAGAAGCACCTCATCAAACGATTAATTTACAAAAAAAATCATTACTGCAAATGAATAAAAACAAACACAACGAATAAAATTGAACAAAACCAAATAGACAAAATACAAAGTATGAATCATTAAAAAAGTTATTAGTGAATCAATAATAGCGAGAAAATTACATGCTCTAACGATTTTTTGAAAATTTTAATCTCAGAATTATTAAAAAAAGAAAAACAAACAACAAAAACATATTTTGAAAATTTTAAGAATTATTTACGATTCATAAAACGATTTTTTTGTTATTCACAATCAAAATACAATCGAAAGACTTAAGCGAGAAACTTGGTATTCGATTTTAAAAGAAAATCTTTAAATTATTTAATGTTAAGATAACATGTTGGTAAACAAATATTATTTGTGATGTATCTTCCTTATTTGGATTATTTTGTGAATTAAATTTTGATTTTTGTTTGTAACATTTTTCTCTGAGAATCGTTAACGAATGCATTCATTCATGTTGTCTGGCAAAAGTGAACAATAAAATGGTTGGACTTTAGAGTTTTTATTTATTATTATGCAAAATCTAGTACCTCCCAAAGCTGATTTTTGTTTTAGATTTTTTTGAGATTGAATGAAATTCAACTTACTGATAGATTTTAGTTTGAATTCCGCTTTTTCTCACAATTTTAATTTGTATACTTAATTCAGAATCCGAAGCTGGCGAAGCGATCAAGCTGGAATGAGAAATAGATGGCTTACTTTCCTTAAAAATCTATTTATTGCTTAAATAAATAAGAAAGATTTGTAAAAATTTTCATTGCATACATTTCTTCCTGGCTTAATTACTGGTCCAGACGTTAACCGATAGATCGTGTATTTTCATTTCAACATTCGCTTATTACAATTTATTTTGCAGAATATCCACTGTATACAAAACAATCACTTTGCATTTTTTGATCTAACTTGTATCAGATAGTCTGTCCCCGCTTTCCCGTATGCTTAATAACGCTTTCATATGCATTTAATAACTAATAGGTTTAAATTAAAATCATTTGTAAGTTAATTTAAATATTCATGTTCTTCATGTTAAATTTTTTCAAAACTCTTGTTGCACCAAGTAAAATTTTATTAGAGTGACTATAATTTTGTTAAAAGTTTTATTTTTTATTAATTACTCCTAAAATCAAATAAAATATTATTAATTTGCCAAAAATTGCCCAAGAATTATAAGCATTTTAACCTGATAGTTAAAGTTTAATTTAAACCCTTTCTCTTCCTATATTCGTTATTGCGGAAGGAAGTTAGAGTACCAGTTAAAGCATCAGTTTATTATATTATTATTTGTATATAAAGCAGCGTTAAAAAATTTCAAACAATAATTATGTATTAAATAGTCTCAAAATCAGTCGGGATTATTGATGTGATTTTAGTATTATAGTTATAGTATTAGGGTTATTGGCATGTTGATCGAATTTTGTTTCATGAATGACTTTTTCTAGTTTTTACAACATCATTTTTATCAATGTTGCTTTATAGATATATTTATAGTACAGGCCTTGAACCATCATTACTATTGTCCATCATTATCATTCATCCATGGGGCATAGGGGGGCTGAAACAGTTCTTGAATAGCCATATTTAGAAAAAATTACATTATTTTTGAATCGTGCTAACCTAGTATTTTAGCACTTGCCAGCTGCTGCAATGCTTCCCTTCTATTATATTAATTTCGCTAATTTGCTTATTCATTTAAGTCATAAATTCGAACTTTAAAAAACTATATGAATTTCTTATATTACGTTGTACACAAGCATTTTATTCGGAACAAATTATTTTCTCAGCCGAAAAGCAATTTATGAATCATTTTGCAAATTCATTCAAGTTTAAACAATTTTTTTTATTTTTGTCTTTTATTTTATAAAATCATGAAATATTCACGATTTATTTATAAAATTACATTCTTTATTACTTAATTTTATATTTTTAGTTTTTATTTTAATTATTTTAAATTACATTTAAAAGTATGTAAGTAGTTTAGAGTACCTCGTATATATGAATTAACTTTTCATTGAATCAGAGAGCTCTGATTTACAAAATAAAAATAACTTTTTTTTTTTCAAATACCTATAGTCAATCTTAAGTGGGAGCATTAAAATCGAAAATCAATTTCAAGTTTTTTTATTTTTATTTGTTTTTATTTTTTATATGATGGTGAGTGTTCATTTTGATGAGATAATTAAATTAATTACCACTTAATAGCAACTATAATTTCAATACAATTTTATTAGTGTATATGTAGATCTACAGTGTATTTTAAAATTGTTATTACAATTTTTTGTGTGTTTTTACACTTGGTAAATGCGCTGAACCGTTCCAATTTCAATGATAGAGCTCAAAACGATCAAAACAAAAACCTCTGAAAATATTTTTCAACTAATCTGCCATTATCAGGAATGACAAAAATTATGTGTCGGTGGTTTAGGAAGAATCTAGGAGATATCTCTGGAATACCTATATTTTACAAATATATAGATTTGTTTGAAAATATAATATATAATGGTTCAGTTTATTTGCAGAAAATTGTTGTATTTTTTTAAACTTATGAAAGAGTTGAATGGTTATGGGGATGGGGATGGCAGTGTCCCCTTTTAAACTAAATTGAATAAGTTTATTAAGTCTTAAAATCCTAGAGCAAGGTTTAAATAAAAATAAAAATCTATTGCGAACATGTTTGAAATATAATTAATTATATATATATGTAATAATTAATTCTATATTACCAATCACATCATAATCCCAAATTTAACATTAGTAGCCTGCAGTCGCCCGAGATAGCCAGAAGCTTCTATATTAATAGAATTAATTATATATGTAACGTGCTAAATTGGATAATAAGCTATCAAGGGTGTTAATGTAAATAACTTAACAACTCAGTTCTTTTATAGTTCCTGTACACCTGGGCAACTTACTGCACATAAATTTGTGGAAATTACCATATATTTTCATCACTCGGAAACCTTGGTTTATTGGTAGTATAAAATTTAGCTTAATGTATAAGTATTAATAGAGTACGTTAGACGTATACTATAAGATTCGTCAGTTTTGAGTACATTGTGCAAATGAGTAAAATATATTGTACACATTACAATAAATATCAATTAAGTAACATTTTAGAGTAATCAATATTTTCATCTGCAACTGTAAAATAAAATAAATTTTATATTTTTCTTACCTGAATCATTAAGAAATTTTTTTTATTTAGATACTTGAACTTGCGGTGGTGCACCTGATATGCATGATTTCATTTATATTTTTTGTTTTTATTGTTAAATTGTTACTATAATTTTTTGATGAGAAAATTGATTTGATACTTGACATGGAAGCAATTTAAAGATTTATCTACATATAAATAATTTATTTGTACATTATAGATACATTTTGATTTGTATGCATGTATATAATGTACATAAGTATATAACTGGAATGTTGAAAATTGCGCGCTTTTACATATTTGAGAATTTATGAAAACAACCTGAGAAATCTAAGGCACACCCAGAAGCAGAAAAAAAAATAATAATAACAAAGAAAAAAAAAACAAAAATAACAAAAATAAGAAAGAAAAACAACGAGAATGCATAACGTTGGTCACCCATAAATATTATTCGGTGACGTAAATTGGGTGATTTTATTTTATTACAATATGGTAATTTTTATTTTTGTATCTTTAGATATTAAAAAAAAAAAAAATATGAGAGAGAGAACAAAAAATAAACTTTTGTAACTGTAAAATGACTTTGACCTTGAGATTGAAAATTTATTGCGACATTATTATTGTTTTTTAATTTTTTTTTTTGTGTGGTTCAGAATTTTTAGTACTAAGAATTTTTTTTTTTGTTCAAATCCTACGAAAACTTTAAATTGATTTTAAAAACAAATTGTTTGTTTTTTTTTGTAGTTTTTATAGAGTAGGAATATACCTTTAAGAAAAAATTACGTCTTAAATTTAAATTTGCAGTCATGTAATAAATCAATTGATACAAAATCGGTGATACCAATATAATAATAAATCATGAAACATATAAAATAAATTTTTATAGAATTTTAATAAAAAAAAAATTATATTTAAAAAAGATTTGTTGGGTAAAATTTTAAATATTTACTCTTTTTACATATAAAATATTTTGATCTCAATATAACTTGAAATATAGTACTTGTTATAAATTTGAGAGAAGAGTTATAATTTTTCTGATTACTGGCTGTGCGAAAATTTGTAAAAGTACTGCCTGTTATTACAAGTAAAATCGGTACGAAATCCCGATAGTTGCCAGAAAATGTTTGCTATATGATTTCACCACTTCATGGTGACCAAGAAGTAATCAAAGTAAAATTAAAAGCTGATGAGTAAAATAATAATTTTGTTACCGAACTAATTTCGTTATAACTAGTTTTGTTATCGCTATATAACTGTATGTTGTTTTGTTATATTATAGTCTATCGAGTTCATTATGTATCCGGAGGTGTTTATATTGCTCTTTGTAAATATTATATTTTGTTTTTGATTAGGGTTTTGTCAACAATTTTGCCGTACTTATTATTTAGTCTGAAATAGTTTCAGATGCACCTAAGGGTTATCTTGTGGCTTGGTGGTTGCTTTTTTTTAATATAAACTTTTATTATTTGCCTTTGAAATAAACCTAAAACTATCTTAGCATAGAAAAAGTTTAAAAAAACCGGCTTTAATAATACTACATAATTACTATTAACTTTTAAACTTATTTTAAATTTTTATATTAATTTTATTTCCTTACTATTTATTTTGGTTCGTTCGTAATTATCAATGTATGTTAACATCATTATTCTCATATATTATATTGTAAAAATAAGTCTTAAGAATCAATATCATATCTTTTTTTGTTAAATTAACCTAACTTAACCATAATTATTAAGGCTACTTAATCTAACTTAACCTAATTGTTGAGCCTAATATGTATTTAGTACATAATTCTGGTTGAATATGTTTTCTAAACACCAATATTCTATTTTATTTATTTTTATCTCTATCTGGTATAGACAAGTTGTATTTTAAGTTATCTCCATTTATGTGACCCCAATTGTAATCAATGATTTTATATGTGGCCATATACGTCTACTATAGTGATATAGTAAAGGGGCATGATTGTGGTTTTGAATGTTTAACCATTTTTGTCTAAAATGATAAATGAGCTATGAAACCTGTAAGCAGAGTTTTTTTGATGTACTCCTCATTGTGGTTAAATATATGTGATTATAAACTATTTTCTAGAGTGTTTAGTATCATAATGTTTTCGAATCAATTTTATTAGAAAGTTTTCGATTCTGATTATGTTTGCTTCCTTACACAAATATTTATTAGACTAATAATATTTTGTAGTCGGACTCGGGCTTTCTGGATAATATTGGTACAGACAATTTCTTTCGAACTTACATAATTTTTCCATTAGTCTTGAGTCGATACAGTACCATATGGGCACACCATATGCAAGTGAATAACCTTCAAAGCTATCAATATAAAATTAATCTTCTAAGCCTTAGTACCAGCCTAATTAATGTTTGGTAGCAGATTATTTTTACTTCGTTATTTATATTTTTATTTTTTGCTGCCATAAAAGACTTATTTACTTTAATGATAGTACATTTAACATGTTCGATGTAGTTCAAATTACGATGCAGAAGAACACCGAGATATTTGAAAACCTTTTTGTTTGTTAGTGACGAGCCGTTTTAATATAAAAACGTTTTCAATTCTTTTTAATGTCTGAACTTGTTTTGTCGACCATATTTCGAAATAATACAGTTTCACATTTATTTCAAGTTCACTTTTAATTTCCATATTTTCCAATAGTCCAAAATGATATTAAACATTTTTTTAACATTATTGTTTGAACTGTCATTACTTTGTTATCCGCTGAATAAACTATTATATCGTCGGCAAAAGCCAGCGTGTAGCTATTCCCTTTGACACTGCCGAATAAATTCATTAAATCTGCTGTGATAGACGAAAGAAAGAAGAGGTGCATTCACCGTACCTTGTTGAAGTCCATTTTCTAAGAAGAATTTTTTTGCGGTCGAAGTTGATTGATTCGCAATCAGGAATGTGTTATTATAATAACATGTTCTTGATAATCATTATTCAGAAGGTGGGGAAACCATGTTGCATTAACTTATAAATTAAACCATCCAACCAAATTGAGTTTAATGCCTTTTCAAAATCTAATTAAACATGCATCAATGACGAAATGTTTTATTAATAAACCATATAATACCAACAGATATCGGAACTTAATTTAGTAATTGTTGTGATTAATACTATGTTTATATTTAAATCCAAACTGGTTTTGGGACAATAGTACTACGCAAGGTAGCTAGATAATGAATTTTGTCTTAGATTAGGATTTCAAAAATGTTACTAATATTTGGTACCAGAGACTTATTGGTTGATAATTATTCGGGTCGGCTTGATGATTACCGTCATATATTTTTGGCACTGATGTAATGAGCACTGTCAGAGCTTTTCCTTTCATAAACACTGAAACAAAACGATCGAAATGTTGGACAGACAATTAACCTTGCTCATCACAAGACGTCTAATATGATTACAAACAGGCTTAATACAAGTTTATAAATGCAGTTGCATTGATATAGTGTCTAATATATATATATGATATATAGTAATTGTTCACTATATAAATTGTGTAAGATCAGAGATTTTGTGATAGACCATAAATGGTCATACTTGTATCGCCTATTTAATGTTTTTCATGTAGATATTGATATGAAGATATTTTTATATTTGTACTGAAATTGTTAATTATGTTGATATTTAATATATTAGTTTTAAATTAATATAAGCACTTTATGTAAGCTTAATAGGTAAAATAAATAAACATGAATTTAGTTTGCACGACCAATATTTATTTTATAACTTTTCAACGCTATACTATACCATTGTCATTAATATATCTACTTTAATCGACTCAGCGGTCAATTTCGGCGACATATCATCCATCTAACAAAATATTTTATTATAAGAAATCCTTTGATAAAAATAAATTTATTTTTTATCATTTTGTATGTTTTTGAAATATTTCTAAATCACTTGATATAGATTTTTTCAACTTACTGTCACATACCGTTATATCAATGCAACGCAGAATTATATTTCATACTTTTTAAAATTTAAAAGTATTTTTAACAAAAACTAATATGTATATTTCGTATTTATTTTCAACATAAAAACCAGCTGGAATCTAACTTCTAACTTTTCTTCTATTCAAATTAATTTTTGAAATGTCAATTTGTCTTTGAAAACAACATTAAGATACACGAAATATTTCATAAGTAAAATAAAAAGTAATAATTTTACAAAATATTAACCACATTTTCTGATATAACTAACGATCAACAATATCAATAGAACATGCTCATAATCCATATCATTAAAGAATCATTTTATAAAGTCAGTCACATTTAATGGTTCAGTAGTTAAAACCAACAAAAATTTTTTTAAATATAGTTAAAATAGAAATTTAACCAGTTATTCCCCTAGTAACCAAATGTAATATTTTTTATCATTTTATATTTAAATGTTCAGTCAATTTATGTACTTTATTTAAAATTACAAAATTTCCTTTTTCTGTTTTTTTTTTGTTTTTTTTTTTGCATTATTACTACATTAATTTTAAACAACCTATTCATGTTGTTATTGTATTTTATTTATATTATATTTCATTCATACATTGTAGTTAGAATATGGGTATCGCTAACAAGAACCCACCATGAATACAAAAATTTTGAAGAAAAAAAAAAAAAAAAACAACAAAAAATGTCAAATAAGAATTTTTTGCATATGTATAAACGTGTTGCAATCACGCAATCAATTGGAAATATCTTTATTCCCCCCTCCAACCATATTTTCAAATTTAAAATAGAAAGACCTGTGTAGACAAATTATAATAAAAAAAAAAAATAAAAAAAATTAAAAGATGAGTAGGCATATAAGAATTAAACAAGTTGTCTTATAAATAGAATTTGCTCAGAAATAGGTAAACATTTTATTTGGGTGAAATTTTATGATACAATCTTCGATTTGACATTGGATTTTTATGATTTTTTATATGATTTCTTGAAGATAATTGTGGTGATAAAGATATAGTGTATCAGAGTAAATACACCCATTATTATACACCGCTTTACATTGTATTTATGTTTAAAAAAAAAAAAAAAAAAAATGATGAAAAATTAATCAACACAAAATGAAACGACGTAGAATGAAATCCATTGCCATAATTGAAATTAATAAAAAAAAGAAATTAAAGCAAATAAGAGATTACAAACAATCAAATTGAAAAATAAAAAATATTCAAATGACACGAACAGCCAAAAATATTGTTAATTTGCAATAACGAAATTATACAAAGTGAAAAGATACAAATTGCGGTATCTGTACAAAATGTGTGGACAAGATAGTTTTAAGAATAGCTTAAATTTTTTTATTCAAATACATTTAAAAATTTAATGGGTTTTCGTAATACAGAAATGGACACGTACTTCTCCTCAGATGTATTTTTATTGTCAAGCACAAAATAAAACGAGCGAAGTGGTTTGGAAACGCCGTAACAGACGTATTGGGTTACAGGGATTCTTAAAAGTTTTTTTGTTAAACTTTTTATAATTCTCAGGCAGTACAATTTAACATTCCGTTGTCATGTTTTTTTTGGAAGTACTCTTGTGAAGTGATCCTGCCAGATTCCAATCGATTTTAGTTAAGTTTTCTTTTAAAAGTAGGCTGCAGCCACAGCAAGCTGTAACTATCATGCCACTAGGCCTCGTGTGGATGGACAGCGATACCCTACACCAAACCGTAGTACCATCTGCATCTTTACTTATTCTCCGAGAAGATCCATAGTTGTGACAAATTTGCGGAAATCCTAAAAAAGAACCATTGAGATATTTGTCAGGTTATCAATCACACATCATGCCGTCCCAACCACCTAAAACTAGTTTGCACTAGATTTGCGCAGTCTCATACAATATACTTGATATCCGTATATATACGTGTCAAAACCCTCGAAAACTCGACACCTATCATTATTAACAAACCCTTATTGCAGTGCGTGAAATCTAACGCCATTTTACGCTACAGCACAATCGAGTTTTCTAATAACATAATCTATTCAGTGCCAATTTGTTCTTTTAAATCTAAGATAAAAATTTAACTGGTTTCTGTATCGGAGCTACGAATGTTATTTCTTTAAAAGTCCTTTTCGTCCGATCTAGAAGAATAATACGGGGCTGTAGAACTGCCACGATGTCGGTAGAATAAATGTAATCGAGGTTCTTGAAAACTATTTTCGTCAAAACTAAACTAGTTTTCATGACGAATGTATGACGTTAATAATAATAAGTAATTTTGTAGCTGGTAAATAATGTTCTTCTATGAATATTCTGTAGACAATTCTGTAGACTATGAAGCATTTTAAAATAATTCTTTTGATTCCATGATAGTTTTACATGGTTCGTAATAGGTCATGATACATGAAGAATAAAATCTATCTGTAGTTTTTATATTATTGCTTCAAATTCAATGTTTCGGCTTTTCGATTTGCGAATAAAATTATTTTTTTGTATTCAAGTACATTCAACCCTGATATCTCTGAAAGATTATTAAATTATTTATACGTATTGACGTATTGTTCTTACCTATTTTCCAATCGATTGAGTGCAGTCAGTACGTTGTAGATCAGATCAGATCCCGCTCAGAAAATAGATGTTTTAAAAAATATTTCAACCTTCTCTTTAAAAAAGGGAGGCAAAAAAGTCTCCAAAGTTCGATAAAACCCCAATACAAAAATCCCAAAAAAAATGTTCATAGTTTACTTTTTTTCTTTCATAGTCTCTTTTGGGTACAAAAAGGCAATATCTAAATTAGGTATTTTGTTGATTTTATGTTTGCGGATTTTGTCTAGGGGATTTTTGCTTAAGGATTTTGTCTTAGGGGTCTCCTGCCGCACAATTATTGTGGGAACAACACTTAGTTATCACTAAAACAAAATTGAACTCTGCAATTATGAAGGTGACGAATTTATTATTTACTCTGCCAAAAAAAATTTAGTTCTCTAACTTTAAAATTAGTACGATATATGGATATACCAAAAATTGAAGTAATTATACATATGCCAAGACCCGGCATACTAAAAACAACGTTATATTTTTTCTTATGTTACAATACAATGTTACAGAAATTAAACTAATAATTTAGATTTTAACTAATACTTTTAGTTGGGCTCCTTTTAGATACCGACTCAGGACAATAAAGTAAAAAACTATTTTAATTCGAATTTGTTTCAGGTCGATTAGAAAAACTACGCTTTGAAAAAACAAATGTTTTTTTCAAACATACATGTCTGAGGTAAATTTTACATTTAAATCATAAATAACTCATAATGAATGTTAAAACAAGGAGCTATAAACCAAAAAAATATTCCCATTAAAGTCATATAAGTTATCGCTTGCAAAAACACACTATAATTTTATTCTGACCTAAACGAAAACTTCTAATATGTTATAAAACTAATAATTAATACTGAATATTATTTTAGTTCATACTTATAGTGCCAAATTAAAGGTATAAAGTAAAAAAGCATTGTTATTCGAACTTCTTTGCATATCACTTTTGAGAATACGTTATATAAAATATATGTTCCATTCCATTCTTATTATATCCAGATATTCCATTAAATATTTTGTAATTTTTTATAATAATATTAAATATTTTTCAAAATAATATTAATTTTTCATAGACAAAAATATCTACAGATTTTTTGAAATGAATGAATGGTTAAGAAATTTAGTTTTCTAAAAAAAAAATCCGAAAGAAGGCTATATGTAAAGCAGTCCTTTAAAATGTATTTATTTTTTATAAATATATTTCATTTACATTTTTCTTCACTTACAACTTCTTTCATTTACATACAACTTCAAATTTGGTTCTAACTAGAATTATAACTAACCTACAGGGCTCCCTGGTATAAATAATATCAGATAAATGAAATCACTATATTTAACAGTTGAAAGATACAAAAAATTAAACAAAAAATTGATATTCTTATAAACCATCAGTTTTGAAATTAAAAATTATAATATAAAATTAATATAAAAGTAAAATATATAATATATAAAATCCGGTTTTGGTTTCAAATTGAATTTAACTAATACTAATACCTACTAAACACATGTTAACACTTTAATACAAAATTTATAAACATTTATCATCATGTTCCCCGAAACAAAATTTTTAGCAACTTGTTGTGGACCCAGTAGTAGGTCCATTTCAAAAATTTTTATCGACCATTTGTTTGTTCTAAATGTGACATCTTATATTTTATATTATTTTTGGTAGTACCAACACTATTCTTGTCTAAAAAAAAACTCAAACAATTGCTTTAAATACTCAATCGCACTCCGTAATGCAACACCGTAGTTAAATCTGCCTTACTTGGATCTTATTGCAATATTAAAGAATGTTACTGTAACTCCCATATTCTATTTAATTATTAACAAATTAATTATTTGATTTTTTAAAAGAAGCCCTTAACCTAATAAGTCCAAACTGAAATAAATGGAAACAAATGATTATTCTATCACATATCAGCTAAAATTTAAATTAAATTACAGTATAGGCTAATGAATTCAAATGTAATTAAAAAGTAATAATATGTATTTGATTTGATTTGTAATTTAATTTATTAAATAGAATGTATTAAAAATTAAATTTAAAGACCTTGCCCCTTTCAACATTTGAATAATTAACATACATTTGTATCAGAATACTTATTGTTGAGCAAACTGCATTATTAAAATAATTATAGTAATACTAATACAGTGAATAGAGCTTTTAGGAAATATAAGTATGAATGGAAAAAAATCAGAACTTCTGTTTATATAGTTTTGCCTAGAAGTAGGAAACTCCTAGTTAAAGGAAGGAGCTTCGATCGTGTTATCAACCTAATATAATTTTTTTGTTTTCACAATTTTTGCATTCATTGATTTTCTACAGATATTTTTACCCTGACTTAACTTTCTGTATTATTAGTTGTTCTGGTATCGGGAATCTATCTCTCCGTGATCAGTGAAATCATGGAACGCGCTCTCGGTAGGATTAGTACATGGACTACAAGCTGCGGTCTATGTGTTAATTCCGCCAAAACGGAGATGATGCTCTTTATCACAAAAACTAAGATACCAACTTTTAATCTCCCGAAGCTAAACGGTCAAACACTCACACTCACTAATATTGCCAAATACTTAGGAATCATACTTGATACTAAGCTCAGCTGGAATCAAGAAAGCAAGTATAGCTTTCTACACATGCAGTAGAACCTTTGGTAAGAGGTGGGGACTCAAACCGAAGATGTTACTATGAATGTACACAACTGTGGTACGTCATATTCTACATACGGATCGTTAGCCTGGTGGCCAGCGGTAAATAGGACATACAATATTACCAAACTTGGGAGAATACAAAGAGCAGCGGGAATTGGAGTCACAGGTGCTTTTGCGATCGTGCCCTACTGACGCTTTAAATGTGATGCTTAATCTCCTTCCTCCCGATTTGTACATAAAATACGTTGCGTCTTGCAGTGCAGTCAGACTAAGAGAAACTGGCTTCTGGTATTCCAGACCATATGGTCACGGTCATAAGTCAGTTTCCAAATGAACTGTTGCCAAGCACAACCGATTATATCACCCCTAAACTGAACTTCAATAAAAAGCCTAAAGTAGGTTTCCTGCCAGGGGCCGATTGGAAGCGTGGTTAAAGAAAAGGGAAAATGATATAGGAATTTTCACTGATGGGTCTAAAATGAACTGCGGAGTAGGTGCAGGAATTTTCTCAGAAGATCTAGGAAATATCAAAATCTTATGGTCTCCTAAATACGCTAGTGTCTTTCAAGCAGAGCTGCTTGCTATTGGGGAAGCGCTTAAAACCCTTAATAACATTCATACGACCAAAACAAAAGTCTCCATTTCACGGATAGTCAAGGCGCTATCAAAGCTTTGGTGGCGGACACTATCTGTTCTAAGCTGGTGGAACAATGCCGAAACGAAATTGGAAACTTAGATAACCGGTTCTCGATCTCTACTATTGTTCCTGGTCACAGCAACATTGATGGAAATGAGAGAGCCGATGAACTGGCAAGGCAAGGTTCCAATCTCGACAGGTCCCTTGAGGAAGACATTCACTGTCCAATAAGAGTCGTCAAGGAGCGCATCCATTCATACTTTCCGGGCCAGAGCGACTGAAGGTGGCATATACTAAATACCTGTGCGACCTCGAGGAAAACGTGGCCCGCGTATAATATTAATAAAACCAAACAACTCTTAACCAGATCCCGCACAGATATAGCAAGAGTAGTAGCCATCAGTACGGGTCACTGGCCAATAGGAAGCCACGCTGCCAAGCTAGGTATTCCTTTCAATCTCCACTGTCGCAGTTGCAAGGATGAGGATGAGGCAGAAACTCATCAACACTTCCTTTGCAGATGTCCGGACTTTAGGTGAAGCTTTCCCCAGCAATATAGGTTTTATTGCGGAAAGCAAAATAGGAGATCTAATCAACCTTCTTAATCTCCCAGGGTGGGCTCTAGTAATGAGTCCCTGGGGAGAGTGAAGATAAGAAAACGTCCACCTATAACAACTGACAACATGAAATAGGTCACTCGAGTCGTGGTATCAAAAAGGCACAATTAAGTGCTAATTGGTTTTTCAGAGGTAACTGGAATGGCCACTTCTACCTACCTACCTACCTAACTTCTACAAAACTATTGCATTCAATTCTAAAAATTATTGACAAATTATTGTAGAAGATTTTCTTATTTTATAGAATATGCTGGTAGGCTCTAGGTGATACATTATTAAAATTAAATAAAGATGTTTCACAAATTTTATGAAATATCTCAATCTATTTCGGTTATTACACCATCATCAGAAGACTGTATTTATTAGCATATCGTCCAATTTAAGCATAACATTTTTGTTACAAAGGGTATTTTTTTCTTTCTCTAATCTCTTGTTGTTGTTTCCGTGTACAGTCTTCCATGTACAACTGTACATTTTGGTTTAAAATTTTATTTTGCATGCAATGAAGACACCATGTAAAGGTGAAGAAGATGGTAGTTTCAAAATTTCAGCACCAATTGAAGAAATAGTCAATACTACCCTTGATATGTTCTCTATAATACCTTGTTTTTCTTATAAACAGGATATTTATCAAATCTAGTGAATTTTAAAGGTGGCGAAGCAAGATTTAACAAGATTGTCACCATAGTAACAATAGGAATATTTTTTTTCTGCTTGTCAATATTTTGCTTTACAAAAAAAAAACATTCATTTGAACTTCAAGGGCCTGTATTGTTAATAAGAAATATTTTAATTTGGTTAATTCAAAGACACAAACCAGGGAAATTTGAAATTTTTTAATAGGTACTATGAGTATATTTTTTTTTGGTAATTTTAATTGTTTTTCTGACTTTACAAAATACTTTTAATTTGAAAAAGATTGATATTTTATATTGATTTTATGATTGTTGGCTATTTGCTTCTTGTATTAAATTTACAGTTTCCTATATGAGTTTAGAACTTGGATATGTTTTTCTATAAATATATTTATATGAAAGATGGATGATTTTTAATTATTTTATTTCTTAATCCGTATTTTTGTGCGGTAATATTTTGAAAAAACTTCACATTTAAGTTTTGGGTTCCTGTCACTTTTTGTTTAATTCACCGCGATGTAGAGTGTTACAGACATTATTAGCGTAATAGCATATCTAATATAAGAAAAAAATTATTTTAAATTTGAAAAATTTGTAATTCTTATTTAATAAATAATCGTTCATATTGAATTTTTGAGTGATGTCTCTTGTTACTAAATATGTCTAGACAGCCATATATAGAAGTATTGATTTAATATTTAAATTAAATATTTAAAATTTGATCGATGTTGCTAAAATAGAATTTTTACGGGGGGGTACACATATTTTTTGTTATAATTGAGTTCTATTAGCAGAACAGTGTTACCTCAAATCGACTAAATTTTACTAACTACAAACTCTTGATAATAAAATTAAAGAATAAGAACTTATTTCCAAATAAATTATTATTTCATCATACAACTCGTTGTTTAGAATTTTGAATTAAGATTTATTATTAGACCTATCATAATTTTCGCCTCATTACATTTTTTTTTTTGTTTCTTTTTTTAATTTCAGTTAATAATTACACAATGCGTTCTTTGAAATACACCTGATCTCTATAAAAATACATAATACACTACACGCATATATACAATTTCTAAACCTCATCATATACAAATAGAAATATTTTTGTTTATTGCACGATCATTGGAGCACGTCTTCGTCTGAAATAATTTCCCTTCCAAGAAGTCAAAAAACAAAAAAGCATAATAAAAAAACGTATTCAGAATTCCAAGTAAAAATTATAAAATAATAAAAAGTACTTTATAGTTAGAATAAAGTTCTATGAAAAAAAACAAAAATGAACTAAGTTTACATGTATTTGTGCATATGAATCCATAAGTAGATAAAAAACAACGTGAAAGAACCGTTACATTGTAATGCATCAACTATTTTTCTAAGCATGCAGCAACACTCACTTTATTACTCTTTTTTTTTTTTTGTTTTCTTCTTTCATTAACGTAGGCTTTGATGATGATGATGACGATGATGATCGCTATCATCATTATCATTTTTCTAATCGTCATCATAATACAGTATTGATGATGATTTTGATTATGATGATTATAATATTGGGTATTGTTAATGGTTATTGCGAAACGCGAGTGAAATTATTTAATAGTTTTTTTTATGTAATTTTTATTTTTGGTTTTTTGTTTCGGATATTTTTTTTTAGAAAAGTCTGGGTATTTAACAGTGTTACCACTTTAGAAAAAAAATGTTGGTTCAATTTCTTTGGAAAGTGTTTGTTCAAATATTTTTCTGAGGTTATACTAATGCGATATAAATTGTTGTTTTTTTCGCCCTTTTTTTTGTTGTTGTTAAGGGTTGAGCCAGGTTGATGAGATAAGACAAAGGGTATATTTGAATAGTATTAAACTTTAATTCTTATATAAACTTTTTCACTGTTTGATCGTTGGTTTACGAATTGCATGTGACATAACTTGATTAAGCAAGAGGTTTGCAAATAATTTGCTTTTAAAATATTTGTATTATTTCTATGTTCGATTTGACTGTATAATCTTACAGTGTTGCAGATTCAAATATGCCCTGATTCATTTGTGGGTTCATCACGTTCACTTGATTCACTTGATTTGTAGCTTCCCTTCTAAAATATGCCAATATTAATTTGTGGGTTTATTTGTAAGTTAACTTAATTAAAGTGTATAGATTCACACTACTTTGTAGGTTATTTTATTCTTGTAACAATTGTAATATATTATACTACTTAACCAATACTGATATTCTAAAAAGAGTTGTTTTAAATATATATAATTTTCTTTGTTCAGATGTAATGTCCAGATTAATTTTCCTAGAAGTAAACTACATACATTACATTCATATACATAATTTTTAACCCCAAACAAATTGTTTGAAATGATTTAGTTATACGTGAGAATAACCATAATACGTTGGTCTTAAATATAATTCATTTTGACGATCTAGATTAATTTGCCTCGAAAAATAAAGATTAATCAAACAAATTGATATAAAATATGATGCAGAAGCCAACGTTTTTAACATCAAACCAACTTACGTCACAGAAATTGAAACATTGGGAAAAGTTGCAGAATATTCGAAACAAACAAAGAAATTAAACAATCGTTAAACAACACCTTTGATCAGGTGGATAAGAACTAGATATAGAACTAAATATAGAACTAACTAGATATAGAAGGAATGATCATATTATGTTGGGTTCTGATCAATATGCAAAAATACGTGCGAATCAGATGGGACTATAAAATTTTGGAGATACAATTTATTATTTAAAATATAACATGCTTATAAAGTACGAAAATAAACAGGATTAAGCCACACCCAAATAGCAGAACAAGAAGTTAATTATTAATTTATATTTATTTATTTATTTATATAAATTGTATATAAGACGATTACTTTTATACGATTCAAATAGTTCAATTCACCTTTATTTGGTTTAAACACACACATACAATTTCAAATTTTAAGTAATTGAACATCTTTTTAAATTTGATTAAAAAAAAAATCCACGCTGGGTTAAAGAGTTTACAGATTCCGATATTACAAAACATTTATACATCACATATGATAGACCGGCACTTTAATATACTTTGCATGTTTGGTTCCATGTCGTAATGTTGATATTTCAGGTATTTAAACAGTTCAACGAAAATTTTTACTGGCTTTTTCACAATTTGACCATTTTCAACTTCATCTTTATGAAGATAGGTTGCTTTTGATAGACCTGAAATCTTTAAAACAACATCGATTAGTTTTGTGATATTTCGTTTATCAACCAAATTATAGCTGGGAATATCCTGGCATCTAAAATTAGGGATTTAATAACTTTTAGAGAAAATTCGCGTAATTTACGTTGACCTCTTTAATATTGTTAACCATAGTATTGACTAAGCTAAATTTGAGCATGTACCTAGAATTTTATGTGAATCTAACTCGAGGACAGCTTGTTTTGATACAAACCTTAAGCTACAAACAAAGCTTAAAATTAAAGCTTTATTTATTTATTTTTTTTATACTTTTGACAGTAACTTAGGTAATGGTAGTACCACCTTTCCGTGATTAATTAAACACTGTACTGCAAGTTTATACTACAATATCTACAATATTCAAAAATAATCGATAAATAGTTATTGTAATAACTGATATTTGGTCTTTTTCAACTATGTGTTGTATTTGAATTTTACGTTTTAACATTCTACTAACTATAGCATGTTAGCTATATATTTTTATCTCTTACTAACATTGATATAGCAGGCTTTCGTCTTATTATAGGTAACAGGCATGAATTTAACATTGACTTTACACCATAAAAACATTCCCAAAAAGAAAAATTATACAATCGCTAGTTTTAGGACATTGCTATTCTTTTATTTTGTTTTGTTGTTTTATTAAGTCTATGTAACTGTTTATTCGATTTTAAATTAAGTTTTAATTTTTAATTTTAATTTGATATTTGCTACAATAACTATGCAATAATTTTGTTTTGTAAACTGTTTGTGCTTAGCAGTATAAATAAAATAAATAAATAATAGACGTCTGATTTGCTTGCTCTAAGCAATATCTGACAGTATATATAGTTGTATAGTTCCAAACTCAGTTGTATTATATCCGTTGGTATAGTTCCAAACTCTAATACTTCAAAGAGTAACATCTTCAAGGTCTTATATAACATTTAGAGCCAGATAAATTAATAAAAAAGTATAAAAATAAAAAAATAAAATACTCTTAATTGCTTGCATGTAATTAAAAGTCAATGTAAATGCTCCTTAATTCATCATCAACGGCAAGAATATTAAGTTTTTTTCATCATTTCCTCTCCTTCTTCTTCTTCTTATTATTATTCCATAGTTTTAAGATTCACTAGTCATGACTTTCGTGATTATTTAATTTTCTTTTTCGATTTTTTGTTATATTCATTTTAAAGCAAAACATAGAAAAAACAAAAAAACAGTACAAATTTTTTTTTTTATTTTCTTTTGGCTTTCATTTTCGCAAAAATTAATGAATATACACATATACAATATAACTTACTATATTATTATTATTATTTAAAGAAAACTGAATAACAAAAACAGTTCTTTAAAACCGTTCTTTATTTAATAAAAATACTCTTATATACATCCACACATATACACATGTAATATAAACTTAAAGTTGTTTGGCAATGAAAGTCCTTCTCTTCTTTTAAGTCAAGTTCAGTTCAGAGCAGTGAAATAATAATATACCAGAAAATACCAAGAAATCAAAGTAAAAAAAAAAACAATAACAAAAACAAGCGAAAAAAAGCACAAATTTAATACAATAATTGAAAAAAAAAACTCTCTTGTTATTATTACTCTCTCATTTTCATTTTCTCTTTGTGAATAAATGAGTACATAAAATAAAACCGTTTTACCACAACTTTATCACGCTTGAAAATAAACTTTTAAAGCTAAACGATCTTAAAATACATTTACAAATTAAAAAAAATAAAATTTAAGAGAAATTATTGTGTTGTTAAGAGAGTCATGGATGCTGAGTTCATGTTCAAGGTAGTGTGTGAGATGATAATGTTCTATCTTTTATTCAACCAAACAAATGTTTTTTAATTAGTTTGTTGCAGAGTGAATGCTGAATTATC
Source organism: Argyra leucocephala (assembly GCA_963942445.1). Taxonomy (NCBI): domain Eukaryota; kingdom Metazoa; phylum Arthropoda; class Insecta; order Diptera; family Dolichopodidae; genus Argyra; species Argyra leucocephala. Next base: position 14,008,521 of record OZ012678.1, on the reverse strand, counting down.
CAACATTGGAGCATAATATTATGATAGTATGTATATACAGTAAGAATAATTTTGATTTGATTTTTCATAATATTTTATTAAGATTATGATGGTAGTAAAAAAGCATTTCAAATTCAAATATAAAATGTTATTAAACAGTATTTTAAGAGTATGAATTTTATATTTAATTATGTTCACTAAAACATACCAAAAACATACCATCTTATTTCATGATGATGATTGTTTTCTTGTATTTTTTTTTAAAAATATTATAAAGAATAATAAAAAGTACAAAAAAAAAAAAAATAAAAAACGCGACTCCACTTGGTATCTTGGCAATGGCAATGACCTCCGTACTAACTTCATTCCATTTCAAATTGTTTTCTTAACTTTTTTTTTTTTGTTTTTATTGTTTTGATTTTTCTGACTTTTGTGATACGCTAGATTTTAAATTTTCATAACGATAAATACTGGGTATATGGTATGGTAGAATACCAGTACCACATATTATTGTACTTGGATACGACCACATATTGTATATATAGTGATTATAAATAATACGTACCACTCACTGTATACACATATATACATATGTACATATGTACATTTTTTTTTGGTTTCTTGTGTGGTTATTTTCTACAAAAAAAAAAAAAAAATACTTATTTATACATCGTTGTTCGTAGGTTTATTTTGGTTTTGGAAACAGACTTCTTAGATTTTTATTTTATTTTGGTTCGGATACGGTTGGTTTATTATTTGAAAGAATTCTTGTAAAATTTTCCTATATTCTAAAGATAGGTACAGGTATAAGTATAAAGCTAGTAAAAATATTCTCTTCTTAATTTACCTCCAGCTAACTAGGTACATTACAATAAGAAAAACAAAAACGATAATAATCAGAAAAAACAAAATTATATTACGGAACCTATGAGAATTGTAGCGGTGAAGAAGTGAATTTTATTTTTATAAAATAGCAAACAAATCAACAAACAAATGGAAATAAGATAAACAAATTTACAAATAAAAAGAGATGAAAGGAGGAGTTGTTTTGTTGTGGTGTAGTAACATGTTGCCGTTGCCATTCTTATTTTGTATGGTCTAATAATGTTTATTTTCTGGTTTTAATGTTGTTTTCTTGATGATTTCGCTATTACTTCAACTTATACTTTTTATTTTGATTCTTATTTATTTATTTATTGTTGTTGTTATTTGTTTTTCATCTTTTTTAATTTCTTTTTTCATGCGATCTTTATTTAGTTGTGTTGTTACCTTTTGTTTTTTTTTTTTTTATATTTTTTGTTAAATTTTTCTTTTGTTGCATTTATTATGGCGGATATGATTTTATGATGTAATGTTATGTTTGTTTTGTATAAATGTTGTATTTTTTGTTTTTCTGCTTTTTGCACAAAATGAGATCAAAAATGTACGGTTTTCTGGTAAAAGGAAATGTTTTTAAAAAAAAAAATAAAAAAAATAAAAATCGTTGGGTAAAAATCGAGAGGAAAATCAAAATATTCTAATTGAATTCAGTGCATTCGAGTTGGATTTTTAAAAATAAATTCAATTTGATTTGTCTATAATGATTTTGTTTGTTAATAAGCTTTTCATTGAGGTATTTTTTGAGATCAGAAGTTCTGTTAACAAATTATTTTAAATTATATTATGCCTAAATTCCCACCATTAATATATTTCCCATATAGGTTGGCACTTCTTCTTTTTGCGGCGTTTGAACTGTGTGCGTAGATAGAGTCTTTACTTATTTAATGCATTTGTACAATTTAATATTAATCGTTCATTCTACACGAAACCATATACATGGCTCTACAAACTAATAATCGAACCTCTTGTTGTATTGTTATTACATGTGATCATTATGATGAATTGTAACAACAAACATCTTTAATGGACAAAATTAAAACGGAGGATATCTTCTATTTCCAGAATATTTAACGAAATCATTTTTTATCCGTAGCCGTTGTTGGAAACAAAACAAAGTATATCTATTTTTTCCCAAATATTTAATTTATATTAAGTTTTAAAACACAAGATTATGAAAGACGACATTTTGTAACATATGAGGTTTCGCAGACAACACTTTCTGATATTATGAATTTTGTTATAAAAAATATTCATGTAATTTTTTTTATTTTGGAATATGTAGTATTAAGGGCTTTTTCACGACAAGTAGCAGCTCATAAATTTAGTACAGTTTTAAGTATAGTTTATTTTGACAAATTTATAGTTTAGTTGTAATTTCCACTTATACTATCTGCCCTGAGAATAATTTGAAGTTTTTAAGCCTAATTTTTAACTTACATTATTCAACCGGATTTTTGTTGATTTTCGTGAATTACATTAGCTCCTCTATCTATATTTGTTCTTGTGTGAAAATTTTTTTTTTGTTTTATATCACCATTTTATGTTGTCCAATTTTAATCTTTGTGCTTTGATAAAACGGATTATATTTTTATTTATCTTATTAATTATCCGAATGGTTCATGTTGTATATTTACTTGTAGTATTCCACTACCAAATATTTTCCTGACTAGTTTCTTAATATATTCAAGATATTTTTATTGACTAAATGTAACGCTCATACTTCATACACAATTTATATATCACATTTTGGTTGGATAACGGTTTTATATTCATGTTATAGGTTATGTTTGAAGATTTGTGTTATAGTTTATTGTTTGCGAAATAACGTCTGTTGATGGCTTGTATAATATCATGAATGTAAAGCTGCATACTATTTTCTTAAGAAACAATTGTTCTGAATTACGTAAGCTTTGAAGTATTTTCAAGAGTATAGATCAACTCTATGTAGCTAAAACAATACATTACAAAGCATTTTAACCTTCAAAGCGCTTCACCTTTTTTTACAATATTACTCCAATATTGTTAATTGATTTTTCCAACTTGGCTTTCAAATTATTACTTCTTCTCTCAATATGTTTATTCATTATTAAAGTCCAATATATTTCTCAGACTGCATTTATCTGTAGTTCGTATGAGATTTTCGAGAAAAATATTCTGAATCGTTCTTTATTCTTTGATAATCTTATTACACTATGCCTCCATTTTCTAATTTGACTTTTTCCTATTATTTATCATGGTTATTATAAATCTTCTCAATTCTATGTCTTTTAATCTTATCACCATCGAATTGGTGGATATTTTTAATATCATTAATATAAAACTTTAAAGTTCACTCAATAAACAAAATGCTAATAAATTAAAATTTTAGAAAATATACATAATGTAAGACGCAATAATACACCAGGATATCGATACATAAATTGTAATTAATAATCTGATCAATACTGAACATCCAGATAAATAACCAACCAATTTTATTCATTGGGAATATATAATAAATAAAATTAATAAAACAAACCTTAGACAATGTTTATAGAAAAAAATAGAAAAAAATAGAAAAAACTAAAATTAATACTTAGGTCTATCATAGACTAGATTCATTGTATGGGAAGAGTGCTTTAAGTCAGTTATAGTACCAGTCAACCACATCGTGCTTTTTAAAATCTTCTCACAAACCAAATTAATTAAATGATTCGCCAGTCTGGCTTGATATTTAGCATGTAAGCTCTAATATTTTATTCACTTGTTGTCATTTATAAGCCACATTGTTTTATTTCATTACTGACGAATTGCAATAAACATGCGATACTTTGGAACTCTTTAAGCTATTTCAAAAGGTTAATATTTGAATAGTTTGCAAATCCTCATAGTTATAGAATTCAAGTTCTGATGAGATTAAAAATTTGCGTGTACATTAACAACTTATTTACTTAAAAAATAAGTGAGTAAGAATCTCTAAGGCGACGTGTCATCTGTATGTAAATTTAATTTGTTCCTATAATTTTCCTGAACCTACAATTCTTGTACTTTATTTATAAAATTGTGTAAAATAGCTGCGGTTCTTATGGAACTATTGTGGAATGCGGGAATTGTTCAAAAGGAAATTTATACAAAAGACTCAAGCGAGAAACCTTAAAATTAAAATATTTAAAAACAATTTATCATTATAAATAGAAAATTATTATCTGCATGCCAACGATTATAAAACTTTTTTAAAAACCTTCAGTAACTCAAAATAGAGTCATATATAGTATATAGAAATAAAAATAAATTTTCTTGTTTAATTTAACCCACTTTTCAAAATGTACTTAAATTTATAAAATCATATAATTACGGCGAATTAGGACAAAATACCTCCAAAATAATTAAGCTTATATTCTTAGCTTTTCCAAAAACAAAACAATACGTTCTAAATAGTTTCAATTTACTATTTTGGATCACGATATTCTAATTAAAATTTTCTACACTTAAAATAAAACAAACCCCTATGTATTAACAATTTAAATTCTTTATTTAACTTAAAATTTACAAATTTAAATATTTACCACTGATTTTAATTAAAAAAAAAAAAAAAATTCCAACGAATACTCTATCTTTTCCGTCACTCATCTATAACCTAATTAATTTTTTACCAAATTCATTTTAATCTCCCCTCTAATTAAATTACTAGGTATATAAAATATACATATAAGCTTACATAAAAAACACTTGTTTATTTCACCTAAATTTTTAATTTTGAAAATTTGTATTCATAACCTGGATCACTAGCAAAACAAAATTTAAACATATCTAAGCACCTAACCCTAAAAATGTGTTAGAAAAAAAAAACAAAAAATAACAAAAGCAAACCAAAAAATCTATCTCAGAAATTATTGCGCAAAACAAAAATTAAAATTTGAAATGGTAAGGCAATAAAAATAAAAAAAAAAATATGTAAATCCATAAAGTCACATGTCCATTATTACTAAAAATTTACACTACGCATTTTCATTCTCTCACAGTATCATCTGCATATATCTATACATATATACTTTATTGATAATTTATTCAAGAATTGTCCTAATTTTGAAGCCGAATCCATAAGTAAACAAATTAAAAAACAAAAAAAAAAACATTTTTATTCGGTTCGTTAGAATTCTTGGCGGTAGACGGTAATATAAAAAATAAAAATTCTAAAATGAAATATAGGTAAATACATCAAAAATTTTAACAGGTAATCTTGTACTTATATTTACTACTACCGCCACCAACACATTATACTACCTTACAGCCATTTAAATTGGGTATATCAGGATAGGTTCTCTTTTAAAGAAAATTATTATAAACATGCGTAAATTCACTATTTTTTTCTAAGTTCTACATTATGGGAAAATTAAAATTTTTAGCTTGGTGATGAAAGAACGTGAATTTTAGAATTTTCTAGACTATGAAATTTTCATTGCCTACTTTACGGCAATGTTTTCTGAATATTTTTACTAAGGTTTTTTCAAAGAGTCACAAAATAGATGCAAAAATATAGGAAAGGCATATTTTTATTTTATTTTATTTCTATATGAAGCTCAACATTTTGCCCCTAGAATAGAAATTCAGCAATTGGAATGTTTGTTTTTATGTCTAAGCAATATATATATATGCACCCGGGATATTAAAATATATCAACTGGAGTGACGATTGAAAATCTAGTTATAACTCTTGAGATAGAATAATTGACGAGATAAAGAGATGAGTAATACTAGAGAACAAGATATATTTCTCGGTTTCCCTATAATAATGGAATGTAAAGAGATTTAAAATTAAAAACGAAAATAAAAATATATATATCAATATAACGTTATGGATGCGACAGCTAAATTGTGACAAAAATTTGAAAAAAAACTTTATGAAAAATTGAACAGGGATAAAACGGACAGTCAATCAAATTATACGTAGAAAATGGAAATGAATAGGTCAACCTCTGCGAAAATCACCAAAAAGTATAACAAGAATGGCCCTAAAATGGAACCATCAAGGCAGTAAAATGATAGGAAAACCAAAAAACACCTGGCGTTGAACTATAACAGATGAATTATTGACGAAGTTGGGTGAAAATCAAGATCACTACAAAAAACAGAGAATAGTGGAGGAAGTAAGTTGATGCCCTATGCTCCCAAGAAAAGTAAAAAAAAATACAGAAATAAATAGATGAAGATTTTATTACATTTCCATGAGTTGTACAATATTTGTATTATTGAGGAAGAACTAAAATAAGGCGATTGATAGAAATGATAAAGTGCTACTGGGACTTCGTAGACGAAGTACGCAATACATTGTTAGGATTTTTCAATTGATGGATGTAGTCATTGAACTGGGAAGATAGACATGACGTACCGGTGATCAAGGTTAAAATTGAAGTGTCGCTGCAATTATGATGATGATGAATGATAATTGAAGTTCCTGTGAATTTGATGTCACAGGACTACATAGTTGATTGCAGCTTTTTTTTTAAATATAATTTCCTACTAACTACTCTACTTATAGGTAGTCACAATTTTTTAAATAAATTAATACAAATATTTGATTACAATGACACCTAATAACCATTTTTAACGGTTGATTACAATTTTCTTCTGCTTTTAGTTCTACTTAGATAACACAACTTCCTAATATTTTCTGTTTCCCACAAATCTTGACACATGAGTTCAATTTTTTATTTTTTATTTCGTACCATTTTATTTAATGTCACCACGCCCTGGTCTGGGTATTCGGAAGGAAAACAATATTCTTGGAGTTTTTACTATTTCTCTAGACATACCATTAAATATGTAAATCTACACGTCAATCATATTATTTTTTTGCAGTTTTAAACTTTATTTCGATCTCAACAACATTTTTAGCCTTAATACTTTTAAATATTTAATGTTTTTTTATTCCTTAATATATAATATAGACAATTTTTAAATCTCATGTGTTCCACATATAACTACAAAATTATCAATTACTTAATCAAAAAGTTCAACCCGATTAATAAATTATATATATATGTATATAATATACAAACATATTTCAGAAGCTTATGGAATTCTTCTATATTAAAAGCTTTCTCATCGAATACGACGATGTACACTATTGTGCATGGTGCTGGTGATTAAGAACGCGATTTGAATTTAAACTGAAAATAAAAAACTATGTATTACATTATTAATTTATTCTTATTATTAAATTACCTGGTATCTATGTAAATATCTGGTAGAATATTGTTAGAAAGTCACTTAATAATTCTGGAAGCGAATCATCATCATAACCATCATCATCAACATCATTATAGATACACATTACTTGATTCACTTGACTCAATTTGTGCTCTTATATTATTATTTTGTATATTTTATTAAAAAATATTTTGCGGCGCAATTTTCTACCTCACTAAAAAAAATAAAAACAAAAATAAAAAAAACAGCAATACCTACCTACAATACAGTAATAAAAAATAAAAAAAAAAATTTTTTTTTTTTACAGTTAACTTGTTGACAAAATCTTTGGTCAGCCAAACTAAGAATGAAAAAATAATATTTTGTACATAATATATTTAAATATGCATGTATGTGTATGTCAAGTTAAGAATATAAAACAAAAATAAAAATCATAAATAAATTTATTTAAAAAAAAAAAAAAATTAAATAAAAATTTAAGTAAATATGCAATAAAAAAAAGTTTTGAAGTTAATAAAAATGGTGATTAAATAAGTGACAGCTTTTATTTTGTACATAGGTATATGAATTGACAGGGTTGTATTTTGATTTTTTAATATTTTTCCATTATCCTACTTTGGTTTTGACGTGCGAATTACTTGCATGAAAGTTTCAATACATTCAAATATTTGACAAATTCATATGTAAATTTCTTCTTATTTCATATGTAATCTTAACTGTCAACTGGTGTCAATTTGGCTGGTCTGGCTTGTTTGGCTGGACAGTTGCTTAGCTAGTAATTTGACATTTCAAAGAAAACAAATACGACTGAAAATGATACTCGTAAAGAGCTAAAAATGTTATTGCTTTCTTTAGTCGAATAGCTATATTGGCAAATTTTGGTGAATATTGAATATTTTTTTGAAAGACAAATTGCCAGATTTATAGCTTTTGAAATATTGTGTGCGGGCGTTAGAAATTTTGTGACATCCACTAAAACAAGCTTTGGTTTTGAAAACCGGTAAACAACCATGTTTAGGTATTTAGGAGAAAGTACCTTAGTACTAATTTTCAGATCTGTAACACTCTACACCATTGGTTTTTGAAATATTCCTTATTGTTGTTGGATACAAATCAAAAAAGTATAATTTTTAAAATAACATTAAAAGTACATTGTTTGAGACCATATTTACCTTGAAACTCCTAAGTCCTCTTTATATGATCAACATGTATTTAACATTCATCATTAATGTCCTGTAACCAAATCCGTGGGAAATGGGGCGGAAAATTTTTTTTCCATCCGCACCTATCTGCGGCTCAATTGTGACAAAGTTTTTTACTGGATACTTGCTTCGGCAAAGACAATTGTTCTCCATTTTTTATTGGCCTTCAAACGCGACATGTGCCCTGAGGATTCCATTCGAAACATTATTTCGCGATGTTGCTGTCAGGTTTCCGCAGAGTATGCCTAATCCGACGCTTTTTTTTTTGGCTGTATTCCGGCTTGTCACAGCATTCTGTTGGAAATGGTTTTGTGGCCAACGAATGTTTACCATGCACCGGAGACATCTATTGGTGTGCGCTTGGAGTATCCTGATGATGTTTACTGAAACTTTCCATGTTTCGCAAGCGTACAAAAGAACAGATCTTACAGTTGCATTGAATATTCTTATTTTTGTGTGCACAGATATGCTTGCCTGCCATATTTTTGAGAGCATCCCAAAAGCGGAACGAGCTTTACTGATGCGGGCTTCAATATCCAAATTAGCACTTCCATCTGAAGACACGATGTTGCCCAAGTAATTGAACGTACTCACCTCCTCGATTCCCGTTTCTTCATGGTGGATCGGTTGTTGTGATATGTGAGTTGGGCGCATGATGTTGGTTTTAGCCAGTGTCAAATACCTTTTGGCACAGATCGTTCAAACCTCCATTCGTATGTGACAATAAACACACATCCTCGGCGTAATCTAAGTGGCTGATACGTTCGAAAGGACGCCATTAAATACCGTTGTTCTCGCTTACATCCACAGTAGAAGTCATTATGTCATCCTATTTTACTACTAAAAAACACAAACAATTAACATTAACAAGCATTTTTCTTTCTTATTCGAGAACTAGTGAAGTGGAGTTTAAGAAAATTAGGTTCAGTGCTGACCAATTTTAAATATTTTAATTGGCTAACTCGACCAGGGATTTTAGATTTGAAATATGGTAAAAATGTTGAAAAGCCTCAAGTGGACTGTTCCACTTCCATCCATAGAATTAGAATTACATTAACATCCAGAAATTTTCGTTCTTTAAAAAATGTTTGTTGTGACTTAATTCAAGAAGCAAAAAATCAAAAATTACCTATCAAGGGTTCTGTATGCATGCCTACTAAACGTATTTCAACCCACAAAAAATCTTGTGGTGAAGATTCGAAAATGTGAGATAGATTCCAGACGAGGATCCATAAAATAATAATCTGGATCTGCCCCCTCCATCAGAAGCTTCAGAAGCATAATGCAGTACTACCAGTAGATGGAGGGTCTTTTTTACAGTTATGACTTGGTATTTTGAAATAGGAGTTTATATTTAAAAGAACACTCGACAAAAAAAAAAAATTATATGGACAAAAAAAAATCGCTTCTACTCTGATTCGACTCCGCATCACTTGATAAGTAGTTGGGAGTCATATAACGACTACGTTATAGAAAAGCATAAATTCAAATGAAATATTTAAAAGCATAAACATAAAATAATACCATTTTGGAAAATGAAGTTTGCTGTTCATTAACAATTTTTTTGCAAATATTTGATTTTTGTTTTTTTATGGACTTAAACTCGTGTGCAACAATTGTGCAACATTTTAAACCTCTGGATCAACTGTGTAAGAGGGAAATGCCTCAGGGATATAAATATACATTCAATTTGATATATTATAGTATAATTAAATTAATCAAAAAATTTAATATACGTAATAAAATAACGTTTTAGGGAGTTTGAAACAAACTTTAGAATTTAAGATTTCATTAGCTTCTCAAACTATTGTGTCGAAGAATAAAATATGCCCCGGCTTAGTCAAAATTCTTAAATAGCTAAACATTTAGCTATGAATAAAAATTGATTTTTAGTGGAATTCTTTCGAACCTGGAACCATATTCTATAGAACGTATTTTTAATAACAATATCTATAAAATTCAAAAATACTCCCCAAATACATCAAAAATTTTCGATGCAGAGCATTTTCCTTTTCGATCTTCTTCTATTCGAAATCATGTGTGAATGTATGCTTATACCCTAATGTTCAATAAAAAATATCAATCTATATTATATTAATAACTTAATTAATTTTTATAATATACTAGCAAACCCGGCAAACATTCTTTTGCCCTTAACACTTAATCGTTGTTGCAAAAAAAATCTGGTTAATATTGTTGTACGTAGAAGGTTTTAAAGTGTTTTTGAAAAATAAATCAATTTTTTTATTCTCTAGTACATTTTTTATTATTTTTATTTAATTTTTTATAAAAAAATCACATTTAACTGTTAAATTATATAATGCAAAAAATTAACAACAAATCAAAAAGGTAACAAAAACTCAGTCTTTTTCTTCATAGAAAATTTCTTAAAACTATAAAAAAATATTTATTTTTTATTCTAACATAACTGTATTTTAGTAACATAACGTAACTGATATTTTTAGTTTCTCCATATTGTATACATATAGAAACAAATCTGTGGGCTTGCCAACACGTGAACATGCGACATATAATTGTCCATGAGAAAAGCATTAATTTTCCAAATCTAAGCCACAGATTTGCATAGCTTTATTGATGGTCATAGCATATGCCAAACGAATTGGAAATTGTAACTGTCTGAATTGAATTGGTTAATCAGTTGGCATCATTGGTATTTTGGGTAATAATACATTTTCCTCTTCGTATTTTGATCAGTGTGACTACTACTAAATTAATATGCTCTGAAGTTTGTCATTTGAAAGCATTGATTCAATTTCCTAATTTTTTAAAAAATAATTTCGATTCTGCTGTTTCTCCTTTAAGTAATGTTTTTAAAGATTCTGGTGGTGGATTTAATTTCGGCAAATAAATTTTTCTGGAACAGCAACACATCCCAACTGTTTCATATTTAAATTTTAAAGCATGGCAATACTCACATACTTTGTCCATTTCCCCAATATTACTTTTATCATCCATTTCAGGATCATAATCAAATGCAATACGGCCAAATGATGATAATGTTAATAATCTACGTATTTGCATTCTTCTTCTATTGTTTAATTGATTCAAATTCCTATTTATATCACTTAATTGTTGACGTGATCTTCTATTTGCATTTCTTACATGTTGTACTCGTGCACTTCTGTGTTCTTCCTTTCTCTTGCATATAACTTTTGCATACTTGTTCCTGCTGATTCGGTTTCTTGCTGTTGTTGTTGTGATGTTAAATTAGTTCGACGTCTCCTTTGATTTGTTCTACGTCGAGTGTGTAATTAGTGGCATTTTGTAAGTTTTCTTGTCAGTAAATTCAATTATGTAACTATTTTAAATTTAAATTTTTTATTTTTTTTTATTTGAAGTTTTCCGTAAATACTCACAACAAACTTAAATTTAATTTAAAAAAATACCAAGAATATCACCTTTTTAAAATATCTAAATTTGTATGCCACCTATGGGGTTCAAATTTTCACAAAGCATTTTATTTTATAAACTAAATATATGTTCTAAATTTCAGCCGATTTGGTCTATAAATACGATTTTTCAAAATAACGCCAATCCATCTATAGCATACATGTTAAGTTTCGGTGTCAATAATATATGTTGAAAATGGTTCAGTAGTTTTCGAGATCTAGGGCTACGAACATATGCACAAACGATTTTATATATTAAGATTGGGCTACGTCCAGCACATCTTTCAACTTAATACACTCCTGTTAAAACAAAAATAAAAATATCTCCCCTAACAAAATATATATATATATATAGTACATATATGCTTAAAAGATTCACTCTTATCTGTTGAATTATGGTTAAATCTTTTCTTCTGTATTCTTCTTCGCTTCTCAACCAAATTTTCACCTTACTTCCCGTACGTCTTTAACCGCACCTAGCATTACGTTTTGACTTCATTTAAATAATTTTTAAGTTTTGACTTCATTTAAATATCACTGACAATTTCAATTGAGCTTTTAAAAATAAATGTTTTTTTTTTTTTTTATTTATACAATCTAGAATTAGCGGAGGTGTTTTGGGTATATTTCTATCTATAGATTTATTTGAATTCCTTAATACTTATAACATTTCTACTTGATTTTTTTTTTTTATTTTTTATTTTTTTATTTTCTTGCGGTTTTCGGTCACAGAGAGGTGAAGAAGTAAAAAAGCAATACCTAAACTGGAGATGTCCCAAATTTGATATATTTACATAGAATATTTTTATTTTATTTTTTTTTTATTCTCTGTATTTAATTTGAAATACCAAGGCTGGTCAATGAATAAATAAACTTATTATAAAAATATATGTATATAATATATATATAATATGCATATGTGTAAGAATAAAATCATGAATATGGGCTAAAGAATTTCTAAAGAACCTAAAAAATAAAAATAAAAATATTTTTTGGTGTGGCCGTAATAGAATAAAAATTCTTTTAATACAAATGAAGTGATCGTAAAAAAATTTACTCGTGCTTTAAAGTGAATTTCGCAGTTTTATACTTTTTTAATTTTTTTTTTTTTTTTTTTTTTTTAAATATTGGTATTCAAGGAAAGCGAAAAAGAATTTCATCATTTTTATTTGAAAATAAAAATAAAAATAAATTTACCGTTGTACCCCTTTCCCTTTTCGTTAAGAAAGAATTAAACGATTTTGACAAAAGTTTTTGTTGTTGTTGGAATTGATTTAAATTTGTTCTGTTATTTTGGTTCACTTTTTTTCAACAGAGGTAGGAGATACGTTGATTGAGTTGAATTTCATTCGATTAATTTGAATCAACTCGAATGAAGTTTCGTTTGATTCGTTTAGAATTGACTTGAATAAAATACATTGGAAATGTATTGGCAATGTAATAAAGGAGAAATCAATTTGTGGTCATTGAGAAAAAAATTTCCCTGAAAATTTAGCTGAAAAGCTTCAGAACAAGAGGGTAAGTACTTAGTGCATTCAATTCATATTCATTTATAATATTATATTTGTTATTCTACTGCATCAATTTTATTTTTATCGATTTATTGTCGATCCATTCTTGTTTTGGTCTCAAACTTGTTTTTTTTATAAATTTGAAATGGTTTTGGGATGCTTGCTCTTGTCGTCGAATATGGCGTTTGCCATCCGGCGACACAACATTCGATCCTAAAAACTTTATAAACTACAACAAATTAAAAAACTATATTTACGTATGGATCAAAGCAAGAACGGACCAACGCTAAGTGTTTTGAATTGTGCTCATTTACTTATTCAAATTTGAAATAATACTAATTCTGCTCATATATATATTTTGATTGTCCAAAGCAGGACACCAATTTTTATTACAACAGTTATTGAATCTTCAACCGTCATACTCGCTTGCATTTAATTTGTTATGTTTATTTTGGAATTGTTCGAAAAAATGTAATTAAAATAATTTACGTTGTAATGGTTGAGTACCGCTTGGGTGGTAGAATTAATATGATTATAAAAATTAATGGGTTTACCTTAAAATGACTGTTTTTTTACCGAAAATGCGAACAAGAAAATGATGAAATTTTCTACTGCACTAACAGAATCTAAATACCTACGTGGAAGCTGTTGAGATTTAAATGGCTATTTAATGACACTATTCTAAGTTATTCTATTTAAGGCAATATTTGTTTCCTATTATCTTATACACCTGGCACCAGAACATCAAATATCCTGCACACATTGCCTACAGTCTTGATGCATACTGTACAAGCCAATGAATGGCTTCCTGCAGTATGCGATATTGTAGAAGAATTCACCGAGAACCAATCATAATGAATTCTTGAAGACAGACTGTTCACTGTCATTTTAAATAAAACATTAACAATTGGTTGACTTTTCAGATATTTCCAAAATATGAATTATAAAATTATTAGCTAGTTAGATTTTAGGCAAGTTCGTTTTAGTTAGATGATAGACTAATAGGTACTGTGAGTTCAAACAAAAGAAAGCAAACGAATAAATTCGGCAAGGAAACTGCGTTTTATCACACAGTTACAAACCTTGAAGATTCTGGATCTGACGCACAATTGTCCTCCACTGACTTCGGACACGAGCGGAATCTCTTCAATTGGTCCCTGGGGCTTAAATTCGAAGAGTTTTGTAGCTGGAGCGCTTTCGTATATACGGTTTACATTGCTCTTGAAGAGCTGGTATAATTCGACATTGTATCATTTTCTCCAAACCCCTTCGTCATGGGATATTTCAAAGATACCAAGTACATGCTTTTGGTAATGTCCGTGATTCGGAACCAGATAGCAGCACCGGAAGGATGAGCGTTTTGTATAATTGTGCCTTGATATTTTGGGAAAGGTGCTTTGAACCCAGTTGTTTGGACAAACTGAAGTGGTAAACGGTTTACAACGGTAATTCTTCGCCTTAGTTCAAAATTTGTGTTATTGGTGGAGTTAATAATGTTGGTTCGAAGGTATAAACTTCAGAACTGCCACAAAATTATATGAGTCGACGGTGATGTTGTGGCCTATATGATGTTGGGAGGACATTTTATTTGTCTCTTTAAACAGACTCTGACAATGGTTAAAAGAATTTTAGAGTACACGCCGACGGTATGATTTTTTCGACGTAACACATAGACATATAGCTATTGACATGATAGTAAACCATACTTTTTTTTTTAGTTCTTTAAGAACTAACATATAGTCTTCAAATAACTTTAAACATATTGAAACATACAAAAAAAATTTTTTTTTTGTACACGCTACCCAAACACTGGGAAAGGATTTCTTTATATACTTACAAAGTAGTTTCTGGTGTTGCACTGGAATTATTTGAAGGGAAGCATTGTTGATTTTATTTCAATAGAACAGTGTCATTTCTAACAAGATATCTATAAAGAGTGAGAGAGCTCAAACGTGTGTTAAGAGGAGTGAGGGTTATCTGGACGGTGGAGTCGCAAATACAGCGTAGGGCGTGATTTTGAATTTTGTCAAGATAATCTAGTGAAGTTTGGGGTGCGCCATTCAGCCATTAGTTGTCCATACATCAAAAGCAATATATCACATATCGTTTGACATGATTGCAAAGATAATTATTGCATTCTTGACCAAAATCAGTTTTTTATGAGTATCTGACTTATACCTGAAACCAGCAATTCTAAATGCTTGACCGCCACAAACCAATTATTTGCCTGTTTTAAGTAATGTAACATGATACATTATATATAATCAACACAATGAATAAGAAATTAAAAATTTTAGTACACCACATTCGTCATCATCATTAACTATCACCATCATCATTATCAATAAATAATAATTATTGTGATTGTCGTTCATTTATAGCCATTTTGTAATCAAATTGCTATTCGCGATTTATTATTATTTTTCATTTAAATCTTTTAATATTATAATATGTTTATTTAGGTCTTTGAATTGTGATCGTTAATCGTTAAGAGTTTAAGAATGTTTTGCATACAACACAATTTTGCTCGTAGAAGCACGCAATTCTTATAGATTTTTTTTGTTGGTTGAACAGTCATTGTTGCATTTTGTATTGTTAAAAAAAAAATTGTATTTAATATTTCATTCTATATTGATTTTGTTATTTGCTCAGGTTTTTGTTGGATGAAGAAGACACAATCAATCTAAATCGATCATTTAAGAAACAAAACGTTGGGTTTGGCATTTAAAAAACAATTTGTAAATTTTTCATATTCTGTTTTATGCCATGCTGATTCTTAATTTTTTTTTTTTTCTTTTTTTTTTAATATTCTTTTGCCCTCCTGATATACTCGTATTAAGTGGTAAAATGAAAAGAATAAGAAAAACAAAACAGAAAAAATTAATTTCAATGTCTCGACACCAGTACAATTTTTAAGACTGTTTTAAAGAAAGAAAGAAGAACATAGAATTAGTGAAGGTTGTAGACATTTTTAAATATATTTGATTGAAATGGCACAGGTAAAATGAAAATTATATATATATATATATATATATATATACATATAAGTATATCTAGTCATCAATTGAATTTTAAAATCAACCTGTCTGGCAGCGATCGTTCAAATGAATTATTATTGTGTAACCAATAAGTTTTCATTAAACTAATTTGTTTTATTTTAATAAGGAGCTCCCGGATATTGATTGACTGTAACAGTAAGAGTTTATTTTATAATATAAGTTGTTCTGTGCTCGATTTTATTGAAAATTTATGAATTTTGAATTTTTTTGAAAACTCAACACACTTTGGTCATATAATAATTTTTATAACTCTACTATATATATATATTGATTAATTTATTACCCTGAGTAACTCTACTTTGATGTTAGTGTTGAATCTATAAGGGTTTAAATATCGAATAAATTTGCAGTTATAAAATAATGGTTTGGAATATGATTTCTGTGAAAAATAACTCAATAAATTTGTTTATTTTGATATACAGGGTGAACATTGAATAACGAATTATAGTTATTGTGTAGGTGGTGGGATATTTAGTTTTTGTTGAAACGGTTATTTCTGTGGGTTTCCTAAGTAGGATAGGATATGTATACGGCGACAGTTTCAGATAGAAATATTATGATTTATTTTCTTAATTACTTTTCCATTGATACTTAACTTTATTTTCTATTCTATTACTACTTACATACAGTACTTATCGTTTTATTATTAATTACTTGTTTCCAATACCATTTAGTGGTGGACTTTATTATTCTTAATTTTTTTGTATCACTACGTTTCTTTCATCTCATACAGTTTTTAAATTGTTGCAATATCTTCAAAGCATTCGGGTTATACGTTTTGCTCTCAGTTCACCATGAATATTTACCTTGTTTTGTGTCTTTGATTTAATGCTAAAGCTACTCAAATCAGCTACATTTCCAAGACGAAATGTTGGTGTTTGTATAAAAATTAAATTAATTTATGTGTATTTTAATTATTCTTAACATTTTGAATAAATTGGGATAAAATTGAAATATGTTGTGTTTTAATATTAAATTTGAATGTGATTCTGAATGTAAATTTGTTTACGTGCAGTGACGTAATTCTACGCCACCACCAAAAATTTTTTTTCACTACTTCACCACACCACTCCACCCACCACTTCTAACCGCCACCACTACACAAGACATATCTTGGAAACATAATCTTGGGGTTCTCCAACAAATTTTTTCGTTAAATATCCTTGTTTGTAAGGAATGCTTGTACAAATAGCTGTTTTAACAATATCTCGGATTCAAAAAAAACTTCTTTATAAACTTCATGAACTTTTAAACTTCTCTTTACAAACTTCAATTTCAGAAGAACCTTGTTAAATTTTATTTTTAAAAAAAATTTGTTTGTTATTTTTGTTATATATTTTTTTTTTTAGTTTTGTGATTTAATCTAAATCATCATGAATATATGGATATGGAAATCCCGATGGGTTCTGAAGGGAAAGATGCGAAAATTAAAGCGAAGAACAAACCATTGTAGATGGCTCGGACATTTAGAGTGTATGGATGAAAATGCCTCAGTCAAGACTTTTCGAATTCAAACCGGAAGGTACAATACGTCGGGGCAGACAAAACCTTCGTTGGAGAAAAATCGGAAGATCTTCTACTGAAGAGAAGCCGCCCGTGACCGATATAAATGGATGACGCATCAACGTTTTCGGTCAGATCCAGGACGTATATGGTCTAAGTAAGTAGATAAGACCTACATTTGCCTGTCCCAAGGATGAGCAGGGTAGATTACAACAAAATGTGCCGTCGTAGGCTTAAAAACTTTTTTTCCGAACATTTTTTTAAAGTTTTTCCGTCTAAATTTTTGTTTCCACTGAAAAATAGCGGCGTTAAGTCATATTACTTAATTCATTATTAAATTAAAGAATAAACAAGATTTTGAAAAGCGAAATTACGTACCCAATACATAACAAAATTAAAAACGAAAACAAACTGTATTTTCCGCAACAAAATTTTGACAAGCTTAACATAATATACAAACGTTAGCAAGGGTCTCATACTTTAATTACGCACATCTTGAGCAAAAAAAAGTATAATGATAAACCAAGACTAGCACTAATTAACAGGCTGATACACTCGGAGAGAAAAGCTCAATAATAGGCCTGGATTTTTTTTAAAAATACACGCAGTCTTATAGGAAAAGTGGGCCGTTTACAAATAGAATTATAACTCGAAAACTATTAATGTTTTTAACTTTAGCCCACAAGAATGAGTTAAAATTCCATATTTTTTTTTACATATTTTGAAGTATTCAGATTTTAAAAAATTAAATATTTTAATCAGTAAATAATATGTGTTTAAAAGAAAATCTTTCATCAATTTTCATACCACTATAAAAAGCTTAAAAAATATAAAATTCACTGCACTAACCCATTGAACCAATTTTGTGTCTCGGCCTATTAATTAGTGTTAGTTTTGGATAAACATACAACGGCAACATTTCGAGTTTTATGTTACAGTATGGCCAAAATTATTAATGCTGACAGAAGGCTGAGATAAATCTACTCAATATTTTTCAAATTAAAATATTATAATAAAAAATTAAAAATAATGGAGTCTACAATCATATATTATAATAAAGTTAGTTGTCAACATTCACCTCAAAATTATTCATTCTATTCACCACAAATGAGAGAAAATAAATCAGCACACCACGACCACACCTACACCTACACCAATTCACCTACACAATCCTATTTACACAAATTTCAAGAGAGTTAATAGCATAGATGACATAGCATATGAGTTTTATTTTCATCATTAAATGTAGGTAGGACGTAGGTACTTAGGTATAGACAATGTAATGTGTTGTGTATCGTAGTAAGTTGTAAACAAAATTATTATTTTTTTTATACCTTCAATACCTTATTCATTGATAGTGAAAAATATCAGTATATTTAAATCCCTGTTGTGTTCAAAACGTTAAATTTGGCTTTAACTTGAATTACAATTAAAAAATAGGGATTAAAATGTAAATAATACAATAAGAAATCAATATTCACTGTTTTAATAGAACCACTCTCTAATATTTTGACTATTCTATAGAAAGGACAACACAAAGAATACAGTTTAGTAGAGTATAGAATATAGTTTTATGAACCTATTACCACACTAACATAACTCATATTAAGTTATCGCACAATCTCGAAGAGGCTACCAAGTTTTGAATCAATTTAAGATTCGCTTACAATTCCTTACTATTACAATTACTTCAAGTTTTTTATCTTTTTTCTTCGAATTTAAAAAAATATTTAATCAACTATCAGAATTCCATTTCAATTCTTTCGGGGATTTAATGTCTTCCAAAAACTATTTATCCTCTAACAAAAAACAGCATTCTTAAAAATTAAGTTTTTTCGATATAAAAAAAAGCGTCATGTATTCCCTTGATAATTGAATTAAATTTCTAGCATAAAATATTATCATTAAATAATTTTTAATTTTAATTCTAACAAAAATAAATATTTTTAAGTCCCAGTGGATTGAGATATCACTTTCATAGAAATCGTCTTATAGTATATATATATTTTATTTACAAAATATGTTTACGCGCATTGTGCGCATTCAATTACATGCAATGTTACACAGAGAATATTTTTTGTTAATTTTTATTTTCTTATTTTTTTTTTTTGACATTTTATCTGTACGTCTTCATTCTTGAAATCCCAATCCGACTTTTATTTCGTTTATAGGTTTTTGGATATCTTCTTGTTAATCTTGCACAATATGTTCTGTAAATTCTATTGTCTCTTTGATTTTAGAAGTGTTGCGATACAGTGCACTGTATAGTGCAATAATTCACAACAACATTCTTTTAGTATTATATAAATCTTATATATAGTGTGTGTGCGTATGTATAGTGTTCTCATTAAAAATTGAACTTTTGAAATTAAATAAAAAAATAAATTCATATAAAAATCAACAACAGATCAATGATCGATCTACTATACAACAAAATATATTCAACACTTAAAGAAAATTTATTGATATGACCGACAGCGCACGCCGATCTGATCTGAAATTAAAATTAAGTAAAAATTATTGCGAATAAAAAAAAAAACAACAATAAAATTGAAATTTTATCAGGTTTAATAAATTAAAAAAAAAAAAAAAAAAAACTTGTCAAAATAAAAATGATTTTCTAGAGAGAAATATTTAGAATAAAATTTTGTTACTATTTGGAATAGAAAGTAAATTCTAAATTGTTAAGTTCTTGTATTGGCTAAAGCTCAACAAAATTTTATTAGATTCATTAAGATGTCAATTGAATGTGATAGATAAAAATTGTTACTGTTTGAATAAATTTTTTTAAGATCAACTCTCTTCATAAAGTTAGATTTATAATTAAAATTAGTGCCTGGCATCCATAATCATTGTGATTTTTAAGCGATTTTTAAAATTGTATGCTGGTTTATACTATAGTTCAAACAATTTTACCAATCTACCAATCATAATAATTCTTTACTCTAGATAGATATATATAAATAATTTTTAAAATCATCCAATTTATCTATGAATTCAATACTTTGATTTTCGGAACCATTTGAAAACAGTCTTTAGTATAGAATAATTTAGAGCTGTACTATACTCTATTTACTACTCTGCTTCATAAAAGTTTGTAAAACTTCAAACTCATGATGATAAAAAAATGTTGTATAGGCAATTTGCTATGTACATAAAAATTTGATTTCATCTCTCATTTACTGAAACTTGAATATCAAAATGGGAATTCACTTTCCCAGTACTCAGTACTGAAACATATTTAAAATATGAACAAAATGTGAGCTAACTTTTTTGCAATAGAAAAGCTACAATATTTATCTTTAATTGCATAACCCTACTCTTCATATTGGTTGTTTCATCACTACCGTCAAATTTTAGCAAGATTTACTAATGAGAGTAGTCTGAGCGTAATTAATCTTTCACAATAAAAAAATTTGTTTATACGGATTTAGAAAATTTCTATGTTACTTCTATCTAGTAACTTTCTGAAGCGTTAATATTTGAGTTTACTATAGTTCTAACTTTTGTTTGATAATATATTTAAATTTCAAGTTTAGACTTTAAATTAAATATTGAAGTCGATTTGGGCTTATGGTATCCAATATTTAGTAGACTACGTAATATAGTTAAGTTAAAATACAAAGTAGAAATCACTGTGATATTTGATGTTGAGTAGCAGGCTGTGATTGCTATTTTTGAATCACAGTAAAAAAATCACTACGATTGAAATATTACCCCATCCCAAATTAATACCACTGGTATATTCGAAATACTAACATTGATCAATAACTTAAGATCCCTCACATAATAGACGAAATAAAAAAATTCCGCTACCCGGCATAAAATTCATTTATTTTAACATGTCAATACTGAAGTTTTACCGAAAATGTTGGACGAATCAAACGGACGAAATCATTTGCATTGTGTTAGACTTGAATCTTTAATACTTCAAAAAACCTCTTATAGGTCTGCAATTTAAGATTGCCTTATAAAACTAAAAGTTGCAGAAAAATTAACTGTTAGTCATATTTGACTAGTTTTAATTATTAGTTGAGTAACAGTTTGTAGTCCATAAAGGGTTATAGTATTCTAAAGCTTGCCAACCTCGCTCAAGTGTAGTCTCTGTTTCTCTTTGGTATTATTTTTAATTTCATCAAAATAATTAATAAAACGTGGCTGCTAACGAAAACGAAAAAAACGTGGCTGCTAGATTAAAGCTTTTAATTGTCCAATGTTGTAATCAAACAATTAATTATTTCATTCCAATACAAAATTCACTTTTCATTTAACTTACCATAAAAATTAAAAATTAAAATTTTTTGACAAATTTTAATATGTTAAATTCTGTATTCTTATTTAATTTTCTTTCATTAATATATACGTACTTAATTATTATTTATTTATACGAATCTTAAGAAATACATAGGTATAATTAAATTAGTTTTCTATGTATAATGTAATAAAAAAATTTAATACTTCAGTTTTCACTAATAATATTTTCGTAACCAATGAAATCAATAAAATTACAAAATTATTAATTATGATTTAAAATAATTATGTTATAATTTGCTCATTTTCAGATGATCATTTCCTTCTCAATATTTTTGTTTATTGTTGAAGTGACGTTCATCATAACACTACTACAACTCATCAGTAGTTATGTGTAGTGTTAGACTACCTATGCAACTCCTAATTTCATTTTGATTGATTTTATAACTTATCAGAATATGTCAATAATACATGTGCGAGTTATAAAAATTGACCAAAATTTCAATGTAAAATGTTATTTTTATTATCAAATAAATTTAACTAATTATAAATTTTTAAAGTTTGAAATATTAAAAATAATTTTGTTTGTTAGCACAAATAATAATAAATACAATATTTATAGATACAATGGTGATTTAAAATATCTGTGCATCAAAATTAAATATTAAATAATAAATTGAACTTGTTCTTTTTGTTGAAAGTAAATTGGCATGGAAATTTTAATATTTCACACTTTATAATAACATAAATTTATTTTATATCATTATGTACATTTTACATTAATATTTGAATTGGTAAAATGTAGTTTATTAACTACAAATATGGTGTAATAAATAATTTAAAAATATAATAATTTTAATATTTTTAAATTGTAATATAAATAGTTTAAATAATTATAAATTATTTTATAATTAATGAATTTTTATTTTTTCCATTAACTTAATTTTGAATTTTTTGCATTACATTTTGCTTTACTTTATTTTTTAATATTGAATTTTTATTTTTATTTTTGTGTTATTGTAACTGTATTAATTTTAGCTTTGAAATATCAAGCTAATATTGTTTTATTATATATAATTTTATTATTTCTACTCTTGTTATTTCATTCATCACATATTCTAAGGAATATTGGAATGATGTCACATTTATCCAGTTTTATCATTTGTTTTGCACATTTTTTAATTTACTTATCATAATGTACTAAGGAAATCATAATATGTAACATGGTATAATAAATAAATGAATTTTAAAAACTAAACTAAACCAATAAAAATTAATTCTGAAATATGAAATCATATTCATTCCTTCTATAGCATATTTCAAAGTCTCTGTTACACCATGTTTCACAGTACAAGAACCTTTAAAAAAATGTAATTGTAATGAAAATAAACTTTTACTGGTTTTACCTTAAATGTAATTCCCATTAGAATGTAATGTATGGATATAATACCTACCCAACCCTAAGACCTATTGGAAGGGTTAGAACACACTGATAACTTATGATAAATAAGTTATCAATTGCTTGTAATAATGTAATACGTAATACCAATACGTAATACGTAAATGTAAAATACAATTATATAGTTGAATGTAACAGTTATTTAATTTATAATCGAATTAAATTTTATGAATAAATTTTATATCGAAATTATTTAATAAATATAAATTATAAACAAAATTTATGAACTGTCAAAAATCAATATTGTGCAAAAAAATTAATTATGTAACATGTAAATATACAATGTAATTTTTATGTAAATTTGGTTTTAAAATTTTAATTAGGTGTGTAATTTGTAAGGTAAAGTACAATGAAAAAATGTAACAAAGTTATTGTTGGGATGGGCAAAATTTAATAGAATGTATAAGTATGAAAACAATTTTTTTAATTTAAAAGTTTGTTATAATTGGCATTGCAAGAAATAATGGATATAAAAAAGACTTGGTTTACAAAATTTTAAAATCTAAATCTAGAAAATACATTTTTAATTTGATATCTCCAAAAATTGACGCTGATAAGGAAATAATTAAAATAATTTAATATAGCAAAATACCGTATATCAAAAACATTTCCGAATATTTAACAAAACCACTTAGGGCAGCTAATATACAACCGGTATTTTTTAACAATTACATTTTAAAAAATATTTTTGCTAATAACAAAATAAGACAACCGAAGCCAGATAATATTTTAACAAAAAGTGGAGTTTATAAAATTCAACGTGGAGGATGTGATGGAGTATATGTTGGCAAAACAAAACGAACCCTCCAAACTAGATTTACCGAACATCTAAAATCGGTATCTTCTCCTTATCTGTCATCAGGCTTAGCTCAACACTTAAAATATTCAGACCACTTTACCGATATTGGCAAAATTGGAATTAGTAAAGGAATTAACAGGTAGCAGAGTTTTGGATAAATATGAAATTTTTCATATTAAAAAATTAAAATTAAAAAAAGCCAACTTATTAAAGAACCAGTTAGATCTAACTAATAAGAGCCCGCTACTTAATAGTAATTTTTTTAAATCTTAAATCAAATTCTGTATTTTGTAAATTTTGTCGCTTACAACATGTCAATCTTAGTTAATATAAAAATCATATGTGTGTTTTTTTAATAAATGTATAATTTTACTAGTAATTTACCAGTTACTATTTTTTATACTGGTATATATAATATTGTTCTATAAAAACTAAATAATATAAATTGATGATTGTTTACCTACTATTATAAAATAGTATATTAAGGCTAAATTGAATATGTATTTTTCTGAATTACATTTATTTTTCATCTTGTAAATTTAAATTTTATTGTATTTCTTTAGTCTTGATAATGTCTTAGAAGGACGAAACATGTCGGCTCGGATTTTTATTTTTTATTTTTATTAAAATGTTAAAATAAAATAAAATATATAAGAAAATTTACATATTTTCTTAATCAGTGAAATATTAACAAGTGTTTTATTTAATTTAATAAAATTTTTTTTATTAATTTCTACAAACTATGTTTCACCAAGTTCCAAACAAAAAATCTTTAGATTTTTGAATGGATATTTAATTTAATTAATTTATTTATTTAATTTAATTAATTTATTTAACCCCATAAAAAATTGAGGTACGAATATCAAACCATGTAATGATGCAACTTATACTACAAAAACAAAAACAAATAGAAAAAACAATTTAAATACAAAAGTAAAATAAATTACAAAAAACACCATACACATACATAATATGATGCGTACCTATTTACCTACTAAATACATTTTTACGAATAAAAATTCGTTTATTAAAAGGAAATAAAAATAAAAAAAATTTACTGCAAAAAAAACGCAAGTGGACAACTCATAACTCGTAACTTCTGAAGCACTGATCGCCGTATAGCCTTTCGACGATTTTTTTGAAGGAAATTAAATTTTCTTTAATTATGTGAAAAAAAAAATTATTTTATGACTTTCACTTAAAAATAGTATTAAAAAACGTGTTTTTTTAATTTGATGAAGTGGTTTGCTTGTTTTCCGCTGCTCTCATGTTAGTTTCGTTGTTTCATGAACCAACGAAAGAATCTTAAACTATCTATTTGCATTAAAGATAATATGATGATGATATTCAAAGGATAAATTCAAATCCAACAGGAAAGTAGAAATAGAATAAAAAACAGTTACAACTGCAACTATTTATTGGCTATTCAGCTTTATTTTTAAGCAGCTTTTAAGTATCAAAATAAGTTGCTCTCGAGCTCAATTCACGTAGTGAATACTATGGTTAGAAATAAATAAATTAATATCTTTTCAAATATTTTATTTGCAGTCGAATTTTTTTTGTAAATAAAACTGTAAACGTTCGATATTTACACCAATTTTAAAATTTGTATATCATGCTTAGATGTTTCATCATCTGATGTCTTAGAGCCAAATAAGTGAATACTTTTTCGGTTTTAGTTATTGAAAAATAAATATATTTTACTGTGGAGTAAATACAACTCGAGTTGAAATAATCGAAAGCAAATTTTACAAAATATATCTTGTAATATTGATTTTGACATATTCTATACCTATTTTGACATATCCTATACCGTATTAAGCTTCTACAAAATTTATATATGATCAAGCATGAAACATAGCATTTTGCGATTAACTATGACGTTTTTTAATCATTCTAATTATAATTAATTGTAACCCGGTAAACATAAATGATTAAAAATACAGTTTTTAAGGTCAATTTTCAACGTAACTATACTAATGACAAAACTAGAACAACTATCATAAAACTATAAATTCTTCAAAACCTATTTGAAATTTATAAGCTTATAACCTACATAGAAAAAATTTATTAACAGCATGGATTCAAAATAAAGTTAAATACCAAATAGTCCTTTATGATTTAATGTCGAAAATCCAATCTGACATAGACAGTAGCAATAAAGTAGTTGCTGTTTTTTTTTTTTATAGTGAAAAGGATTTATAGAGTCCATCGATAGAAGTAAACTTTTAATAATAGTTTATGAATATTGTGTAAAAAGCTGAATTGGTTCAGAATCTATTAATAATATATTGGGAGAGGAATGGTTTCAAAATTGATTTCAAAAGATTTGTATAGGACAAAGCAGCTGACCGCCCAGCATATTGTTCCTGGTATAAATTTTTTTTCCAATAACTAGCAGTCTTATTTAGGAATCATTTAGATGACCTACCACTCTGTATTCCATAATGTTCATGACTCGCGTCAATAATAATGGATTCTGGGAAGTAAGCATGATAAGTACTCCAAAAGTACTTTTTCCGATGTCGTGAGGTCC
The DNA here is from genome assembly GCA_963942445.1 of Argyra leucocephala. NCBI lineage: Eukaryota > Metazoa > Arthropoda > Insecta > Diptera > Dolichopodidae > Argyra > Argyra leucocephala. The sequence continues at coordinate 13,981,745 of OZ012678.1, read as the reverse complement.
CCATTAGGTTTCTTTACAAAAGGAAGAGGTTCTCTACTATACCTAAACGGTTCTTATGATCTAAGGATAAACCTTTCTGCAGCCGGCTTACTGAAAAAACATTCCCAATATTCTCTGAGCACCTTAATCTCTCACAATATTCTTAGCCTATTCTTAAAGTTGTCATATCAACTATACGAGTAGAGTTTGTACATTTTACATTTCACATGATTATAACAAATCTGTGTAATTTTTGATTTATCAAATAATTCCATTGTTATCAAACAAAACACACACAAATAAAATGTTTTATTTAAAAATGTTGTACAAGGAAAAAAGAGTACCAAATTTTTGCTTTCAACTTTTGTTCTTTTGATCACAAAGCTAAACATAAAAAGTTTTAAATTTTGGCAACAAAACAAAAAAAAAAAGTAAAGTAAAAACAAAATGAATTTCATTGTTTCAGAAAGTATAACTTTTTTTTTTGTTTGGTAATGATATCTTGAGTTTCTTCAACAAACAAAAAAACAATATACACAAACAAAAAGCAAAACAAATACACAAAAAAAAAAATCTCTGTTGCTCATTGTTGTTATTTCACATTCGTTGAAAATCGTTCGTATATAACCTTTTTTAGCGTTTTTCTGCGGTTAACATAACTTTTTTTTGTTTGTTTTTTTGTTTTTTTTTTTTTTGTTCTCTTCGCACTGATTTTATAACGTTCTAACTTATATATTAACAATAAACTAACGATATTTCCAAGGTTATTCTGAACTCAAAATTAACTTAAGTTTTAAGAGATTTCAATGACCCACAGACAGATCACTTCTACTTTAATTTACCGTAGAACAAAAAATAATAAAAAAAAAAAAATTAACAAAAAAACAAAACAAGTTAAAAAAAATTTTTATATATAAAAGGTAAGTATTAAACCCACCCTCTGTAACATATCACCCGTCTCTGTGTTTCATCGCCACTGGCTTGAATAATTTAAATGAAACGAGAAACAACAGCAACCAAAATATCCGAAAAATCGTGTAATATTTGAGCTCAAAACTAAACTTAGAACAAAAATTAAAAACAAGAAAAACGAAAAAAAAAACAAAATTTACTAACTAATGATTTTTTTTTTGTTTTGTATATTCTTGTTCTAGCCATAATCTGTGTAAGAACCGTGATTCAATTGTATCTACAAGATTTTATTTAGAATCGCCAGATTTAAGATTCTTATATCGTGATACTTTTTTTATCGTTGTTTTTTTTTTATTTTTTATTTATTACTCTTGATGATTTTTAATGGATTTTTTTTTCGTTAGTGTTTTTGGTTTTCTTGTTGTTGTTTTCATGATCACGAAAATTTGACGGGTATAATTTCGGGTCGATTTTTATTTAATAATATTTTTTTTTTTTTTAGAAAATTTGGTTAGTTTGTAAATAAATTGAGATTTTTATGGGGATTTTAAATTATGATTTGTTGGGATTTCTATGAGTTATAATAATAATAACGTTTAGAATGCTCAGTTTAAGTTCTACAAAAATATAGAGAGTAAAAATGAATGTCCTATGAAAACTATTTTTTTATATTGGACTTGGGAATGTATAATTTGTCATAAGATTATAAGAACTGAATATTTTAAAAATGTAGCATAATGTAACATAGAGAAGTTAATGAACGTCGGAAGTATGGAAATGAGTCGAGTTTAACATACTTAAAAAGTTTGCAAGCAGTAGTCGAAATACGCATATCTGGACATTTTTCGACTACTTTCAACATTTTTCACCAATTATAAAAATAGCACTCCAACGGCTAAAAAATACGTTTTTCTAAAAACTAATGGAAATTAAATTTTTCAATTATTTATTCGCGTTATCGCAGTTTAGTCTAACAATTGCTCTGTGAAATATTGAAATAAAATCACAATGAGCTAGTGAAATATTGTAACATTTTTTTTTTTGTTATTTCTACGTTTTGACTTCCTAAGGGATTATCGTAACACACCACAATAGAATATCATTGTAGAATATGTAGCTATTCTGTGATTTTTTTTTTAATGTGATAATTCCGATAACATAATTTGAACTGTTTGGTTCTCATGAGTCTGATATTTATCAACAACGTTAAAAAATAAAAAGTGTAAGTATACTTCCCCATGGCTGTACATTAGCACCCACATTACGAATGGCGAAGATTTTAATTCTGATGTTAATGTTTATCTTGATGTTGATGCTATTAATATTTTTGGATTTTATATGTTGAAGAGTAGATAGATAGATTTGGAATTACGGGAGGGATTCTGTCCCCTATATTACCGCAAATTAGCTTATTATGATAAACTTTATTTGTTATTTAGTCTCTGAATCATTAATTGTATATGGTTTTGTGATATAACATATTGAAGAGTATCGATAACAACAAATAAAACTGATATAGTTAGTTTTACATATGTAAATGTAGTTTAAGAAGATTATTACATGTAAACGTAGTTTAAGATATTATTGTATGTCAAAGTAGTTTTTAAGTGAAACAGTTATAGCAATAAAGAAAATGATATAACACTTAGATATTAAAACATCAAAATACAAATATACGTATTATTATGCTGTTTCAATCACGATTAGATTCTGTCATTTCTTGACCGCAACGAAACGTCAGAACCCAATCAAAGCTGTGTAGTTTAAAGCTAGGAATTAAATCACACAGATTTCAATTTGTTCAACCTCTCTCACTTAGCTTTTCATATAAGTATATCAAATTTGGTCTTCCGGTTATACTATTAACTCAATAACTGTATCGAATTTCGGTTACAATCCTCCACATCCCGAAATGTATTTTTATTATTTTCTGTTACCATTTTAGAGCTTACCTCTACTCATTTTATAAGAATTATCCGAGACAATTAATAAAACTATCAACATCTTTTTTGACATATCTCACAATTATCAGATACAACGATTTTGTTTTTGTAATGACTTTCAAACCGCAAAAATCAAATCAACGTTTCTTTATCCAAAATAAAAAAAAAAATTGCCTGAAATTCCCTTAGGCTTTTCAAATCGAAAAGCCTGTCAAATTGGAAGTCAAATTTTGTGTTCAAAATTTTTTTTTTCTCTTTGCAAAATTTTCATTTTGGATAATTCAACATAGAAAAAGGGTAAGTTGAAGGGAAGGTGGAGAAACAAATAGGTGATTAGAGGATTTAAGAACGGAAAAAGGATTTTGACTTGATTGAATCCAGTTTTTACGTTTTTTTTTTGTTTTTTGTCAAAAAATTGTTACCCTATCTCAGAACATGGATATTGTTTTTTTCTCATTCTCATCAATCTTTATTTTTTTTTTTTTTTATTAATTGTATTTTTGTGTTCGAAAGCTCTTAGAATACATTTGAAATTAATGAACCAGAACAAAAAATGAAATTGAAAAGTTTTATATATAAAAAAAAATAAAAAATAGAAGTGGTATAAAAGTTGCGTGGTCATTCATATTTTTCTTTTTGTGATTTATTTCGCAAAAATCAAAATGAAAATTATTTAACCCTTTTACGTGTACTGAAATTAGAGTATAGTATACTTATAATATGAGTATTAGAATGTTTTATAATTTACTAGATTGTTACAACAGAACATGAATATAGGTCGTGGACCTAATATGGAATCGTTCATTTCTTCTATCTTTTTATTATTACGTTTTATCAGTAGGTTTGTTTAATTGAACATTTAAAACGTAGAAAAATTTTATATTTTGAACCTTTGGTGTGATATTAACAATAAAAACTTCTCTATCTTATCGTCCACGAAAAAAACTAATGCGGAACAGAAATTGGTAGAAAATGAATTTCATGGGTTTTGTATAACATTGGAAACTGAACATAGTGTATTACATGACAGACGTAGCAATGGGCTACAATGACTAAAATTGGTAAATGTTGGTCAGTGTATAATAAAAAATGCCAGGCATATGGCCATTAACATCTAGCAGTGGATAGGATGACGGATGAAAGAGACATCATACGATTTAAATTATTGTTTTTTTTACCATTTCTATCTTTTATATATTTCCGTTGTTGATTGACTTAAGTCATAATTACCCATAAAAAATGGAATGTAATTCTGTAGTAAATTACAGATGCCAAGAAACTCTAACTGCACAAAATATGCACTCTATATATAGAACAAAATCGGAGCATTTCACTTCTAAATATAAGAAAAAGTTGTTTGAAGAAAACTGAAATCACAGGCTGCAATTTTTAATAGTTCAAGGAATTGATAATAACATTAAAATTAGCTGCAATTGAACTAGACAGAATTCATAGCGCAAGAACAGTAGAATTAAGAAAAATTTATACAACAGAATTTATTCAGTGGACACCAAATGGAAGAGAAAAACTAATTTTTATTGATAAATGTAGTTTCAATCTCCATCTTCGTATATCACATGCCCGGGTGGTACCAGAGCACATATTGTGTTACCTACTATATTCACTATAATTGTCGCAATAAATACGTCTGATATGGTGTACTTCAAAATTATATATATAGTAATGCATCTGTAAATGCTGATCGGTTTAAAATATTTTTACGAAAACTACTAGAAATCTAAAAAATAGCTTTTTGATAGTGGATAATACCACAATCCATAGAGGAAGAGACATCCAAGAGATGATTGCGGAGAGTGGATTTATTTGAAAATTTTTACCACCGTGTTCCACGTTATTTTATTGTCATAAAAACAAAATCTTATATGACTCCCGAAAAACACTAAAGATGTTATAATGATGTTTTTGTGAGAATAATGTGATTACAATTGCTATAACAATATTCTTATAGTAATTACGGGAGTTGTTATAATGGGATTTTCATCAAGTGCTACAGCAATGTTGTTATAAGTCTTAAAGAGCGTAATCCTGTAACAAGAGTTAAAGTGTTGTTATTTAGAATAAATATTTTGCGACGGCCATTATTTTCTACAAAAATGGTAAAAAAATATTTTTTTTTTTTAAAAACAAAAACTGAAAAGCCTTATTTTGGATTTTTTTTTTCGCAAAAATATCATTTTTACTTGAAAAAAAAATTATTTCAATATCAAATTTGATGTTATGCATATTAGTGTACATTATTTAATATTTTAAATATGCAATTTAAAAAGATAATTTCTTTTATTTAATTAAAAATTGGTTATTTTTGATGGACAATGTATTTTTTCGAAGTATTATTATAATAATGTCAATGTTATTTTTTTGCCAGTCAAATTTTGCCATTTGGTCACAATAATTATAAATATTAAATTAATTATTCTTAACCACAAAAAATTATTTATTAGTTAGACATTTTTTATATTATAAATTCTTTACATACAAATATAAAAATATGTAATTAATATCCCTTTCTCATGAAATAATTAATATAAACTCTATAAAATTACTATTTTAAAATAAAACATATTACCTATCTCACTCTCGCATAACATAAATTATATTTCAAATGAATTTCATTTCAAAATAAAAACATATACACTAATACATAATGTATACTAATCCTATAACAATATTACAGCAATTGCTCCGGTGCCTCATAGGGTTCTCCATTTTAGTGTTATAACGTATAACGTTTCGCAACAATTGCGAAGCACTCAAATTAACACTAATACTTCTATAAGAAAGTTTATAATAGTGTAATAAGAGTGCGCATGAGTCTTATAGCAGCAAATTGTTACTTGGGTTTTCTCCTATGCTTAATCTAATAGAAAAAGCATATGCGCGTACGGTGTTAAGCTATCCTGCAAATGAGCATAATTTTCCAGATGCAATTAACCAAAGTGTTAATCAGTTTAGATCAAAATTTCTGACAACCCAGCATGGAAACAAAGTATATTTGAAAAATTTGTTTTGTTTTGGTTTAAATGATTTATTTTTCCGTTATAATATATTTTATATATTACATATTATATACATATTATAAGTATTTCTATCAAAATTAAAAAAAGGATAAAAGTCAGGAACATAAAATAATATCAATTCAGCTTATAAAATTTAAAAAAAAAATAATTATTATAAGGAACATAAAAAATTCAGACAATGAAATACATATTTAATTAAGTTTTAATTTGTACGTTTGCGTATTTCATCAAAGAGCTGATCGAATCTTGGTTCGCTATTTCAGTGAGCGCTGGTCTCATTTTAATTTCAATATTATAAATCCGGTTCCGATATTAGTTTTTAATATAAGTGAGGGTTGAAAACCCTGATTCACATAAGTAGGTCGACACAAATGGCAACAAAAAATTAACAGCCAATTTAGATAGTAACGAATGTTCTTTTCTTATAGATAACCAGAAATTATTCAAATTAACTTGGGTAAATTCTACTTTTAGATTCCCATCACTTGACAATTCTGCTAGTTGCTCCTGGGCTTTTATATCAAGATATTTCAGATCTTCTGCTTTTACGCAAAATGGTTGCCTGAATGATTCATATTTCATTATATCAAAATCGTTAGGATAATATTTTTCAAAGTTTTTTTCTAGCATTATTAGATGGCTAGATATAACATTTTGTATTAATGAGAATGGTAATTTATTTTCCTCCATAAAATCGTTTGTTAATTGGAACTTGTCGATATTATTATTTGCTAATCTGATTTTCCACATTTAAATTTTCTTAATATATACTTATATTTCATCGAACATAACAAACGTATGCTGAGCCTGTAGGAACAAATTCAATTCATTCAATTTGTCAAAGATGTCTGCCAAGTAACAAACTGTGCATAAAAATTTTTTTATATTCATATGTGTACCAATTGAAAACCACATTAATTGCTTTACTTACTTTTATATGAAATAGAACACTTTTTTAAAGAAAATCTGAAGTCTTTGCGACCCAAAGGAAAAGCTAGGCGACCCAATTTTGGGTCGCGACCCATGCTTTGAGAAACTATGGTTTAGATCAATAGATTGCTCCTATTACGTAATGGACATGGTGTTTGAGATTCCACAAGTTGCGGAGGAACGACCATTACACTAAATCAGACTAAGACCAAAGCTTTTGCTTGTTAAGGCATAATATTGAACAAGCCTATGTTTTTATTATAATATTTATCATTTTTAAACAATTTTTTTTAGCTTAATTTATTTTGAAAAAAGTTTTTTTTCTATTGAAAAAAGGTTTTATTTACTTATTTATTTATTTATTTATTGCCATGATACATATTGTATTTACACCTATATTATTCAATTTTTTATTTAAAGGAAAAATAGCGACAAAAAACCTTTAAAAATAATTTATTTAATCGGCAAATGCTATATATTTTTTTTTTCAATTTATCAATGCATAAAAAGTACAACTGTATTATTTGCAGCAGCCTATTAAGGGTTAAATATTTCAAATAAATTATTGTGGTAAAGGAATTGAATTAATTTGTTTTGTTTTTTTTTTTTTTCTAAATGTAACAATTCAGAATTTAAAATAATAAATCGGTTTAGAATTTGTTATAGAATCGCTTTTTTTGTTTTGTGTTTTTTTTTTTTTTTTGTTAAATAGAAAATGTTCTATGGTATTAAATTAGAACCAATTTTAGAACAAAAGTTGATTTAAAAATTGAATTTTGTAAATTCAAATTAGCAAAAAAAAAAAAAAAACAAAAAATGTATAGTTACATTAACAAACGTGATAAATGTCTTCCAGGAAGTGAATTAGGGTAGTTATCGAATATAAAAACAAAACAAAGCAAAAAACATAAAAAATACAAACATTAGAAATCCACGTTTACACAAGAGATTACCTATAATAAATGTCAGTTAAATGTCAAAATTTGTTGTTACTTATATAAAGTTGCTTTTTTTAATTTTTTTTTTTGTTTCAGTTTGAATTTTTTTTTTTTTGCTTCTATTGAAGATTAATTTTCAAGTTGAATTTTATGGTAATGATTTTTAAATGTATTATTTTTTTAAATTTTCGATTTCATTTACTATCACAACACAATAATAATAATTGTTATTATGTAATCTATTATAACTTAAGCGTCTAAGTGTCTAAGACTTAAGTTAATGTGATCTATTTTAATGTTATGTCATTAATTAAAAATAGAACATTATTTTAATTGTTTTGTATACTTTAGAAAAATATTCTTGCTAATTCAATGATTTTAAAAATAAATACAAAATAATAATAAAAAAAAAAAACCAAATCAATTTATAAGTGGCTACGATTATTAAGTATAATTTGAGATTTCAAGAGTAGTGACGGCGATGCTATAAATTAAGATTTATAGAATTTTGAATTGTTTGTTATAAGAAATTTGCTTTATTTATTGTTGAATAAAATTTGATATCAGCTCAAGAAAATTCCAAATACAGAAGTTATTGAAAATTGATTCGCTCAGTGGTTACATATAGCCAATGGAAGCAAGTTAGAACGAAAATTCATTCATTATTGAAGTAGTGTCTCTTTTTTTCTACAATTATTTGAATTCAACAGTATTGAAATGATCAGTAGAGTTTGTAGCTCAATAACTACCTGGACAACTCCTGATTTTAATTTTGATTGATCTTATAAATTATATCGAGATTGAAAAAAATCATCTGTGAGTTGTAACAAACAAATTCTTCTTACAACTATAAAATTTACATCGTTTAAAATTTACTACTTTATAGTAACATATTAATGGATACAAATGTTGTTATACACGGTGGTACACTCCGAGTAAAAATCCTATAAAAAATAATTCCTTTGAGTATTTTGGAAAAATGATTGTTCTAGACATGGATTCTATTTTAAAATTTTGTACTACAGTAGGTTAAAGAAAATCGTATTGGAAAAATAATGTCTAACAAATATCTACAACAGCTTCAAAAATATGCAAGCTAAAGTATAATTTGTTATTCAGAACTTGTTTTAGAATTGATATAACATTAATTATTGCGTTGGCAACAGACTTACCATTTTTGAGTAATATTTTCTTTAATTTAAAATTTAGGAATAAAAAAACGTTAATTATGTCAGAAAAATTAACTAACATTTTTTATTAATGTTAATCGTTTTGATGCACTGAAATATCCTCCAAATTTATATACTTTTATTACAGACTTACCGTTTTTTAGATAAAATTACATTTTAATTTCAACAACTGGCATCTTTAAGGATACTAACGACTTCAAGCTGTCTTAATCCGTAATTAAAACTATTCAAATATTATTATAACCATTACATTTTGTGTAATCTTGATTTTTATATCGAAATAGCCTTTAATTCAACAGAAACCATTTCAAGGTTTTTTGGAAGATTAACAATTTTATCTTACCACAATTGGAACGGTTTTATTCAATTGAGAGGTTTAATAAAGTTTTTATTTCCGACTGAACATAATGAGTCGACATTGACACGTTATAAATAGATGAATTTTATGTCAGGCAGTGCATCAACTGCTATTTAAGTAATATAATCTGTATGAATATCAGTAATGCGGACATGCCAACAGGCTTTTACTATATAATGAAATTCTCTGTTTTGAAACGTTTGAACACTTTAAATATAAAGCCGGTTAGCACGACTCATTAATTGAATACCGTCAGCCCATACTGGCTTTAATATTGAATTGTTGGACGTTGATCAACCAGCAAGTAATTAGTCAAAGCATCTCTCTGTATTTATGTTCAGTTTCATTTTTTTCTACTTGACATATTACTTTTTATATGACATTTTGGCATCTAGACGCACACTATTTCCATACATAGTTACAACTCTCAACAATAATGAAAGTCAATAGCAATCAAATGTCCAGTAAATCCAAACTTCTATTTTAATAAAAAATTCTGATTCATTATTTAATAATAAACAATAAAAAAAAAATTTAATAACACCAGAAATTTGTCGACATTTTTAATGACTACAGAAATAATTATCTAAAGAATTATCAAAAAAAAAAAAAGCAGAAATCAAATCGAAGTCTAAATTTCAGTTTAAAAAAAAATAAAATTTCCTTACCGTCGCACAGTGTAAATTACTCAAAACAATTTGGTGGTAATAATTCAAGCAATCATTAAAAGCAATTTATTCAAGGAAGTTGTAGGTGAAATTATAGATGATTCTGAGACACAATTGGACAATATTACTTTAAAAAAAAAGATCCGTTGACAAAAAAAAAAATTAGAGTTGATAATGACGATGTTTTTATGATGTGTAGGTGTTCCTTTTTTTTTGTGTTATTTTGGCTTTCGGTCATTTTGTTTATTATACGGTATGGTGAGTTTTTGAATTGTTTTTAGATTTTTTTTTATTAACCAAGTCATTATAAAAAGATTTATCTTAAGTCATTTGTTTTTTTTTTTTTGCGAAAACTAATTTTGGTAAATAATTAAATTTTCAGGATTCAAAAAAAAAAAAAATTGATAAAAATGAGTTTTGGATTTAACCAATTCGAAAAAAATTAATTGAAAAGGAAAGGATAATTTTTAATACATTACTAATTAATGACATTGACATAATTTTAATCAATTTTAATAATTTTGATTGTAACATTTATTGATGAGGTGTTAATAGGAAGTAGAAGCTAAGAATTCAGGGTTGAAATGCTACAGAAATAATATATATTTTTTTTTAAAGATGGTTGGTAATCCCTGAACTATATATATAAAATACCGAAAGGACACATCGCGTGCCTTGACAGTGTAGGAGTTGAAGTCACTAAACCATTTAACCATCAAATTCCATTACAATCAAACTTTTTTCATTATAATCAACCAAGCTTTTCCATTATAACCAAGCCACATCCGATTTATTGGAAGAATTTTTTTTTCTTAAACTTTGATGCCGCGATTAAAAAATTAGCTTCGTTTAATGAGAAGAAATGTTATCAAAACAATAATTTCCGTTGAAGAAGGGCATATTTCATTGTTGGGCATATTATCGTGAATTGAGCTATGTTATTGTAGAATTTTTTCAATTTCCATTTTCAATAATAACCACTTCGTGAGATCGGTATCTTAAATTGGAATCATCAGACATATTAATGCCGACATAAACAGCTGCTACCCTTTCTGAATTCAGATGAATCGGCAGTCGTTATTACTCTTCTATTGCATATTTCTTGATTTTTTTTCATAACTATTTCAATGTGTAAGTCACGGTGGAAATTTTTATTACATTTGTTTTAGTGTTAATACTTGTGGGAGCCTCCTCTATTGATCTCTCTTGTACGCAGTGATCTTTATCCCAAGTTCGTTCATATCTCGTTAATTCAGAGGTTGTGGTTCGTCATTGTGGGTATATTACTTGATTGCTTACTTAGAATGTGGCCAAATCCATCTCCACTTTCTACCCTTAATTTGATACATTATCGGTTTTTAACTTGTTAGCTGCCGCCATAGGTCCTTATTGCTGATGATGTTGGGCCAAAGTATTCTGCATATTCTACTTTGGGGCTTTTTCGTAGGAACTTGAAGTTTTTGACTGATGTTATTCGTCGTCATCCAAGTTTTGCTGTCATACATAAGTGTTGACATAACATATGCTTTGAAAATTCTAATCTTTGTTTTCTAGTTATTTGGCCATTCTTCCTAATTGTAAATTACGCATAAAAATATCCGATTACCCAAAAAATACTTTATTTTTATTTTTTTTTTTCAATTAGTTTTCTTTGTGCAACTCCCGGGCGGTTGAAGAAATGTACTTCAAATGGCTTTATATGTTTATTTTGCCAAAACCTTTACGAATATTAATGCATTCTCTTGGGTATGTTACGAACAATGTTATTCAGGATCTAAAGCATGCTTACAGTAAAAGAGGAAATTAAAGCTTTTCATATAAAATAACAAAGCAGCGGCTGCAAAGCATTCAAACATATCCTTCCCGAAAACTTGTTGGAGACATTTCGGATCAAGAAGGTTTTCATAGAAGATTTAGAACCTTTATGTTTCTTCATGTCTCACTACAATTTTTTAATTTCTTCTGTGACTGTTTAAATGTGCAAGAGAAATTTTTGTTACAAGGGTATGCCATAGTTTATTAACTATACCATGAAATGCTTTATTTTTAAATTAGTTTTCTTTGTACAACTCCCGGGCGGTTAAAATAGTATTTCAAATGGTTTTATATGTTTATTTAGCAAAAAAGATTTACGAATGTTAATGTATTTCTCTTTGGTATATTACCAACAAAGTTTATTCATCAGGATCTAAGGATGCTTACAGTAAAAAAGAAAAGTAACATCCAAACATATCCTTGCCACAAACTTGTTAGATACGATTCGGATTGTCAGCGAAGACTCAAGAAGGCTTACATAGAATATTTAGTATTATGATTTAGCCATAGATATGATGTTACTCTTCGAAGCTCTACTTTCATGTTTTGTAATTTTTAATTAAATCTGTTTGTTTATTAATCTATTATTTTTATTATTTCTTTATTTATTATAATTAAAATTATAATACCTAGCTACCAGGGCCATCTGCTTTATATTTGTATTACAATAGTTTTAACAGTTTTTTTTTTTTACATTTTATACATTTACATAATTCGTTTTTCTTTATATCTTATAATAAGAATCTAACGGTATTTATTTAACTTAACTTTATTAAGTTAATCTAATTAGTATAGATTGCGAATAAAAAAAATAAAAACAAAATTTCATGCCAATCTTTTATTTTTTCAATAAATATTTTGATCTACCAAATTTGTTTGAAACTATTGTACCTAATATTAAGTTTTGTAGGTCCTTATAAAATTCTTCAACTCAATCCTTCAATGGTTTAATTTATTAATATTATTATATATTATATAGTTTTCTGCATTTATCTGGATGTTTGACGGAACGCTCCAATACATATACAAACTGATTTGGTCTGTTTTTTTAAACTTAGAACAAATATATTTCATTACTTGCAGTGAAACGCCTTAAATATTAAAAATAATAAAAATTAAAATTAAAACAAATAAAATTTTGCGAACCTAAAAAGTACCACCATCATAAAATGAAATTAACTATGTCAGACGATTGTCAGTATGAACATAAAATAAATATATTTCAGTAGGCAAAGTTGTGGCACATTGTCAAATATAATTTGTTCAATATACTATTTATGAGTTTTAGTTAATAAATATTATAAAATTTAAAAATTGATATAAATAAGACAAAAAAAGAAATAAATTGATGTAGGATTTTGTATAAATCTGTTTATAAATTTTATTTTATTTTAATTACAAGTTTTATTTAATTTACTTATAATTACGTTAATAAAATTATAATAAATTTTAATTAATTTGAAACTTGTGTCTGAGCTTAACGGCTGCTGCAACAAAAGGGAACTCTCCTTTCTTTTATTTTTTACAATTACCTCCTGCAAAGCTTTTATATAGAAGTGAGAACTTTTGATTAGAAATTAACGAGTACAGTTTAAAGCTTAATCCATTCACAATAGTTAGAGTAAATAATTTATATTAGTTCAAGTTAAAGTAATTCAAGTTAAGGTTTAATAATTATGACCACTTCTAGTGGTACGATTTCCCACATTGATAGAAACAAATCTAATAAGACATTAATAACATTTAGATTTGGCCATTGTCATACCGAAACATAACAACAAACAAAATGACCAATATTAATAAGATCTCGATCGTTTTTTTTTTTTTCAAACTTTGACACTGCTGTACGATTAACTTGAATTCTAATTACACGATAAACTTTCAATGATAACAAATAAAATGTCCCTAAAATGATCTAGTAAATGACCCTTAGGGTATTTCCAAATACTAAAGAAAATATAAAATTAAAATGAAATGATTCTAATTTCATCACAGCATTTCTGTAACTGATATTTAAAAGAAAAACAGACTATGTACTCTGTACTCTGACTATATACTTCAAAAGTATTTCGTAATTTTTTTGGGTGGATATTATCGATATTAATAATTTGAGCATTTCATTTACTGCATTTAACTGAGATTTTTTACTGCAAATTTTGTAATTCCTGCACCTGATTTACAATTTTGCTTTCATTTTGTTTGATCCTAGGCATTGCTATCAAATGAAGAGCTTGAAATTGTTTTGAAGGAAAATGTCACTTAAGCACGTTTATTATAAAGTAGCTCTGGATTTGGGTAACGTTAAGTTTGTTTAGATCTTGTGTTCCAGATTCATATGGGAGTAGCGAAATAATTACAATGTACTAATCATTATTTTATAAACATGCTATAGTCTTGCACTTCTAGGAGGGCACTGCTTAGAAAAGGAAGAATATTATTTTATTCAAATTTAACCGAAGTCCGAATCTGTCCAATATTTTTTCAATAAAAAATAAAAAAACAGTGGATACTTTCAATACAGCAAAAAAAAACATTTTATAATGTAAATACATAGTCAGAACATAATTTTTTTTTAATATTATAAATAAAATTAGAAAAGAACAGAATTTCGATGGATAACAAAAGATTAATTTTTAATTTTTTTTTTCCATGATTTATAATTAATCTTAAGATATTAGTTTTATCTTCAGAAGCTGGTCATCTTATAGATTTTTTCCCAATCTAATAATTTGTCCTTGTGGTATGAAAATTCTATAATTCTGTTAAAGATCTTTTTTTTTTTTTTGTATGAAAACAAACAATACCTAAAGACATTTCAATCGCAAAAAAATAAAAATTAATTACAAGAAAAACCACATCAGATGCTCATAAAAAATGTATGCAAAAAAACTGCATCAAAATTATTAAATCTTTTCGGTAAACGGTACCTTGTAATTTCATAAATTTATCGCACAATCAAAAAAATTATTCAGCGTCCAGAAGAATTTAATAATTTTTTCTTATAACAATTAATTAATCCTTTTATCATCGCTAATTTTATTATTGTTGAAAGTTAGCCGCAAATTTCTTTCTTTTCTCTCGAATGCAATTGCGTCACTTAAATGAGAGAAAACAGTTCTGTTTTTTTTTTTATTATTATTTTTAATCTAATGAACAATCATCAACTCTTTTTCCTCTTGATTATCGGCAAAAACGAAAAAATTATTTTATTGTTATCTTAAATCAAAGATCAAGATAGCCACATTATATATATATAGAATAAAAACAAAAAGCCTCAGACCAAGTTTATCATATTTCCAATACAATTTGATGGTGAATCTTATAAAGAACTTTTTGAAAAATTATGGTAAATCATCATTAATTCAAATCAAAAAAATCGATTCGTTACATTCACAGTCAATCATGCTCTTGGTATATAATACATCAACAAAGTAGAATCATCATAACTAACGAGTGGAAAAAAAAAGGTGTGGAACAGTTTTTTGAAAAACAAAATATCGAATTAAAAATGTTAGAAAAAAATGTTGAAAAAAAATATTGGAAAAAAATGTCGAGTAGGGAGGAATGTAGAAAAATAAAATGTCCATAAAATTTAAAAAAATAAATAAATGAAATAGGTATTGTTGTTGCGAAGTTATGTCCTAGCACCTACGCTTCATTTCAAAACTTTCACTTGGTAATTAGACATTTAACAAAAGGACATTTAGCAAAATGGACACTAAACAAAAGGACATTTAGCAAACTTGCCACTTAACATTATTTTGAACATTCGGCAAATTTTAGCCTTAGCTTTCTAGAAAAATCGTATAACCCTGATTTTTAATCCAATTCTACAATCTAGAATAGCAAGTTCACATTGTGTTTAAATTATGTTTCTATCGTTGAAAAAAGTGTTCGCAGTATACTTTAATCATCACACTTTCGCTATCACAACAAAAAATATGGAAAGAAGATTTTTGCGTTATGGCAAACCAATATGAATCCAAAAATTAAGAAATGAATAAATTTAGAAACATTTTTCAATTAAAAAACCTTATGAATCACTTTTGATTGTAAATATTATCAATATGTTGTTAGGTACGCGTCAATTTATTTTAATAAATTCTGTTTACATTTTTATTGTTTGAAACTTCAAAAATCTAATTGTTAGAATTACTTACTTAGATGGCCAACAGATATATGTCCTGGACCTGAAAGGATTGTAATTCTATTTGTAACTAGGGGCTTCGATTTGACGAGTTTCCTAGCTGGATCATTTTCATCCATACGCTTTAAATGGCCTAGCCAATAGATAGGTTTTATTCTGTCTGTTTGGGCTAGGCCCATTTCGTTGAACAACTAGTATATGTCGGCATTGTATTCTCTTTTCTAAGAACCTTCGTCAGACATATAAATCCGGCAAAGAATTTTTCTCTCAAAGATACCAAGTGCATGCTTGCTTGCTTTTACTAATGTATACGATTCAGAACCACATATAGCGCAACCGGAAGAATGAGCGTTTTGAATAATAATTGTATCTTGGTATTTTGAGATAGGAACTTTGAACTCAGTTGCTTGGACAAACCGAAGTGGCAACGATTTGCAAGGGTAACTCTTCGCCTTATTTCAACATCGATGTTATTGGTAGAGTGGATGTTGGTTCCAAGGTAGAGTTGGTTCCAAGTTACACGCTGGGTGGCGCAGTAGGTAGAGCGCCTGCCTTTCAACCGAAGGATCCCAGGTTCGATTCACGATGAAGCAAAAAAATTATTTATTGGTTTTTCGACCTGGTCCAGTACCCTTTGTCATTGGGATAAAATAAATGACAAAAAATAATTGAGAGTATAATCTGGTAACAACTTAAATAAAATGGAGCTTTTCTCTTTAAGAACCCTTAGTTCCTGACAATAGCAGTAGTTTTCCACATTTAATGAGTTGATAAGCCAGTAATTTGATAAATAAATACACGAAATATTGTAGATATTGTAGTGTAAAATTGCAGTACCGTCCTTAATTAAGCACGAAAAGGTGATTCTACCTCAGTTACTGTCAAGAACATAAAAAAAAAAAGATAAACTCCTATGTTTTATTTGTTAACAGCATATATTTCGTTTTACTCTCATCTATGAGGAGATCCGCTTTACCTGGTTCCCCTTCAATCTGTCTAAAAGCTTCAATGGCTGCTCGTCGTGATGTTCCGATAATATCGACGTCATCAGCGAAAAACCCAGGAGCTGCATCAATTTGTAAAATATAGTTCCCTGTCTGTTGTGGCCTTTTCGAAATCTGAATCATGTTTGAAATGAATCAGAAACGTGCCTCCCAATCACCAAAGCATATCGGAGGTATTCCAAAGTCATTTATGACAAACAGATAAGCTTGCTTTATAAAGCAAATTCCGATATTGCTTCCAAAAGCACAGATCTAGTCATAGACAGATTAAAATCTTGCATATACGTTTGTATAAATATTCTGGAAGAAAGGGGTACCATGTAATATTTTGATTGGCTTATTTTGAATCTAATTCTTAAACTACTAATTATATTTATTACATATATATTTCAATAAGAAAGAACTTAAAGCAGTGGAGGTTGTCACCCTGAAACCGTACAGCTAAACATATTACTACACTTAAATTTTATGGTAGGTACATATTTCTTGAATGATAAAAGCAGATTTGTCAAACTAGTAATAAAAAATCTTACTATGATATGAAAACTTTTTTTCAACATTGAAGTTTGACATATTTTTCAAGAACCAGTTTTGGGACATTTTTTCCTATACCAATTTGTTTTTCGACACTTTTTGTTGCAAATTTTATTTTTCGATAAAATGACCAGCTTCCGAAAAAAACCAAAGTTTTTTATTTTTAAATACTACTAAGACGACATTACAGTGCAACTGAATTCCAAAATAATAAAAACAAAAACAAAAATGAAAATAAAATTTATAAATTCACTTAAAAACTGGTTATTTGTTGTACATAGGGATACAGGTTTACAGGGCATCAAAGATCAAAATCTTTCTAAGACTTTCAATAATATTTCAAAGGAATAGAGTAATCAAGAATTCAACAATAATAACAACAACAACAACAATAATTCATCAAACGGTTGGTTTTTCATAATGAAAGAATAAAACAATCCCAGTAATCACAAAATAATAACAAACAAAAAAAAATTGAGAAAAAATAAATATAAAACAAAGTTCTAACCAGTTCTTATGGACATTGTTCTCAATCGTAGTCGTCTTCGTCGTCGTCGTCGTCGTCGTCGTCGCCATTTCAATATCAAACAATAAGAAAAATAATAAGAATAATAAAAAGCACCTCTAAGGCTTATGAATGACTTCAATTGAGTACATATTTCCAAACGAACATTAAAGGTAGAAATTAACTTTGTTAAAAATCACAACAACAACAAATGAAAATATTAAAAAGGGAGATTAAGAAGAAGGTCAATATGTCTAGCGATCCTTGCACTTCGATTGCATCTTGTAAATTTGATGCATCTAAAAAAGAAAATGAAATGAAAACTTTTTCATATTAAAATTTAAAGGGTTAAAACTTTATGGAAAGAGAGAAGAAACATCAACTAAAAGAATTGGAAATACCCAGTTGGAAAATACATACACCGATAACTGAATATTTTTACAGAAATAGATCTTACACTAGAATAATATTGAGTTTTTGATTTCAACAATATTTTTGTATAACTTCAAATACGGATTAGTAGATCACGTCGCGCTAAACAATATCAATGAAAATGAGCAGACTGAAGAATTCACCAAGTATACTTAATATTTTTATCTTAATGCATCCTATTCTGAATTAAGTCTATTTTCCGTTAATAGCATAACAATAGTAATCTAACACCCCTTACCGAAATATACAATAATTTTGTATAAAAGAATCGATTACTAGTGTTTGAGTAGTTTGTAACAACAACAACTTCTATTAGTAGTTTATAGAGCATATACAACCCTAGTCTGGCTTATTAACGTTTTCCGCTTGTATTGGTCATGAAAAATCTCTCTTCAGTTAGAAATCGTTTTCTTTCCTCACAATATTTTGATCTTTCAAGAACGTTTTGGTCTATCCCAACGTCTTGTGGTGGTGTAGATACAAAGATTTTCTTGTCCAGATCATTTGACTAGGTGACCGAGCTGCTAAATGTAATTCAGGTGTTATAATTCGATGCCAGGTGGTGTAGGTCTTCTCCTGCCTTGAAGGTTAAATTCCAGTGCCATTCTGATTATACTTTTTCACAGGTGGTTTTCGCAGAGTGTGACCTATATATTTCCATTTGTTACGCTTAATTTGGTAACGTATGAAAGATCAAAAACATTCGGTCAGTTCATTCAACATAAATACATTGGAAAAGTCACATCATTTAGAAACTATGTCAAAAAAAATTAAAACATAGAAATTAAAAGAAAGCGCAATCGAAGAATATTTGAACTTAAGACTAGATGGAATAAAAAAACTGATACAAAAATATTCTGCAATGGCAATTAAACAATTAGAGAGAGCTTGATATTATTCTTAATATAAGTATTGTAAAAAACGTTTTGAAATAAAGCTCTTCTCCTTATTTTTCTTTATCATTTTTAGTTAGGATGAAGCCATTTTGTGACCACATTCTACGTTTTGAAATGTAGATGCTCAACTTTCCCATCAACGTTTCGGTGGTATCCCTCGTTGAGGGTTATTTTGTCTATTAGCTTGACTAATTTTAGATTCTTCAGTTTTTTTTTTTCTTACAATTTCCAAGACAATGAAATCAACACTCTGATTGCATTTTATAATATAAATACAAGAACCTAAGTATTAAACCATGGTGATCCATAAAGAAATAATGTTAAAAACGTAATTGAGTTTAAATATTGGCAAATGCTAGTTATCGAGATTATTATTGATTGGTTATTGCTCCGTGTTATTGAGACGAAAACCTCAGTAAACTCATTTGCACTTGTATTATCCACTTTAAATATAATATAATGATTTTTCAATCCTTGAGTGCTTTACAGACCTACCAATGACTCAAAATCATCCTGATCTACCACTTAACAAAAATGATTTTTCTATGTTTAAATGTTCTACTGATCCAGATTATGCTCGATTATAATTTCTGGTTTAATACGAGATAAATCTGTTTCTTATATCATTTTCTAATACTTATTACAAATAATGAACGGATTCAAAATCAGCCAGATGATTTTGAATTGAAATGTTGGAAATTAGAATTTTTGATTTTAAAATTTAAAAGAAATTGTATTATAACAGTTCCAAGTTTATTTTATTCTATTCGGATAATATCCATATCTATACAATAATTTCATATTCAAAATCTAATCCTGATTCCAATATTCAACTTTGATGATGGAAATGGAAACAATTGAAAAAAAATCTAATCAAAAAAACCTTAGGTAAAAATATTTATAATATATTCACTCAATAAGGTTTTATTGCAATATACTATTGTTCATTCTTTTTGATGATCATCACCATCATTCTATCAATATCATTACCATCATGATCATCTTCTATAGAAAAATCATGGTTTATTGTTTTAATGTTATCAGTCAGTCAGATAATATGAGGGTTGTGTATTTTAAGAAATATACCTAATTATTAAAGTTAAGTTAAAAAATTCAACCAAGATCTTATTTTTTGTTGTTGTTTTTTATTGTATTGATGGTCATTGAAATCTTTTGTTGGTTGGTTTAATTTTTCACCAGAAATTCATTCGCATAATATTATGTTAACAGTGTAGTTTCAAATGGAATACGTTCTGAAAAAATATGACATGAATAGGAACAACGGACATTGAATTTGGTAATATAAGAGTAAGAGAAAATATTTTATAAAGGCTGCCGAAAAAATGATATCGGGAAAAAATAAAAAGTGTAGAAATTGACAACGAAGGCCTATGCCTACTGGTTCTGGAAAATATTTTCAGCCTATAGCTTTTTAAACAGGCTGTTACTAATACCCTTACTTAAATACAATTTTCTTCTTTTCGTTGACCAATTATTGAAAATTGTGATTTAAATTAAATAGTTAAAGAGAGTCTGGAGGGGATGGAACACGGTCGCAATTATTTTGTTTTTCAGTTTATACAAAATGTTCTTACTACTTTTCTTTATAGAAAAAACGAACACTATTTCTCTGACATAGATTATCTATTTCAAAATACCAACCGATTTTTGAAAAAGTATGGCATGAACGACCTATCTACCAGCTATATCGCTTACTCCCCGAAACATATGCCGAACTGATCTCCTCATATTTATTGAGTCGATTATTTCAAATTACACAAGGTGAAAATTACTCATACACGCAGGAGTATCACAAGGTTCTCACAGTTCTTCACTTCGATCTTCCCCAGTACATAAAACAGAAAATCTATCTAGCTATTTAGCTGGATATAAAATCACGCATCAGGAAAGCCCGCACTCGTTTTTGGGATTTTCAAAAACACATGGCAATCAAACAACAAATTTCTGTGTACTAAAATACATCCTTGCAATACAAATACAAACTCAGTTCTCTTGAACGCCTGCAATACATGGAAAGTTTCAGTAAACATCACTAGAAAACTTCAATCAATAGATCATAAACATTCGTTGGTCACAAGCCATTTCCAACAGAACGCTGCGGAAAAAACTAATTATTTAGAAATAGACTTAGAAATGCGACAGAGAAAATGGCATTGAGCGAAGGTACACTTTAGAAACCTAGTGATAATATCGTGAAATAATGTTTCACATAAAATCCTCAGGTTACATGTCGCGTCGTAGTGCCGAGAAAAATATGGACAACAACAGTCCTTAACTATATAGCAAGCACCCAACAAAGAATGTAGCCGCAATTGAAGAGAATAGAATTTTTGCCATATTTTTTTTTTTTGTGTATATAATTCCAAGTCTATGGGATGAACACCCTAGCTGTTTTTACACAGAGATATGGAATAGACAATCACACAAAATAGGTTTTTCTGTAGAATTTTTATGGTATATCTACTAATTTAAATGTGGAAAACTATATCTACTGTAACTATATCTTCGCCTTCATAATAGCATAGTTCCATTTTATTTTAAGTGATAACCAAAACTCTCAACTATTTAGACATTTATTTTATCCCAATGATAAAGTGTACTGGACCAGGTCGAAAAATTCAGAAAGCATTTTTTTTTGTTGCTTTCGTCGGGAATCGAACCTGGGACTTTTCGGTTGAACGGCAGACGCTCTACCTACTGCGTCACTCACCGTGTAAATATACCCCACTGACAGAGTTGCAAGGCAATGATAATGATGAAAAGAAAATAACGTCTATCAATATAGGTAGGTAGGTAGAAGTGGCCATTCCAGCTACTTCTGAAAAACTCATTAGCACTTAATTGTGCCTTTTTGATACCACGACTCGAGTGACCTATTTCGTGTTGTCGGTTGTTATAGGTTGTCTCATCTTCACTCTCCTCAGGAACTCAGTACTAGAGCCATCCTACGTCTATCAATATAGTTGAAAAAAAATAAATTTAAAAATAATTGATTATGTCATCTGACTATTAATCAGAAGGTCCTGGGTTCGAATCCCATTCACAGCATGGATGTTATATGTAAAAACTGAATTAAATGGTTTTTACAAATTAACTTAAATCGAAACTACTTACAACGAACAATTACTGTACTACTATAATAAAATCCGCACCAAAATAGTTAAAAAACAAAAAAAAAACAATTCCATCAACGTGATCTAATCACGATTGGGACCCAATTCCAATACATACTATATATGTGCATGGAAAAAGATGAAAAGTATAATATACTAAAAAAAAATAACACGAAATATTTTTGATGATAATGATGGTTTAATCATCTAGAGGTTCCCTTCTCAGAAAATGCAACCAAACAAGACAATAACAACAACAACAAAAATTGCATTTTTAAATACACATTAAATTGTCCTGCAGATTTGTTTCTGTTTCATTTTGCAATGAAATGATGAAAATTTGTTACACATCAATTGTTCTAAAACAGAAAAAAACAGAAAAAAAAAAATAAAAAAAAATAGCTATCAACTCTCAGTCGTTTTAGATATTCGTTTAATGAAGAAGAATGGTTGTTGCTGCTGCTGTTGTTAATATCGCGTCCGTCACCGCACCGCACACAGTTCGATTAAAATAATTTTCATTTCGTCTTTAATTTATCAATTCCTGGAAATGAACTGTATTTAAAAAGGGAAAACCGGTTGGGTTGGTTTTCTTAATTGAGATAAAGTTAAAGATACACATAGGTAAATACATAGTAATATAAGGGCATCTTTAAAAAAAAAAAATAAAAAATTACAACAACAAAAAAAAACATTCTTTCGAATCGTTATTTTATCTGATGTTTTTATTCTTAATTTTGTTTTTCACCCATTTGTATATCGTACTAGAGAACTGTTGTTGTTGTTGTTGATGTTCATGATGATGATGGTATATTTCAGCCTGCCTTTATAGCTAATATAATATTAACTTATATTTTTATTAGTTTAATAAACGTCTGGGATACCTACAATGAGATTGAGAAAAAGAGGAAATTAATATTACTAAAACAGATTTAAAGTGTTGAGCGACTGAACTTGAACAAGGGTGAATATTATTATAATAGAGAATATTTTAGGTGTGCATGTTCATGTAATGATTTTCAAGAACATAATATTGTATTTGTGATGAACATTAATATAAATGATACTGGAAATTAGATGTACTTTAGTGTGAAGAGTTCAAAAAGTAAAAATTATAGCTGAAGTTTTTTTATTGAGGAAATTTTCCATATTAAAATTTTCATTTTTTTATTTTTCTATTTTTAGGATTTTATTTTTATTTGTTGGACTCGATCATGTTTTATTATGATTAGTATTGACTAGGAAAAAAAAATAAATTAAAATTACAAATTTATAAATATTTTTATCGGTTTTGTATCCTATCATTGCAACAGATTGGATTTGATAGCTTTTTCTTAGATTATTTATTGTCGATATGTCTCCAGATTCTTCGTCTATTTCGACTACAAAGGGAAATAATTTGAGTGTCGCATGCGTTCCTGATTTCGTTAATACTTTTGTTATCTATTCATTTGTATCCACATATTTGCCTAAAAGTTCTGTAGTTCGTATTTTTTGTTTTATTCAATTAAACCATCTCAACTTAAATGTGCTACAAACAAAACAAAATGCAATCCTAAAATTAATCTTGGTTAAATATTTTTATTTTGCCACCAACAGTTTGCATAGCATACCAAATATTAATACTGTTTCCGGACAAATAGCAAAGATATCACCTGTCTTTCTAGAGAGCTGTCTAAATTCAGTAAATCCACTAATAAGAGAGATTAAGCTTTTACCAATTAGGTTTTTTTTTTTATAATTAAGTTAGTTTTTAAGTTTTAGAACAAAAATAAATTAATCAAAAATGTTTTTACTTGCCATTTTTCCTTAAAAAATATAATAGAAAAGTTCAGGTTAGTCTAAGTAAATTTAAAGTCATAGGTATATAAGCACTTAATAATTAAAATTAGAAATAAGGAAAATTATAAAATGAAATTAAGGCCTAATAAAATAATAATAATAATTAAAGCATCTATAAACGATATAGATACTTATATATATAATTTCTTTAACAGACAGACCAATAATATAGCAGAGATAATAATTGGCCACTGAAGAAGCATGTATGTAACTTTGGCCTAACCGAAACAAACTTTGTGCAGAATATATAAAGTAGAGGAAGAATTTGTTGAAAATCTGATCTGTGAATGTAAAGGTTTCACTCGTAGTAAACTTTACCATCATGAAACGGCATTCTTTGCTACCTAGCATACTACTGAAGAATATTCTGAATGTAATCATTAATTGCATTAATATGGATAGTCACAATGGGATACTACATGGGTAGTCACAATAAATCTAGTTGCGGTGACACTGGAAACATACCCCTATTCGTTGTAAATTTAAATTTTTCTATCAATCAACAATAGAAGAAATAACTTTGATAAATTTAGAAGTAAACTCAGAAGCCAAAAAATCATCTTTACAATCTATTTAGTGCTGAAAAATCAAAAAAACTCACCGGAAAACATTACAAATATTAACGTAATAACCTACATTATCAATTTTGCTCTAAGAATTTGGCTACTTTACACACTAGTGGAAATTAACTTGATACATACTTGAAATTAACTTGAGCATAAATAAACTTGATACCGAAATCTAGTAAGCCAGATGAAGAAATTCATGTAATGGAAAAATGGTAAATCAATTTGGATTTAGAAACAAAATCATATTACAAACAAATCCACAAATTAGTTGTTTTTAAATTAAAATCAAATAAAGCTAAGAGGCAAAACATTGTAAAACAAGTATTTCTGGATATTAGCCAAACATTTGAGAAGATAGAGAATGAAAGACTACTGAACAACAATTATTAATTCCACAGAATTACTAATAATTATTGCTGTAGGCATATTGAGCCCAATTTCTTGGTGAAGCTTCAAACTGTCTAACCTGGATCAAGTTAACAATGACTGCAAAAGTAGAAAAACAGGGGACGAATGAAATGTAAATTTATCCTATCAATATAGACAAACATAGTAATTCCGTATAAATAAGTTGTAAAGTACCTGTACATGCACGCCTAAGTCTACCTATAGTCTACGAATATAGTTATAATCAAATTCTGTTTTGTTTTAGAACGAGCAAATTTTTGATTAGGCGAAAAGAACTGCCACATGCTTGGACTCGGTTTAAAACTTTGCCTCAATTTTCAGAACTGTATAGTAAAATATTTATACACCCCAAAACAGAATATAATTGGCACATTTCGATTAGTACTTTTCTTACAGTTTTAGGTTATCTTGTTGGCTGTTAAAGGTGTTTAAATTTCACAAATTTTCTAGGACATCGTCGTAGAATTGCAGGATAATTTGCTCTACTTAGAATAGATAAAATAATTACGTTGTAGATGAGGTCACACGCTCAGAAGAAATCATACACCACTTCTTTCCGTATAGAGGGAAGAATGAGAAATCAGAAAGAATGTCAATGTTATGACTATTTATGTACACACAATGGATGCCCCATGGTATATTTAAAAACACATTGTATTAATTTGTTCATGGCCCGAAAATCAAGATTTAAAAATCATATTTCTTGCGATGTGTTTACCTAGCCAGTTTCAACTTTTCATGCAATATTCTACTTTCCATAATTTTTCTATTCCTTAATTTGTTCGTTCGGCAACCAAATACTAAATGTATCCTAGTAATTAATAAAAAAAAATCACAATGAATAAAAATGTGGAATATGTTTGGTGGAAACATAATACACAGTAGAACTTACGGTACTGCCTTGCACCTGTTACACCGGTTGGAATTTTTTTTCACAGCAAAATATTTCTTTTCTTGCTTAATTCAAAAAAAGTTTTTATAAAGTTAAGCATTTTAAAAGTTTGATAACTTATCACAATTTTGGATTTTTATTAAATATCGAATTAACTTGTTTTAATTTGTCATTTTGCCAAAAACCGTATTCAGGCGTTTTTGAACTACTTATACATTATGTAACATTATGCACTAAAATTTTCACTATTTTTACACTAATTTACAGTATTGAAACATTTTAACCCTAACCATTTATTTTCTGAAATTTGTATTTTTTTTTTAAACTATTAGAGCAAAATTCAGACAGTTACAGACAGTTTTATTTTATATTTTACTGATTTCATTCGTAGATCACAATGTACAATATAATTTATGTGGCCTCGGTAGCTGAGTGATAAAGCACCCGAGTATAGTAATGTAACGACGAGAAGCAAAGGTTGGAAACCCATGAGAACTGAAAATGTTTTCAAATGGTGAAATGAGAACTGAAAAATGTAATTTTCAATACAACCTTCAATATAATATAATAATTAATAAAGATATAGTAATTAAAAACTATAAAATAAAAATAATATAAATATAAAAAATACATACCAAATAATTGTTACTATAATTTAATAAAAAGGCCCATATTACGAAAGGGAAAAGGACCTATAGTTTAGCCTTGAGATCTGTAGGATCCACTATTAAAATAAATAAAATATATAATATCCATCCATATATATACATATATATATTATACATATAACTATAGTAGGGTTGGTATAGGTAGACAGCTCCCAGTTTATTTTAATCTATAGCCAAAAATATTGTTTGATAATTGGCCCGCATTAAATCACATTCCTTTCGCACTGTGTGGAGATCTTGGTGCTGCCAATCTTCAAATATATTTCGATCTCTCTGTTGTTCGAATTACTTTGAAATTCATTTCGATGTCCTTTGTATTATATTTTGGTAATCCTTTATATATTATCCAACTCTATTTTATTCCTTTTTATTTAATTCACTGTTAGCTTCTAAATCTTTTAAAATTATTGATTTTCAAATCTTAAATAACATAAATTTATTTTAATTTATTTTTTAAATAATATATTTTCTTTAATTAAATTGGATTAGATTATTACACGAATAGAAAATACCTGAATATGCTCTAATATCCTCATTCAGCTCAGTAACTCATTATGAAATACCGTATTCTAAAATCAGAAGACGCCCAATTATAAATTTATTCAATAAAATTAGTTTTAATTACAAATTGTACATGTCTACAAAAGAAGCTGATCATATATATATATTTTATTCATCTCTTATAATATGATATTAGCAATGTTATTACCATAACAGAATTTTACAAGGTTTGTCAAACTGGTTACACTTTTCGTCATGTTTTCACATTTTCTATTTCAAATTTTCTATTTTTGTTTTTTTTCTAATTTTCATTTAAAATTGAAATTATTATTGTAAAGTTGAATGGTTAATTGAATTCTAAAAATAAAATTAATACTTAAACTAACAACATTTTAAATAAAATATACACCATGTTTAAAAACTATAATCCTTGCAAATGTCATAATAAAAATTTAATATTTTCAAATTGTAAGTCAGTGCGCGCATAAAATTTTTTTTAACAAATTAGATGAAGCCTTAAGCTGTGGTGTCTATACACAAATTTTTTGTTGATTTTGGTTTTTTCCATCTTTTTGTTTTTGATAAATTTTCATAAGATTCACCATTACAGTGTTTGGTTTTTTAAGATGAAAAGATTATTAATTTTCCGAAAATTTCTCATTAAAAATTAACAAACAAAATAAAAAGCAAAACAAAAAATAAGCAAAATAAAAAAAAATTAGAATTAATAGTTATGGCTTACATAAAACTTAAGAACCAGTTCTACAATTTTTATTTTTTTTTTGGTACCTCTCGCGATTACAAATGTATAAAAATATGGCAATACTAAATTTAATTGAATATTTTGTTGTTGTTATTATTGTTTTTGTTTTTTGTTAAGCAATTTTTAAATATGTAAAGCGTACCAAAAACAAAAATCTAAAAAAACAACAACAACAACAACAACCAAATTTACAACTAAGTCATAGTAAAAAACGAAAATTTATTAGTAGACCAGTCTACAAACCCAGTAAGAAAAAAAAAAAATAATAATAATAAAATTATAATAGAAAATTCAATTTAGTACCGAAGAAGAATCTCATATAGACCAGGGCGCTTTGGTATAACACGCTATATATACAGGATGTTTTCATACTTTAAATTGAATAAAAATTAAATAATTTTTAAATTATTAACTAGTTTAATTCTTTTTTTTAAGTAAAGCCAAACATTCGGCTTTAAATGATTTCTAGTACCGTGTATAGGAATGCACAGTTTGGACTAGTTGAGGATTGAAGAAATAAATTTTTGGCTTGTAGGGATGTTCTGAATCAATTTGTTAATATAATATGCATTTAATCATTGAATCAATGATGAAGCACAGAATCCATGACAAAACATTGAAAGGATTGAATTAACGATAAATCATTAAGTCCAGCATGAATCAGAACATTAGTATATACGTTGAAGTAAATGCGAACAGAATAAAAGTGTTGTCATATGACATTGATATCATTCAACAAACTGTTCGGTTCAATATTGGTATGTCCAACTCCGATAGATGCATATACTGCTAAGAAAAAGACAAAATTTGAATTTCTATTTGAATGGTCGGGCAATAGCTTTTAAAAGACATAAATATTTTCAGATTTACACGTTGTATAATTCTGTGATTGATATTAACGCAATATAATTGCGCTCACCAAGAACATAGACTTGCAATTTTGAAACAATCAAACGGGGAAGTACAATAGAACTGAAAATGTCGAGACTACATAGAAGTCTCCACTGTATGGAAAAAATATATCTCCTCTTATATAAATGGCTCTAATGGGATCCAATATTTATATACAGGATGATTCATTGTTATTTATAGTAGCAGTTCCCAAATAGCCAACTTATATATTACTATTGTTGGGAGGAGAGGAGAATGAAAGTAGATATTTTCATGTAGCACATACCAGGTGCTCTGTTTTTTGATCCAATCTATGAATATTCGTCTTTATTTGTAGCACCAGTTCCTATAAAGTAGCCAAATTTTATATTAAAATTCTCATTCGTGTTGTCATTAAACCTACGTGGGATCAAATATCAACATAAAAATCTAAAAAGCTTATTTCATGCTTAAACTATGTAGGCTTGAAAACCAATCTTAAAATTAATGTCAACAAAGAAAGCTTGCAATTAAACTATACAACTACAACAACAATTATTGTCGGAATTTAACAAATAAATAATAAAACAATAATTATTTCGGATCTAATTCTTAGTTTTGTCCTGTGTATGGAATCATCTTCATTTGGACTTATAATTGCTAGTGCGGAACAAATAAGTGATCTATTATACATTTATTCTATATCATTGTAATTGATTCTTTTGACTTCGAGGAATTTTTTGATGGAGCCCAAATAATGTATAGGATATTTTTTTTCCAGGCATTGCGTCATGTACCTTGTCAGTTTGAGTCAAAAGTGATTTTCGATTGTTTATTCTATCAAGTTCCATCTTTTATTTTTATATGTTGATTAATTGACTTAAAACCCGTTACGTTATACAAGTCAAAAATTTTGTCATAGTAGTTCACGGATAATGTATCTTAAGTACATATTTTACAAGTATATAAAGTAAAAGTTACGAAAAGTGTAACCACTTTGACCTTGTAAAATTCTGTTATGGTAATAACATTGCTAATATCATATTATAAGAGATGAATAAAATATATATATGATCAGCTTCTTTTGTAGACATGTACAATTTGTAATTAAAACGAATTTTATTGCATAAATCTATAATTGGGTGTCTTCTGATTTTAGAATACGGTATTTTTTTAAATGCCCAAAGCCCAACCCTAAAAAATCAAAAACTTTTCCAAAAAATGTCTATGCTTAGTTAGTATGGCAATTTTCTATAAAATTTTACTTGAGTTAGTGTAGATATGAGAGCCGTAACTCACACAATCAGTAGAATTTCATCTCATCTATGTAATATTACATTTATAGTCGGCAACTCCTATATCATAAATATATACCTGTTAATTTAATTTTTTAAAATAAGTAGATTACTAATTTTTTAAGTTTGGCAGCCATTAAATTTTATCATTCCAGTTGGTTCAACACAAAATTCATATTTCAGACCGATATAACTTCAATTTTTAATGTGACTTCAATAACATTATACATCACCCTATTCGCTACGGTCAACATTGTAATTTAAAACAAACTTTAAAAAATAAACTGTTTTCAATTTGGGACCAGAAATCATATAAAAGTCTTTAAATCATGCCATGCCATGTTTTAAAAAGAATAAAAAATTATAAAATCCGTTTTGTGTGTTGCAAAGATGAAAAACAAAAAAAAAAAACTATCTGAGAAACCTACTCTCATCTGTTGAACGTTGTTTTTAATTTTTATTTTTTATTGTTGTTTTTTTTTCATTGTAGATATTAATAGAAGAAATCAACTGAAACCTTTACACAAAAAAAAAGAAAAAAAAAAATAAACTCCAGACTTGAAACTGTAGATGATAAAATTTAAAATCCTAAAATATTGTAATAAAGTTTAATGGAAAGAAGAAAAGAATTGATGATAAGAGAAGGCCATCCTTAAAAAATACCAAAATGAAATGGATATACTCGTATTTTCCCTTAAAATTATTATTGCACTAGAAACTATGATGCAGAAAAGCAGAAATAAGAAAAAAAACATTTGTTTTTTTTTGTTTTCCTAGGCCATTAAAAAGAGTTAAGAAAGTAATTTAAAACAAAAGTCAGGTTAGGTTTTACAAATAATAATAATAAAGAGTATAGGTATCATAGATTGAAGTAAAGATTCATGTTCGAGTTTTTTAATGATGAAAATTTTATTTCAATGTATCTTTTAGGAATCACATTATGTCATGTAAGCTTCTTCATAATTTATTTGAATTGGATATGGTCAAAATATTCCTCATCTTTCAAACGACTAACTCCTAGCTATTGGTATCAATTAAATTGTAGCTGTCTGCAATTTATAATTCCAGATTTAATTCAATCTCTTAATAATTGATCCCATATGGTTTGTTCTCATATATACTATCTTTTACATCCTATATGTTCTCATTCTTTCGTAATGTCCTTAGTACGAGTCCCGTTTGGGCTCTCTCATTCGACAATTAATGTCTTCTATATTGTACATATTTCTAATATCCGCACTTTTGACATAATATTTTTTTATGTGTTTTGCGATATGTACCTAAGGTTAGAGTTATCCTTTCAGCAGATTTTAATAGCTTGTTTTTGGTTTTTAAAATAATATATTTTTTAGCGCTAGGACACATTCTTTTTGATTATCATTGTCCTGTAACCCCATCCGCTGGGTAAAAGCATATAAGGCATTACATTCAGCAATTTTATCCCATGAGGCTTGCAACATCCATTCGTTACTCTTTGGGTACATAGCGAAAGTATTGTTTCAGACTCGGATTCTATAAATACCACATAATATCTATAGATACATCTTGCTCTTGGTTTATTGGTCGAAAGTCATTCTTAGTCCATACGATCGATTTACTTCTTCTTTTGTGCATTATCCGTGACAGTCGGTTATTAATTTAATTTTATCTTCTCTAATTCGAAACAACGAATAAAAGCTTTAATGAAGCTTAAAAGACGTTTATTTGAATGGCACATTCGTACTTATTCCATGGTACAATATTTTGCATATAAGTAAACAACATTTTAGTATTTTTATATAAACTATGTATCGCGTAACGTCAGCGCATCAACAATATTTCAGCTTCGTTCTTGAACGAGCACGTTCGAAAACTTTACACACTAAAATCATCAACTTTTTACAATGACCAATCAGCGCACATGGATATAGGATTATTTTCGCATAAAATATTTGAATTTGTTATGTTTATTCTAAAATACGTTCTACAGATTATTTAAATCATCAATTTTTGAGGGGTTTGTGCCTTTGTAACTGACGAACATTACCGTTCATATTATAAATCTCACTTGATTGCGTGTTCCAAATGCTAATCCAAAATGTTAGCAAAAAATGTTAAACATTTTAATGAAATGGCAAATTTGTTTTTTCGAACACATTTAAAGATAAAATATAATGAAAGATATTGTAGAAGAAATGTTGTTACACATGCGGCTTCTCCTGAGACTTTTGCCGAAAAATTATGATAACGCAAGACAAAATTCATAAATTTTGTACAACTCAATATCTATGGCTAAAACTTAAAATATTATAAGAATATAATTTTCCAAAAAATATATTTATAAACATCACTTCATCACCGAGAATACATCACTGCATCTCAAACTCAACTAATAAATGTGCAATAGAAAATGAAAGAAATAAAAATAAAAATACTAAAATAAAAAAACTAAAATTCATTTAAAATTCCTAAACTTGCTCCAATGATGATAATGATGATGGTGATGATGGTGATGATGATGATGATGATGATAGTGTATATAATAATGATTGTGCTATTGACTTTTTAAATAATGTTGCAATAATATACCGATATTCTTACACAGAGACCTGAAAACACGCATCCCTAACAACATTCAATTTTTTTTTTTGTTTCTTTTCTTGTTGTTGTTGTTTTTGTTATTGTTTATTTCTTTTCCATTTTATTTCATGGGCATTTTTTTTTAATGGTATTATGCTGTTAAGAAGAAAAAAAAACCTAACTAAAATTCTTAAAGAATGGTTAAAGCGCAAAGAACAACAAACTATTCCAAAAACAAAAACAAAAAAAAACTAAAAAAAAAAGTTGTTTGCTCCACACAGCAACTCAGAAATCCTCATGGTTTGTTTTGAATTTAGAATTTTTGACTTTAAGAACAACTTGCCATGCAACATTTTTGTTTTTTTGTTTTGTTTTTATTTTTATTATAATTATTTGGTTATTTGTTGAGAAGAGTCAGGGAATGCAAAGGATATTTAAGTAAAAGATAATGTCAGAAAAAAAAAATCTTAAGAAAAGAACTTTACTATAGACACTTCCAATTATTAGTTCTAACTATTGAATGTATCGAAGAAAACCCTGAATTTCAAATTTTATATCGTAAGAAGCTGACTTTTAAATACGTTTTATTATAAGCCTGTGATACTTGTAAGCTTAGTTATTACCAAAAAATTAATATTGTTGCCAAAGCCTGTTGAACATCTGTCGCCCTTTAACGATATCGAATTAATCCTATTTTGTGGCAACAAAGAAATGAAAAATCAAGTAGAAGAGAAGATTTGAAACGAAAATGATGATATTTATATAAATAGTAAAACAAGGCTTTAAAAATGCTACCATCATAAAACTGATGGTGTAGGACAACCGATAAAACATTGAAAACGATAATTTTAGCCGAAGCGGAGTAATATAGAAACAATGGCTACATAAAAAGCATTTTCGCTACCGATGGTACAATTCTTTAAAATTTCTGCTTTACTCCCAAACATTGGATTAGGAGATTAAAAATATATATCTTAACATGTAAGGAGCCGCCGCGGATCGTAAGAAGCACAAGCAATAATCTAGAGTGTGAATATTCCCTGAATCGCAATTGAAAAAATGAAATGGGTTCAAAAACTTAATCCGAATAATTGTTTTGCCATTGTTTCTTCTATATTTACGAAATCATAATCCTTTTGTTCTTGACTTTATTAGCAAATAAAAACCAAGTAAAGGTAGAAGGGTTGGTAAGCAGCTTTTGGTTTTTGAGTGTCTGTTCAATTGCCTGTACAAGTTCAACATGAGAGCGGGCTTGTTAAATTTTGTATGTAAATAAATTCTTTAATTTCTCTTTGCTATAAATATTACAGATTCTCTTCCAATAAACTATGTACTAAACCTACCCTGTGCGACAGATAAGGTTTATCTGATCACCAACTTTCCGCTTTATTAAAGCTTTGGTTAAGTCACTTTTTGAGCTCGACAATTTTTAAGGCTTAAAATCTTGATCCCGGTGAGCAGCCAATATACAAAACTTTATTTCAATTTTAAAAACACGACAATGATTAATTAAATGAACGGTCGAATATGATTGGATCCAAAATCTGTAATTTGAATTCTACAATATTCTAGTATTCGAGAGCTTCATTTATCTTTCGTAAATCTAAAAATGAGAGTCACATTTATTAAGAGAGTCACGCTTATTAAGATGAATTTTTTCACAGCCTAAGATATATCAATCAGATATATGGAGATGAAAAACTGAAAACGACAATGTAGTCTGGAGAAGAAGATATAATGACGAATTCTATAAGGTGTATATGAAAATGAACGCTGTCACGAAAAATACAATCAAGAGACCACTGACTTAGAGCGGATGAACGAAAATGCTTTAGTCAAGAAAATCTTCGAACCCATACCGGAAGGTACAAGACCAAACCTAATAGTAAAAAATCTTCGTTGGAGAAACGAAGTATCCCCAGATATGAAACAATTTCATATCTTCAACTGCAGAAAAGTCGTAAAATAATACATAATTATTACCGCTCTGAATAAATCATGATATTTTGGTCTTGTTAAAAAATCATTTGTCCTATTTCTGTTATAAAAAAAAAAAACAAATATTTTTTTTTATTTTGCAATCATTATCAACTCCCGAGATTAAAATCCTTATCGAAACAGTCACTTTTTAAGTCCCTCACTTGTTTTTATGTGGATATTATGGAAAAAAATTTATAGATAAAAAAAAAGTGAGTGACTTATATATGCTTGTTCACAGCTGAATGACAAAAAATAAAGAACACCTCTTTCACATTGTGTCTATATGCTACAACACCATCGAAGGCAATAAAATATATAACAAGTTATAATTTATATTTTTTTTTTTCATTCACTGCAACATACAATATGAAAGAGGTTAAAGAGGAACATGCACTACACATTCGTGAAAACTTAAACTGATTGCAATTTGCTTTTTAATAAAGATTTAAAATATATGAATCTTTTCGATAATTTAGTATAATAACTGACCTAATGCTAATAATAATAAAAATTTTAATTTAAAATATAACGCGTCAATATTAACGAGAACTAGTAAATTAAAAACAAAAAAAAAAAAATAATAAACAACAAAAAAATTACTAAAAATGTAACATCATTCGAATTAGATTCATATGGTGATATTTTATTTTTAATGATCAGAAGAAAATAATTTGGAGCAGTTATAAAAAAAAAAAGAAAAGAAACATAACTAATTTTTTTTTTATTTATGAAATCTTTATATTAGTATAATGATAGTGTAACAGCACCTGGTAAATTGGTTCTAAAATAATAAAAAAATGAAAAACGTGACGTTAAATAATTTTAGTACATATCTTTAATTTTAATATCGTAATTGTATACTCGTAGAATTATTCCTTAATACATAATTTCTATTATTGGAATATATTTTGAAAATTTGACAGCCAATTATTGTATCAGATTTATTCGAAGAATAGTACATATAATCAGTATTTATAGTTTCTTTCTTCTGAAAATAATACCGATTGGATCTAAAATTGTGAAAAGAATTTCAAAAGATTAATAATTGACACCTCACAGCTTATAATGTAAAAAAAATAATTGTTTTTGTATGATTAACTTTGTTGCAATTTGGAAATGTTTTATTAGACATTACCTACACTACACTGAAGCATAGGAAAATTTTGTTTCTATCAGAAGCGTATTTTAGAAGAAAACAACATAAACCCATACAAGTAACGAGAGATAAATGTTGACTAGTACTTAAAGCAGTGGTTCTGAACCGGTGCTCCGCAACCTTGTCCCAAGTGCTCCGCTCCGCTCCGAAACGGTGAAAGTGAAAAAAAAAAATATTAAAAACATCAGAACAGCATGAATTCGGAGCAAAATATTAATGATGGTGCAAGTACAAGTCGGACTACTATTAATAGTGGCAATGCAGAAAATGTCATTTCTAATAAAATAACAAAGACTAATAGGAACTATTCTAACCAATACATAAGTTTTGGATTTACGTGGACCGCTGAAAAAGGAGTGTCAAATTCCTCAATGTATTGTACGTGCTGAAAAGCTGTCGAATATCCCAATTTTGTTTAAAAAAAAATAAAGATTATTTACTGTCACAATTTCTGAAAAGGTACAAATTGCTTCATACAATGTAACAGAATTAAGTGCCTTGAAATTAATACCACATTACTATAGCAGAAAGTCTTATTTTAGCATTATGTGAAATAGTAAAAATTATGTTTGGTGATGATGCAAAAAATGAAATTATGAAGATTCCTATTTCTAACGATACAATAAAAATATTAAGAAAACTCTTAAATATCCTGGGATTTCTGTGTAGAAATTATGCGCAGATGAATGTCCATCATTAGCAGGATCTATTAAAGGATGTGTTCCACATGTAAAAGAAAAAAATCCAAATATCATATTTACACACTGTTTTTTTGCATCGGGAAGCTTTAGTTTCAAAAATATTGCCAAATACATTGAAATCTGTATTGAATGAAGTTGTACAAATAGTAAATTATATAAAATAAAGACCTCTGCAAGCACGTATTTTTAAACAACTTTGTATATCTATGGAAGCTAAACATGAAGTTTGCTTTTGCACTCTAAAATAAGATGGTTGTCTCGCCATAAAGTTCTATGCCGTTTATTGGAATTGAAAGAGAGAAAAGGGTAATATTACACAACAAATTTGTTAAATGTCTTGAAAATGATATTTGGTGTGCTAAATTTGTAAAAATGCCAATATCTTGCTGATATTTTTAAAGTAGAATACCCAGGTCTATCAAAAAAGGCACTCATTCCTTTATTACAATTTGCTACCTCATATCCTTGTGCCAGGAGGTAGCACATCTGGAACCACTCTGTAAAACATAAAACTATACCGAACATCTGGAAAACTTGAAATTATACCGCCAAACGAAACATTCTCAGTATAGATAATTGTTGATCTCTGAGGCAGCTTAATATAATAGCAAAATTTCAAACAAATCATTATGATTATCGGCCTGGCATATATATATACTATATTTATATATTAACTAGCTATTTCCAGGCGCAACATTCGCCGGTCAAGCATTAAAAAAATATTTCTTTCCTCATCATTTAAATATTAAATCCAAACCAAAGCTTTCTACATCTGCAAAACAATTAATTTTGTTAGCATATCGTCCAATTTAAGCATAACACTTTTATTTCTGATGATCTTAGTTGTTACCTCCGTGAATGTCACCGATGTACGACTGTGCATTCTGGTTTAAAATATTATTTTACATACAACGAAGCTAAAATGATTTCTAACAGTTGTGAAAAAAAATTTAAACAGTTGTGAATAAGTTGTCAAAGGTCTTTCTTAATAAAATTTGTTCTTATGTAAAACTCCGTTAGATGTATTTTATTTTTTCTTTGAAAATATCCCCAACAGAAATAACATTGTCCAATCGTATCACATTGTAAACATATTTTTAATATAATTATTAATTTCCACAATAAGTTTTCCAAACATGCATTTGCATTTTATAATGTCTATAGTATAAACAGTTCATTAGATATTTTGCTGGAATTAAATCAGTTGCAATGTTGGATCAGCAACTCGTTTCTTCCTACATTCGATCATATTGCATTTTATTTTAAAATTGGACTGATTTTTAATCTATTTGTAACTACTTAATTACTATTTATTTTAAAAACAACACTATGTAAACAAATTTCAATTATCCTTGACAGTCATAATAACGTTTTTTCTTTTTTGATAACTGACATTAATCAGATTATTGAATTTAATCAATTTTCTTTAATTAAATCGTTTGCAACTTTTAGCCAAGTCTTCTACCACTTTTCATATTTACATTTTAATTTTTTATTTTTCTTTAAATTCCAATAACTTTCTTGAATTAAAATGTTTGTTAGGAGACTCTAATCATACTTTTTCAACCCTAATCTTTCATTTTGACAGATTCATTTTTACGAAAACTAGATTCATTATAATAATTTAGAAATAATCACGAAGAGTTCTAGTTCTGATTGAGATACAAATATTGGTACAGATATTTTGTATGCGTTAATTAAACATTTTTTTGATAAATAAAATTGCTTCTGCGAGTCCTAGAGATTAAAATCATTTAAAGATTTTTATTTTTATACTTTTTATATTTAAATGCTAATAGAAGTTGAATTCAATAATGAGTGCTAGTAGAAAATAAAAACATTTAATACTTACTTTTTTTAAATATTTTATTCAGAAAACTAGAAATTTTAATGTTT
Organism: Argyra leucocephala; assembly: GCA_963942445.1. Classification (NCBI taxonomy): domain Eukaryota; kingdom Metazoa; phylum Arthropoda; class Insecta; order Diptera; family Dolichopodidae; genus Argyra; species Argyra leucocephala. Next base: position 13,943,222 of record OZ012678.1, on the reverse strand, counting down.
GTTTAATGCACCCACTTACTGAGAGTACTGTACAAAATTTTATAAAATTTGTAAAATTTCTTAATTATATTTTCTCAATTATACAAAATTAGTTGAATTAAATAAATATAGAAAACTAATCTAACGGCAATTCTGGGCATACACAATATACAACTTCTGGTAATTAACTATTCTTATGCTCATTATTTTTCTTCATTTACATACGATTACCATATTCAGAGGGTGAGGACTTTAAAAATTTATCATATGACGATTTTCGTATGTTGGGGTTAGATATATCTATTTTATGCCATGTGTGTACTGTGTAGGGCTTATAATTATCATTGTAGAAGCTGTATAGTTGATCTCTTCAATTTGTGGTGTTCTTTATATTAATTATGTTGATTTACCTTCTACTATACTACTTTTTCCATTTTACTGTCTAGCAATGTATACTTGATCGCCTGGCCTAAAATATCTAAAATAGGACTGAATTATTTTCTTCAAAATTTAACATATATTACGTTTAGCTTCTGTTATAATAAAATTATTTGTGCGATATTTGATCTCATAATTTCTCTATATACTCATTGTATATTTGAGTCTCATATCAATAACAAACGTAGAGCTTCGAAAAGATTGTATGAATGTTGAACGTTGTCAACACAAAATTGACGATGAGATATGTATATTAAAAAACAGGCACTAAGTGCATAGTTTAAGAAAAAAAAGATGGCGGAATATGACATGATAATACTGGCATTATTGATTGATTTCCTTTAACGCCCAATTACATCCCATTCATTCGTTCAATTATTTCATCATTTTATTAAACAGAATCAAAGAGAACATACAACTTTGCCTTGGTTCAGTCTTGAAATTATCTGATAACATATCATTGTTGCTGTTGCATTAAATTAAGATATGATTACATTCTAAAAACCAACTATTCAATTTAATAAATTTAATTTATTCTTGATTTTATTCTCTTAGTAAATGCATTTTCACGCTCAGATTACTAGCCTAAAATAACTTACCCTTTACTGGAAAATGAATAAGGATATTTACCATGATGTAACTGTAATTGGGATTGGAGATATGGGTGGCGATCTATTTGGAAACGGTATGCTGCTTTCAAAAAATATACATTTAGTCGGTGTGGGTGAGTCTGTACAGATTTTATGACCCTTTAATTTAGAAAAAAATCATAATTTACTTCATTGTCACTGATTCAAATTTTTCGTTTCCATTTGCACTTACAGTTCTACCTTGAATGATCAAGAACACTGTTAATAACTTAGTAATCGCAGCAGTAAGTCACGGTGGAATAAGAATGACGGGAATATAACAATTACAATTCTGGGTGACCAAATGATCACAGTCTATCCTATGAATCCTAATATGAATGAAATAAATTTCAAATGCTTAAATATTTCACGACTAATACTTAATAGGTCTTGATAGATTTTATATCCAGCTCAATTTTCAATTATTTTCAAAAATTTGTATTAGATAAAAACTGCGTTATTTGTTGTCAAATAAACACGTCTTATGAGGGTTGATGATGGTTAATCAAATTATCATCTTTGATTTTTATCTTTTCTACTGTGATAACGCACCTTGGTATTCAACTCCAAGGGGTATTTACTAGCCTTTTTAGTTAGCTTACTAGTTTAGTGGGTCTTCATTACCCTAATTCAACATGTTCAACTGAAACTCCTAAATAGCATTCTGAAAGATTTTTTTCGTCTGTTAGGCTACAACTTGAATGTAAATTTTTCAACATGTAGCTTCCTCTCATATTTTCCGTCTAATTCATAAATTTATTGTATAGAAATTTAGTAACCTCTTAAAATGATTGTAATGAAGTTGAAATACGAACTATATTTGAATATACATATACTTGTTTATATAAAATATTTGTTATATACATATACTTGTTTACAATTATATATATATACATTTACTTGTTTGCAATAACAGAAATATATATACAGCTTTTTAAGGAGTATAACTCTATAAGCTCTCTAAAAACAGGATAACAATTGCAAATTTAAAAATCAAAATCAAAAAATTTAAACAACATCAAAATTCGAAAACCAATAACCTTGCAAACAAAAGCAATCGAAAATCTCAAAATTTTTCATTCAATTTAAATCCCATAAATCAAAACTCCATTACAGTTGCAGTCAAAATATTTTATTCATCATATTTCAAAAGATTCAAATCAATTTAAAATTTTATTTATTTAATTTTAATTTAATTTTCTTTTCTAAATATGAAATAATTTTATTTTAAATATAATTTAAATTTTATTTTCTAAATATGAAATAATTTTTTTTAAATATCTTTCTAGGGATGTCAAAATGATTTTTTCAGCAAAAAAAAAAATTATTTTATTTTTTATTTTGGTAATCAAAAAAATTCTGATGTGTCATTAAAAAAAGTTTTAGTTGAAAAAAAATTTTGTATTATTCTATTTTTGTTTATTTTTTTTATTTGAAAACAAAAGTTCCAGGTGGAAGTTTTTTAAAGCTGTTATAAAATTCATTTTTCGATTGTTTATAAAGAATATAATTTTTTTTTGTAGTAAGTAGGTTTTGAAAGCATTTTACAGAGAAGATTTCACAATTGAAAGATATCGTAAAAATGCATTTATGTTGTTTGGGCTACTTGCAAAAGATGCCACGTTCCTTCCATTCGATGAAATTTCATCCCGGAACCGTTTTCGGATATTACTTGATATTTTCTATTTAAATCTTCTTCTCTATATCTGAAATGTTTCTTTCTGCGTAATATATCTTGTATGTACATATGTATTTAACTATTGGATTCCATTTGTATTCATTTTATATCAATTATATTGGCTGGGGTTAGTGCTCCTACAATTTTTCAGTGTACTTCTTTCTACTTCCGTTAAATGAAATTAACACAATTCGGATATGCAGTATCTTTAAGTTACGATTGAATGGCTACATATTGGACTGTTTACTACATTTAATTTACGATATTAAAAAGGTAGGATCTGTCGTGTTGGAACAGGAACTATGTTATGTGAAAATTAACATTTCCATATTTCTGGTTAACCAGAACGTCTATTTGAAAGTCGTCTAAGAAGTGTTTTTAGATAATTTCATATAACTGATTAGACCAATATGTCTATATGTGAAAGCAGCCCTATATAGACCAATGAAAAGCAGTCCAAGAAATCTTGTTTTAGCAATTTACTGTGAATAAAAAAAATCACAGGTAAATGGCACCTGTAACAGTTAAATGCATAATAATGTGAAGAGATGATTATCGTTAGACACTTAGATTTGCATTGATACAGTTAAGCTAACATTATAAGTGACCAGATAAAGAGAAGCTGTTATGGACCAAATACTGTAAAATTTACGATATAAGTATATTAAAATTTAAGATATAAGAATTCTCATTTTAAATGAAAATATTCATTTGTCATCTAATGTCAATTGGCACCCAAATGGAATTGAACTGTGGGGGAAAATTAGTGTTTCTATTTAGGAACAAATGTAAAATGCTCCACATGTAAAATGGCAAATGCCACAATCACAAAAATGTTCGAACACAATCCGTTAAAAAACTGATGTCATCTAGCAACAAAAATACAGAGAAATTCCTGAATATCTTCCGAAATAGCTACCCTACCAGTTTCAGAAATATTAAGAGGAAATCTATTAAAATTCCTTCAGTTGAAACGATCAATTATTTTGATTTAATTTTAATATTTTTTTTATTGTTCTTGTTTTTTTTTTTTTCTTACTTAGGGTGTGAGGCGTCAACTAATCATAAAAACAGAATAAAAACAAAAAATGACATTCTTTTGTTTAATTTTTGTTCAATGTTCACTTGAAATGTACGTTACGTATATATATGTATGTATTGTATGTACATATGTATGGTAGTAATTTAAAATAATGTAGGTGGACATGACTGTTCAGTTAAAATTTTAAATAATCTTATGTCAACAATAAAAATATGCACAAAGAAGGTAAGCTAAAAACAAAACAAAAAAAAATAGAAATAAAAAGAAATTCTTTCGAAAATAACTTTATTTGTGCTTACTTTATCAGAAACATGAAAAAAAATTGCTTTTATTTGACATTTATTTGACATTTCGATAACATCACATACGTAGTATATACAAAACAAAAATAATTATAAATAAAAAAACAAAAAGTGAATTTAAATAAAATAAATAATGAACCACTTAGTCTGTTTCAAATTTATACAGCTATAATTGTGTATGTGTGTATGTCAATCTATACATTGATGTATATATGTTTATTTAAATTTTTCTTAAGAGACATGGATATAAATTACACAAACAAAAAATATATGTACATGTCAGATCTGTCACAACAATAGATCCTTAGAATTTTTTTAATAAAATAATTTAATTTTTTTCTAATGTTCTTTAACTGAAGAATCTACGGTACGTGTGGGAGGAAACAGAAAGTAGAATTTTAAAAATGATACGTAGTTAAAACTGAATAGATTTATTAATGTCAAAAATTAACAGAAATTGCTTCTGTAGATTATTTACATTAATTTTTTTTTACTTTTCAATTCCCATTTATACTAATTTTAGTGCTAAGTGCTTCGGTAAAACTGAAAGAGAAATTAAATATGTTTGAAGTGAGAGTGTTAGGTTTAGAGTTCTTATTAAGATATTTAAACAGAAGAAAACGGTATTTTAATATTATCACCTCAGGTTTTCAAAAACATAATGACTTCAGATCAAATCATAACACAAATAAATAACTGTTAAACTAAAGCTGGAAGTTATCGATTTCAAATAATTTTAGTGAAAGTTAATCAAATTATTTGTGATTTACAATATTGGGAGGGTGGAACTGCGATATCAGTGCTAGTTTCAAATAGCAATCGTACGATCGATCGATCGATTTTTCTGTTCTAAGTAGTTCTAAAGTGTTTGACAGTTGACTGTCATTGTTCAAATCTGTTCTGTCCGATTCTGTTCTAGATCTACTGAACAAACTTACAATTTACTAGAGTTTTTTGGTCACATACAGTTAAATTTTGGATATAATTGATATGTTTTTTATAATGACATTTTGAGAGGTGACAGCTAGAGGTGAAAAATGAAACTATATTTTTTAGACTTAGTTTTAGTACATGTTTTACTTTTTTATTAATTAGCTATTTGTTTATTCACTTACTGAATAGCATGGACATACTTTTAGAACTATTTTTTGGCTTTTATCATTTTCGACCAAAATGTGAATCCATTATGTGAATTCATTATGAATCCAAATGTAAAATATTGTTGAACAGTTATAATAACCGAATCGAAGCGTATAGATAAATTAAATATTAGAATGGACAACACTTTATTAGAGGATATTAACGAGGTTTAGTTTTAATTTTTCGAAAATCTCTTCATTCTAAATTTTATGTTCGTCCTTACTTTGATTCATAATTTTATAATGAACTCATATCAGATAAGCGATCAGATAAACAATCAATCTTAATCCATCTGATGAAATTGTCTTATCTGGTGACTTTAATCTTCCCAATTAAAATTGAATAAATCATGAAGAAGAGTATTTCCTAATCGCTACAAAATCTTACTAATGAAATGAAAATAATTTTTTTGACTCTCTGGCTGTTAATATTATACCTTTAACAGGTATATGCAACAATGCACATAACTTTTATGCTAGACAACTTGATCTTATATTTCTTTCTAATTGGATTAATCTTTTAACCTTCATTTGGGCAGGATTAACGTATGTTAATATTTAATTTTTTACTTTTGCATAAAAACTTCATTATTTGGCCAATCTTAATGAAATTACAGATCAGGGACTAATTTTTTTAGTAGATATTGAATATATAAAGAAAAGTTCGGAAAAACGTGTCTATGCCCAATTTTTCGACAATTTAATTTTTTTTCTTCGTTGTTGGGCAAGATTAACATATGTTAATATTTTTTTTATTCATACAAAATGTATGGTATTCTATAAAATTTTTGTAATTATTTCGATAAAAGTTGAAAAATAAGATAAAAGGTTCTGAAATATTGAAATAGAAATATACTTTAATTATATTTAAAAACATAAAGTAAATAAAGCACCAAAGGTTTTTTGAAAAAAAACTTTTTTTTGATTTTTATTTTTGGTATGTTATAAAAAAGAAAAATTCTCTTACGAAGTGTTAAATTAAAAATTTATGTCAATCATTGATGTATTGAAAATTGCGGCGAATATTTTCCAATCAGTTAAACTTTTTGTTAATGGATAGCGGACCTACTAATTTTTGTCGGAAAATATTTTGTTGTCTAGCCCTTTGATATGTTGATGGAATTTTACTCCACTTTGTGCCATCTTTTCCAATAAAATATTAATTTGAATCAACAATGTCATTTTTTTTGCTTTTTGTACTTTTGATTCCATCACTTACGTCTAAGATGCATTTTTTAAGCATCTGATTCTTCATTTTGATTTTGCGAAATACAATAATTTTCATTTTCATCATTATCATCACTTTCGACTCTTGAGGGAATGGCAACTGGTTCAAATACTATTTCTTTAAGGTGTCCTACATCAGCATGTTCATCATCTAGCACATGTTTCACCAATGTAGAGAAATATGCTTTTTCTTTCTCAAACGATAACCTGTAAAAAATAATTTTTTGTATGTTTTGTGTGCATTTTTTTATAATTTTTTTTTTTTTTGATTTTTTGTGTTTCTCATAGTAAAACTGAATAAAAAAAAGTGTCATATACCTGTAACGGCATTTTTTTTTTTTAATTTCATATATTTTGTATAGTTCTGCTTGATTTCGAAGAAATTAATAAATATTTACACCAAAATATAGGAAATTTAAAAAATGGGTTTTTTGAAGAAAACACTAATTTTTTGTGTTTTTTGCACTTTGACTAAAATTTACAAAATTTACTTACCTGCCTACCTGAACGGCACATAAAATTTTAAGCTCTTCCATATTATTGCAAATATTGAAAATTCAATAAATAATTTTCGCAAAATATATATATTTTATTTAATTTTTTTTTATTTCACTGAAATAGATACACTCTTGTTGTTGCAACTACTAACTCTGTTTTAAGTACCTTATAACAAACGGAAGTCCCCAGTAGCACTTCCTTTTTCTAAAATACCGATATTTCCAAAAAAATATCTTAGAAGATAGATATTCGCTGGTAATAAAAGTAAACATAAAAGTACATAACAGTAATGCACATACAAAAATAACAATAAAAACATAAAAATCACTTATTTTTATCAAAAAATTCTCCATACAAAATATATGGAAATACCAAAAATATTAACATATGTTAATCTTACCCGCTTACGTATATTTTATTTGCCGCCCAAGCGAAGGTTAATTATTGTTTGCGTAGAGCCCCAAAGTTTTTGAAAAATATTGATTGTTACCATCCACCTATCTGTTTGAGGTATATTGTGTATGGATTCTCCTAAAATTTCTGATACTACAAGCTCTCACTTCTACAATTCGTTAGCTGATTCAATACTTGTCGTATGTCGATTTTAGCGGTTTTCTGTTTAAAATTGATATGGAGGTTGTTTGGGATGCTCTTTCAAATGCGCTAATCCGTTTTTCAAAATTTTATTTAATTTCAGAGATATCGAATATTTATTTTGTAAAAAGAAATAATTAAAGCTAATTTTATATGCATTTAGAAAAAAATATGCAATTAAATTTTCTGAAATCATAGACGAAGGATTGTCCCATGTCCCATTGCCATTAAGGAAAACTGGAGAATATATTTCCAGTCCACAATGGTATAATGACCATCTTAGAATACTTAGAAATAAATTTTTAGGAATTATTTATGATAGCAGATTATTTTGGCAAGCCCATCCAAGCCCAAACTAAGCGTATTAAATGGTATTTAGTTTAACTCGAATTAGCCCTGTGTTGCCATATGCCAACAGCTAACAATTATGTATTTTTGGTTTATTGAAATAAAAACGGTTATTTTAATAAAAGTTCTATTGCAGTTTTTTTCTATTTATATGTATTTACTCATATTAGGATTTGAAGTTGAAATGACATAAATAGAAATAGTGCAGTATATAGTTTTAGTTTAGTGAAAAATGGATGACATGAAAGAATAAGTTGCATATTTTTTTCTAAATATTAAACTGTAATTATTAAATTTTTTTTTTGAATAATTATTTTAACTAAATGTAGTGTTAAGTGTAAACTTTTCACTTCAAAAAGTATTTTATATAAAATTTTTCTATTTCTATTTGTCTGTTGCCATATGGGCTAATCTAACCTATTCAGATTTCTTTATTGTATGTGATTTGTTTTTGTGATTTTATAGAAAATTAACACTAATAGAAGCATCAGGTTATTTAGAAGAGATTTTATCGGACGTACCTAAATCTATATTTATTGAACCACCAAATGAAATTAGAGATATAAGTTTTTCTTCCACCGTTTCCACAAAAAAAAAATGCACGTCTATATGCTACTGGCGAATATAGTTAGTATATAAGTTACGTCAATAGAATGGATCAGAACATCAGTTAGTTATATTGGGTTGGGATTAGGGATTGCAATACCGGGATCCCGAATACCGAAAAACCGGTATTCAAGAAATTTTTCTGCGGTATTGGATACCGGTGTTTGTAAAATAAATACCGGTATTTCGGTATTTTACAAAATATTAATTATTTTTTTATATTAAATCAATTTTAACATATTAATGTTGATTTTATAAGATTTTGACCGATTTTTTAAAATTCGATTTTACTTTTCTATCATCGCATCACTATTTATCTAACTTACATTATATGACACAATATGCCAAATCAAATTAAAAATTTACATATAAATATTTTGAAAAGTGTGTTAAACTGTACTTCAACTACTCAGAAACAATTGTAGAAAATTTCAACGACGTAGATGCAAATAACAACTATGAAAATTTTACCGTCAACGATATATCCTCGAAGGAAAAATTATAGATAGCGATCGATAAAAAATTGAAAAAACCAGTTTAATCGGTAATCAAAAGTTCTTTAGGACTCGAACAAATAATTAAAAAAGAAATAGCTTTTTTTGAAGTAGAAAGAATATTAGGACTGAATTACAGAGGGTACATGATGATCCACAATGACTGATAAAAGTTTAGATAATCCCGGTATCTCGGTTTTCGTAAAACAAAATACCGAAATACCGGTACCATTGCAATCACTATAATATTGTTTTCACCCGGTATTGCAATCACTAGTTGGGATTCAAGGTAAAAAATGTTGGAACGGCATATTTACATGACTTCCTGATGTATCAATATACAATGCTTGACAAATTAATAGAGCTCACAACCTGAAAATGCGTAAATCGGAATTTAGCGGTTTTCTGTTTAAAATTGATATGGAGGTTGTTTGGGATGCTCTTTCAAATGCGCTAATCCGTTTTTCAAAATTTTATTTAATTTCAGAGATATCGAATATTTATTTTGTAAAAAGAAATAATTAAAGCTAATTTTATATGCATTTAGAAAAAAATATGCAATTAAATTTTCTGAAATCATAGACGAAGGATTGTCCCATGTCCCATTGCCATTAAGGAAAACTGGAGAATATATTTCCAGTCCACAATGGTATAATGACCATCTTAGAATACTTAGAAATAAATTTTTAGGAATTATTTATGATAGCAGATTATTTTGGCAAGCCCATCCAAGCCCAAACTAAGCGTATTAAATGGTATTTAGTTTAACTCGAATTAGCCCTGTGTTGCCATATGCCAACAGCTAACAATTATGTATTTTTGGTTTATTGAAATAAAAACGGTTATTTTAATAAAAGTTCTATTGCAGTTTTTTTTCTATTTATATGTATTTACTCATATTAGGATTTGAAGTTGAAATGACATAAATAGAAATAGTGCAGTATATAGTTTTAGTTTAGTGAAAAATGGATGACATGAAAGAATAAGTTGCATATTTTTTTCTAAATATTAAACTGTAATTATTAAATTTTTTTTTTGAATAATTATTTTAACTAAATGTAGTGTTAAGTGTAAACTTTTCACTTCAAAAAGTATTTTATATAAAATTTTTCTATTTCTATTTGTCTGTTGCCATATGGGCTAATCTAACCTATTCAGATTTCTTTATTGTATGTGATTTGTTTTTGTGATTTTATAGAAAATTAACACTAATAGAAGCATCAGGTTATTTAGAAGAGATTTTATCGGACGTACCTAAATCTATATTTATTGAACCACCAAATGAAATTAGAGATATAAGTTTTTCTTCCACCGTTTCCACAAAAAAAAAATGCACGTCTATATGCTACTGGCCAATATAGTTAGTATATAAGTTACGTCAATAGAATGGATCAGAACATCAGTTAGTTACATTGGGTTGGGATTAGGGATTGCAATACCGGGATCTCGAATACCGAAAAACCGGTATTCAAGAAATTTTTCTGCGGTATTGGATACCGGTATTTGTGAAAAAAATACCGGTATTTCGGTATTTTACAAAATATTAATTATTTTTTTATATTAAATCAATTTTAACATATTAATGTTGATTTTATAAGATTTTGACCGATTTTTTAAAATTCGATTTTACTTTTCTATCATCGCATCACTATTTATCTAACTTACATTATATGACACAATATGCCAAATCAAATTAAAAATTTACATATAAATATTTTGAAAAGTGTGTTAAACTGTACTTCAACTACTCAGAAACAATTGTAGAAAATTTCAACGACGTAGATGCAAATAACAACTATGACAATTTTATCGTCAACGATATATCCTTGAAGGAAAAATTACAGATAGCGATCGATAAAAAATTTAAAAAACCAGTTTAATCGGTAATCAAAGGTTCTTTAGGACTCGAACAAATAATTAAAAAAGAAATAGCTTTTTTTGAAGTAGAAAGAATATTAGGACTGAATCTACAGAGGGTACATGACTATGTACTAACGATACCGCCAACTAGTGTAGAAGCTGAGAGAGTCATTCCAACGGCAAATTCAATTTTCATTAAAATTAGATGCACAATGACTGATAAAATTTTAGATAAACTTTGTATTCTGCATGAACTTTATAATTTTGTTTTTATAGTTATTTTTTATATAAATGAATTTAATTATGAATGAAAATATTTAATGTCTTTTTCTAATATCTTATATAATTTTTTCAATACCGATATTAAACCGGTATTCCGGTTTTCGTAAAACAAAATACCGAAATACCGGTATTATTGTTTTAACCCGGTATTGCAATCACTAGTTGGGATTCAAGGTAAAAAAATTTTGGAACGGTATATTTACATGACTTCCTGATGTATCAATATACAATGCTGGACAAATTAATGGAGCTCACAATCTGAAAATGCGTCAATGGAATTTCCTAGAATTGTGGCACCCAACCACTTTCTATACTTTGATAATACTGAAGAAGGTTATGATAATGCTTAGAAGGTTATAGAAAGTTATGTTAATTCTGTGGGGGGGGGGGGGTCAACAAATTCTTTATGAAATCTCATTTAAAACAAAATTTTTAAGATGTGCTGACGATTATTGTAATAAAAACTGTGATAAAGGACACACAGGAAATGTCATCATATTCAAACGTTTTCTATTAATTTTTCATCTATTGCTCATTTATAATTTTAATAACATATTTTATGGATATACTAATTTAGCTTAGAATTTATCAATATTTAGGCTATTTAATACTATATTATGAATGATTCTTTTGTTCTATTTGGTTACTTTTTTTTTATGATCTTGACAGTAACTTAGGTAGAATCACCTTTTCGTGCTTGATTAAGTACGGTACTGCAATTTTACACTACAATATCTACAAAAATTTGAGTATTTATTTTAACAAATTACTGGCTTATCTACTCTTTCGCTTTTTTATATGTTATAAATTACACTGGAATAAAGAAAAAACCTGTCTTTTCATATAAATTTTTTCTCCTATACACAGCCCAGCGTTGCCATATGACAATATGCCTCATGAACAGCAGGGCGGTTCCATAAACCAAAGAAATGCAAAAATATGTTATTTTACTCAGAACTAATAGTTTTTACTAAATATAACCTCAGAATTAAAAAAAAAAGATGATCTGGGCTAATTCGGGTTAATGATAAAAACAAAATACAACGTGAGACAAAGTTAAAAATGTATTATGCTCTTTTCGCCATATTCAAAACTATCATATACCACAATCTCTGTATCGTTCTCAATTATCATAATGGTAGCAAATTTTCTATAAATACTGAAAGAGTGTACAGTGCTTTTTGACCATTCGCCAACCGCAGCAACAGTTTTCCATTTCTAAATAAAATTTTTCTTTCATTTTCTTGCGCATCATAAATTCTAATATACAAAATTTTCAACCCATCCGATATAAAAAAAAAAAATACTTTTCAATAATTCCTTCTTCGAAATGAAAATGAAAAAAAATATGTATTACACAAGCCTTACTGCCTTGAGGGTATACGACAAAATTTCCATAAATTACAAAAAAAAAAATTTGTAGGGAGCAGGCGGTAGTGGTCAGCGGTCTTAATAACAAATTTATTGCTCTATCTATACTACAAATTTATTAATTCTTATCAATAACAAATACCATAACATGGTTAAAATTTATGTTGTAGGTTGCGATTAGGTTTGTTGCTGCTGTTAAATTAATAAAAATATGAAAACAAAAATAAAAGGAAAAAATCAATTTCTATTTATGCTGCGAATGAAAGAGAAAGAACTTTAGATAGGTAGATGAAATGAAATTGCAAAATATTGAAAGTTACAGTTAGAAGTGACAGTAAATATATTATTATTGTTACAACACTATTTTATTTTCTAATATTTATTAGAGTGTGTGTGTGTGTGTGATTGTGTCGCATTTTTTATATGGTAATAGCAAAAATAAATGTATTTCAACTACTGATGATGACGTTATTGTTATTCGTATTGTTAATAGAATTTTGAATGATTTTTTTTGTCTTTCTTGTTGTTGTTGTATTGGTATAAGGTTGTGGTGATGGTTTTTTTTATTCTTTTAAATGAATGAAAATAACAAAAAAAAAGAAAAATATTAAAGAAAAGATGGCGGTGTGGTATGCTGGTGGTGTTATTATTTTGCTTTCATAATAAAGAAAAGTTATTTTATTCTTTTTGTTTCATTTTTAATTTTTTGTTTTATTTTTTTTTTATTTTTGATCGCTAGTGATTTCTTGAAATTATATAACTATATTATCTATTGAAGCATTTTATGAAAGAAGAAAAAAAAATTTTCTTTTTCTGTTTTTTTTTTTTTCTTTTTACTTTTAGATATTTTCTTTTTTTTTCTAAATTGCTTTCTATGATTATATTTCTGTATTATACTTTCATAGATATCGAAAGCTAGGCTTTATGAATATAAAACAATGAGTTGAAAAATATTGAAGGCGTTTTTTTTTGTTGTAGTTGATTTCATTACGAAAATACAAAGAATTTGATAACTGTAGAAAATTGAAAGTTTTTTTTTTGTATATATATAATTTCTTTTTATAAAAATATTATTTAATAATTTTAGAATTTAGATATTAAATTATTTTACATTTTTTTTAATGCTTGTGCAATAAATAATTAATGATATTTAATACAAGCGATGGATTTACGTATATCTAGGAGTTATGGGAAGGTGATTTTATTTTCGTCCGCCACCGTCCCTCAAAGTTTAAATTATAGAATTGTATTTTAAAAACCGTATCAGATATAACATGTATGCTGCCAATAACTTCTATATTGCACTACATCATTTATTTTTAAGAAAGTTAATATAGCAAGTTTTTCCCATTTTCTTCACAAAACTATAATAAAGGGTTTTCCAATAGTGATGATATAATTTTAAATGGTTAAACTAGCAACAATGCGTATTATTTTTTGACATTTATTATGTCATTTGTGTTCAGTAGGTTATACCATTTGATCATGGAAAGCTACACGCTTGAACAACGTTTAGATATTGTTAAATTGTTTTATCAAAATTAGTGCTCATTTGTGAATATTGAAATAAATTTAAGAAGAATTCGTGGACTACATTATTCAGTTAATTGACTCACTACTCGTTGTATTGTAGACAGTACCAGTACGACAAACAAATGGAAGCAAACAAGAGAATATTGATTTTGTAGCAAGTGTAAGAGAAAATCTAAATTTATCAGTTTCACATCGTTCTCAACAATTCAATCTTACTCAAACAACAACACAGATAATTTTACGAAAATATTTGGGTTTTCATTCTTATAAAATTCAACTGGTTCAAGAACTGAAGCCATTAGACCACTATACACGTAATTTATTTTGTAATTTTGCTCTTGAACAACTTGAAAATGTTTTATAGAAAAATTTTATTCATTGATGAAGCTCGTTTTTGTTTAAAAGGTTATTTAGACAAACATAATTGCAGGATTTGGAGTGCTGAAAATTCACACAAAACTATTCAGACACCATTACATCCAAATAAAGTCACTCACTGCCTGCTGTGTACTTCATGCTGGTAAATCGGTTTGTTCATATTTCTTTGAAGAAAATGGTCAAAGAGTAACAGTTACTGGAGATACAAAACAATTTTAAATAATTTTTTTTACTGCTTTTGTTGAGAATAACCCACCTTATCAGTCGATTTATTGTAAACAAAATTTGGTGATGAAATTATCTCAAGAAATGGTTCAGTTAATTATCCTCCCAGTTCGTGTGATTTGTTAAGTCACAAGTTTATGCTGCTAATCCTATAATAATTGAGCAATTAAAGATTATATGTAAAAAAGTGATGGAAATTGGGTTGACAGAATGTAGGACGTACGGAGAAGTCGTAGGAGTCCTTTGAATGGTCCACAAAATCCACAAATACAAAATCCCCAAACATAAAATTCCCAATATAAAATGGCTAATTACAGAATCACCAAAATGCTATTAAATCTTTCGAACAAAGGAGTGCCACGAAATCCAAAAATAAAAATCTCAAACTAAACAAAAATCCTAAATTACAAAATCCAAAAACTTCAAAGAGTAAAGATATATAGATTTAAAAAGTACTTGTGTACCTGCAAAATGGGGAAAATATTTAGTACTTGTTCCGGTGGCAAATTATGGACATCAAGTGTGTTAAGAAAAAAAGTTTGGTGCGTTATTTGCTGTCCTGTCATATATCTCTGTACTGGATATATGCTTATGATTTAGAATTTGAAGGGATTTACAGCTGGTTTCAAAATTTAGGTTATACAGCTTTGACAGAATATGTATGAGATCAATTATGTGTGAAATGTATATGCAAACTTGAGAATTAAAGCCTCTATTTTCACTCTCGGTGCTAGATGCTTGGAAAAGAACATTTATTTTTCTTTTGTGTAGCGATGACAACTTCATTTGCCTTTTCGATAGAACCCTAAATAATTTACGGTTTTCCTATTAAAAAAAAAACATCATCAGTCGATCTAATACAGTATTCATACTATGTATGGTTACCACTAATTTGTCTAGTTATATTCTTGATTACCTACTTCGAAAATTTTTGTTGATTACCTACAAAATTTCTGTCAAAACTTACCTCTTAAAATTCAGGATTATGTTTTAAATATTTTCATATAATTAATTTTTTTTCGATTAAAAGTACGTAGCTGTACTTTTAAAAAATTAAAATGCCAGAAAATTTCAACGATGTCTAAAAAAAGTTAGTAATTTTGTTTACAAAATGGATTGCTTTAAAATTTAAATAAATATTTTTTTTAAATTTTATGTTAATATCTAATTATGATAAAAAGCAATGTCCTGCTGTTGCTGCTACTGCGTTAGCGTGACATTTTATGAATATCATAACAAAAACAACAAACATAAGAACTTGAGAATATACATATAGTAGCAGAAATTATATAGCAACATAAAGATTGCTCATTCCCATTCTATACAAATATTTACATTTTTTAAAAATAGTGTACCATCTACAAATTCAACCCAATCTAACCCAGACAATAAAATTAAAATGTTGCATCGTTTTAAATAAATATAAACATATGTATATACTCTGTACAAGCTGCTTAGCTCATTTTGAGAAATTTAATAAATAAATTAATCATCAAAAAATAAATTTAAAACAAATTCTTTATGAAATCTCATTTAAAACAAAATTTTTAAAAGTAATACATAATTTATTATACACTTTTCTTAAATATTTTTTCAAACACATCATACTTTAATCATAATGTTTTCATTTTCTGCATAAATGATTTTTCCAAGAAAACAAAAATAAATATGTTGAGAATATGACGTGTCAATTCTAAAATTAATCATCTTTTCTAATTTATTGTACATAACAATTTCATAACATTAGAATCTTCCCTCTAAAATCAGACTTGAAAGCTTGATTGTACTATATATAATAGAGAATGATGTGGTTAACGTAAGTTATTAGAAAAAAATAAAACATTCAATTTTCGCTTTTACCTATCATACAATTTTCTAAGAAATCAAATATTTTTTTATCCCAATAAAAAATAGTCCTATAATTTGATTTTATATTTAATTTTGATCCTTCCTAGAAATTAAATCTACCACAAAAAAAACTACAAACTAAAATCTATGATATAATTTCACAAAATCATTATAAGCTTTACGTCAAACATAATAATTGTAATTAACAAATTTAAACGAACATGTTTGAATCAATTCTGTTTTAAGGTATTTTTTTTTTAATTTTCAGTTTTAGAGCAAATTTTTAATAAAATTATACGATCTGAAAATAATGTGGTTCGAATCACCAAGAATTTTAACAGCAGTTACTCCTATAGCATTCTACTTCACGTAGTTTATAACTGCTTATAGTTGTTCTTTTATGAAAATATACCGAAATTATTGCTATGATTTTGGTTGATTCTTATAACTCACAGATATATTAAAAACATCTATAAATAAGTTATAAAATCAAGCAAAACAAAATCAGGAGTTGTAGGTAGTCTAACACTATATAAATACCAACTGATGAGTTCAAGTAGCGTTGTGATGAACGAAACAACTCCTAAAATTTATTGCTACTGAAATTAGACTATTTTTTGTGTAAAAGTCGTATTAACTAATTAATTTTTTTACTTTAACTAATTTGACCATGAATATAGACATTCTGATAGTTAACAAATTTTAACCATCACTCTTCTTTATTCTTTGATTTGCTGGACCACTTTTTAGCGTTATTAATTTTAAAGAAGATGATTTATGTTACATAATATTAAGACTTATATCCATTTATGATCAATTTTTTATAACAATGCCGCATTATTTCTTCAATTCGATTAAAAAGCCAAATTTAAAACCTAATTTCACCAAAAAATGTATACCCAATTCGTCCCATTAGTACTTGAGTGTTGTATAAGTACTATCTGACTTAAGACTTGATTCATACTAAGCCAAACACAATCTTTCGAATGGTCTACTAGTCAGAATTTCATTCCAAAGATATCAGCTGCACGTTTGTCGTATATTTAAAACTGCAACTATGTTTGTTTCAACCTTATGTGTCGTATATGCCTTAACATTTTTTTTTGCTCGATGTTGTCGTTGATACGCATGTTAGTTATTTAACAATTATATTTTATTTCTTGTTTATCGTTTACCATACATAAAGAAAATATTTCATATAGTAAGGAGAGAATCATTTCCTATAGTAAATAACTATTACAATACAATAAACTAATTTTGATTGTACAGTGTTATGTAATTATAGAAGCGAGCGTAGTCATCAAAAATAAATTAAAAAGTTAAATATGTATAAATATGTTTAGAAAACCATCACCTAAGCTCCCCATATAAGTTAAGAGTTAGCTGCATTGAACTACTTATTTGATAATACTTACCCAAAATCAAATTTAGAGAAAATGTAATATTTTTATTTTCATGGATTGTAAGGTTAAATAGGAATATTGAAGATTTCAATAACTTGATAAGAAAGCATGTGCAGTCGACTAAAGCACAAGGTGCTTTAAAAATGATTTTATACTTGCAAGTAAGCCTTATATAAAAAAAATTTATTCCCTGATCCGGTTCATGTTTGCCACAAAATAAAAATAGAATGAATACTATGATGATATTAAAATGTTTAGAAGAAAATTTGAAAATAAACTCTATTGAGCACAAGTACTCCGAAAAACGACATTAACTTATCCAAAAAGTCGATAGTGTACATAGCGCCATTTTAAATTATGTATAAATTTAAAAGTACTATCACATATCCATATACCTCTGTTACCCTAATAAAAATTATGCAAATGCAAAGCACAAATTTGTTCAATTATAATATTGGCTCAACAAACTATAACTGGTGGCCATTAAATAAAGTAAAAAGTAGATATTGTGTGAGAGAGAAAATTTATTAAAGTTAAAATATAAAACTTTTTTTGTTGATATACTTTTCCAGACTTTTCCAGATATTAAATAAGAAGTAGGAAACTACCGTTCAACAATGGATTATTACAGAATTATAATTCGGTATTTTGCAATAGAATCTAATACATTAATTGACTTAATATACCTCAGCCCATTCAAATTTTATTTTTAGAGTTTTAAAGAAGATCGGACCAGAAACTTTATCCAAAATTACTGTAACGTAAAAATTAGTGGAATACAAGTTTCAAAAGATAGTCTCTAAAGAATATATTAGTCTTCACAAAATAATAATATTTTTTGTTTTCTGACGTAGGTATATGATAAGTAATGTAGTCATACAAATTTTTAATGCTTGTTTGTCTGATATGATCATTTTTGTTGTATATATGCATCATAAATTAGCGATCATCAATTATTTTGGCATATACGATAAATTAAAAAATATTTGATTTCAAAAATTTATTATTCTACGCAAACTAGGAAGCCACACCATAATCTATCAATTTTCTTGGATCCACGCAGTTTAAAAAATATCCCGTTATAATGTTGATATTATTGACGTATTTTAACTTTAAACTTAATTTGCTAAAAATGACAAATATGCGTATACGACACTCAAGTACTAGGTTGACAAATTTCCTTTTATATTTTATATTGAATGTTCACGTGCTTCTCTTTTAATATCACAATTCCAACAACAAGTCGCACCTGATCATCCTACTTTAAAATTATATAAAATACGATTAAAACATATAAACTTCAAACTTGTACGTATAGATGTTTGCATAGTATACTATATCGATTTCTACATAATATTTTTACATTTTAATGCCGACGTAAATCAAGTTAACTAAAGTGATTTATTGTATAGTAAAAATAGTAGAATACTTCAGATTCACTACTTCAGTTACGTTTCTAAATTTGGTTCTTCTTTTATTCAATTTTACAGCATATCTACTACTCATACCTATTATACCTATTGTGCCTTATTAAGACACACCAAAATACAGCTGATGAAATATTTTTTTTTAAAGTTTACTGAATTATTCAATATTTTGAAATAAATTTCTGAAAAAAAAAAAAGAAAAATTAAATAAGAACAACAAAAAACATTTATTTTTCGGCAAAAATTCTACTGAATTTCGCTCATAAAAATTCTTACTCACCACTTGGAATTTGAGAAAAGTGATTTTATACTTTTATTGTTTGTATTTTTTTTTTTTTTTTGTTGTAATTTAATTATCAAACAAGAAAAACATAAAATCATTCAAAAAATCAAAAAAAATAAAAATTAACCGAAAACAACAACAACAAAAATTATATTAAAAAGGCTTTAAATTCAACTCATCATAATAATATATTCATAAGGTTCTTACCTCACCACACCTGAGTGAATTTTATTTTTAATTTTGTTTTCATTAGAGTACAGTTATTGTTGAAAATATTAACCGAGATATTACAAGAAGTTTACTACATCAAAAACAACAACAACAACAACAACTACAATAATAATAAAAATCAAAATTCACACCAGAACAGAACAAGAAAAATAAAGAAAATCACATAAAAATCAAACAATTCACCAGAATTAGGAGGTCAGGAGGGACAAAATTTTTGTTTTATTGGTTTTTATTTTTTTTTTTTGTTTTCATTTTGTTTATTAATTTTTGGAGAAAAACCCATAAAAGCCAAAGAATTTTTTATTTTTTTATTTTTTTAGAGTCAATACTAAAGCGCAATTTTTTGCTTGTTTTGTTCTTATTTTTTTTTCTGTTAATGTTCTTTTGATGTTCGCATCGTTGTAAACAGAACTCTTTTTGAACTCTTGTATAGTCTTGTTTCTTTTATTTCAATTTTAGAGAATGAGTGAGAGAAAGAGAGAACATGTGAGATGAGTTAAATAAGTAAAATACCCTATAGGAAGAATTACTCAGGGTATCGAGTCGAATCATCATAGCCATCGGAACGACAAGAAATCAAGTATTTCAGGTATTTTTTTGATTTTCTTAATTTTATAGTTTTTTTTTATATTTTTTGATTTTTTTTTGTTTTAATTTTTTATTTGTATTTGAATGAATACCTCGTGTAATATGGTAGAAACATTTTAGAGAGTTCTAAATCTAATTAAAAATATTTACTTTCAAAATTAAATTGTTTATAAAAAAAAAAAATGTTAAATTTTAAGTCTAATGGAATCTCATTAGAATAATGAGTTTTTGTTCAATTGATGGGTTTTATAAATAAAATTTTAATGGACTGAGGTATATTAAGTCAATTAATGTATTAGATTCCATTGCAAAATACCGAATTATATTTCTGTAATAATTCATTGTTATCCGTGTACAACGGTATTTTTCTACTTCTTATTTTACTTGTTACAGATCTAAGGACCTGGATGCTCCAACATTTTATCCATTATTTCGATAGTTGCCGTATTTGGGCCTTTTTTTAGGATCATTTCACTATTTATTATATTATATGTGGTCTCTTTTGTGCTAAATCTACCTCATCAACTAACATCTTTGATATAACCATTTCGTTTTATATCTTTAGTCCACACAATAGGGTTAAGTTAAAATAATTCTTTCCAATTTAAATTTTCAGCTACGTCGTGGTTATGTTAACATTACAAGTATAAAAGTATTTTATCTATAATACCAAATTTGAGCTATTAAATCACATGAAATATAATTTTAATTTTGGTTAGCACACTTGGCACATAAATTGAATCAAAAATTTCTGGAGCTTCCTAACAAGCTAATAATAATTCAAAAAAATCCAGAAAAAATTGAAGAGATATTTTCATAAAATTGATCAAGCGCAACCCTTCCACAAAGTATAGCACGAAGGGTTTATGTACAAGCTACGTTGCTCCTCAAAACATATGTCGAACTCACCTCATCATATTTATCGAATCGAGATCTATACAATATACATTCACACGCAGTAGTAGGTACAAGGTATTATACTGGGCCCCATACTATAATTACTATTGACTAGTGATACTCCAGAGATAGAAGATGCGACAGTAGCTACTTTTGCAGGTGATACGATTATATTACCAGTTGGTATAAAATATAAATAAAGTTACAAATAAATAGCAACAAGCCAATAACAAAATCTCCATTTGGTGCAAAAGGTAGATAATTAAACTGAATGAAGCAATATCCCGGCACATTAACTTTACAGATAAAAAAAAATTGAATCGCACATTCCAGTAAGATTAAAAAATGTCATCATACCATATAAAAATTCTGCAAAATATATTGGTATGACGCTTCCCACGTAACAATTTGGCTATAAGACTCTTGCGCACTCTTATAACACTATTATAAATACTCTAATAGAATTATTAGTGTTCATTTGAGTGTTCCGCTTTTGTTGCGAAACATTATAAATATGTTATAGTACTAAAATGGACAATTCTATAAGGCACAGGAGCAATTGCTGTAATATTATTGTAATGGGATTAGTATACACATGTGTAAGTGTATATGCTTTTATTTTGAAATGAAATTCATTTGTAATAATATTTATGTTATGCGAGAGTGAGATAAGTATTATTTTTTATTTTAAAATAATAATTTTATAGAGTTTACATTTATTTTTATATTACATTACATTATTCCCATAAAAACCTCATTATAAAACCTTTAGTGCTTATCCGGAGTCATATAGGAGTCTAATATCACTTATTTTGTTATTATAACAATAAAATATTACGTGGGATTGTCGCAAAGCTGAGATGGAAAGAGCACGTCAAGAAAAAAAAACTAGAGCTGGATATGCAATATAAAAATTTGTATTGGTATTAAAAAGATCTACAATCAAATATTAAAGCCAGTCTGGGCATACTGTATTCAAATATGGAATTGTGCTAAAAAAATACATATTCAAACTAACTAATTTTTCCAAAAAAAAGTATTGCGAAACAAAATTGCTAATGCCTCCTGGTTTATTCGCAATGCTTATATTCATAGAAATCTCATGATCCCTTTCATTAAAGACGAAAAAAAAATATTGGCTGTACGCCATAAAAGTCGTCTTTCTCAACATCTCCATGTCGAAGTCAAAACTTTGTTCGAAGACTTAAACGGACGAAAACGTTCGAACTGTGTTAGGATAAAATATTTTCCTAATGGAATTTTGTTTGATCAAAGATACCTGAAGTAATATATAACTACTATACCACTAAAGGGAAAAGATTATCTTTATGCAGATGATTTGGTTGTTGTTTATGCAGAAAAAAATACTACAGAACTGCAAAACATAATAAATTCTGACATGAAAATGATACACAGCTGGACGAATTTGCATAAACTAACTGTAAACACGAAAAAAACTAAGTAAGCTTATTAGGTCTAAAAACGAAAACTGTAAAATAGTATATAATAATTGTAATATAGAAAAAGTCAGTAAGTATAAATATTTAGGAGTAACAATCGATGAAAATATGAAATGGAATCTGCATACCTTGGAAGTTAAGTCAAAAGTCAGTAAAATAGCAGGAATATTTAACAAAATAGGAAAACGTATACTCAAAGAGAAAAAAATTGCAATATTTCATAGTCTTTTCTACAGTACCTTAACATACGGAATTGGGATATGGGGTAACACTTTTGAAAAAAATATTGGTAACTTACAAAGCCATTAAAAATTCCTTCGGGCTAGAAAAAAGATCGGCGACAAATGAAATCCACAAGAACCTGCAAATATTAAAACTCAATGATTTCATAACATTGACACAAATGACCCACATACACAACATACAGAACAATCATATTAAAACAAATACTTAAATGACAGTCGGTACTCAAATACACGAATATGCAACAAGAACTGTAACTCATTTTGTAAACACTCTATACGAGCTTCGTTAGCTCTTTTTGAGAAATTAAATGAATAAAAAACAATAAAATAAAAATAAATAGCCAAAATTGTATTAATGGTTAGTCTTATAAAGACTAGATTTAATTTTAACAAAATGACAACACAGTCCTTCACTTTGTTCTTCCCCGCCCCATAGAACAGAAACAGGATGCTCTTTTGATAAATTTCTTCTATCTGGGTAAAAATAAATTTATTAATCGAGTCTAAATAGTTTTAAAAAGAACATTTTAAAAACATCTCTCCCCACCCCAACGTACAAGTTTATTAAATAAAATAATATTTTTACATTATTTCAAGAAATTTCGCCATCCCGATGTAATTTTGTAAGCGAGTAAAATTGTCGTATATGGAACGAATAAAAAATCCTTAAGAAATTCAGCAGATTTTATTGCATCCTGAAAAATCCATCGTATGGTGTGGTTTACACCCTAGAGGCATCATCGGTCCATATTTCATTAAGAATGATGCTGGAGCCATCCCGATTGTATGCAAAATGTCAGAAATATCGAATACGGAAACTTTTTGCAGGAAGCAGAAATATTATCTGAGCAGAAATATTGCACTTTAACACTCCTCTCATATTATGATTATTCTAAATTTTACCAATATTGATATTCAATTTTTTTCCCTCAATCTCACATTTAAAATAACTCTGTTTACTTTGTTGATATTTCATTAAAATTGCATATCCAACATAGAATTCATTTTCAAATTAAGATTTCTTGTCAATACTTTTAAGATACAAATTAAGTATCAGCAAAATGAATCGATTATTTATTCATTTCCGATATTCTTCTACTCTTTTTTTTTCTATAATCAAATCAAGTGACATATTAATTTGCCTTAAATCCCAATAACAACAAAACGAAAAAAAAAATTCCTTCAGTCTAATGTCAAATTAAAAAGTCATATAAGTCAATTAATTTTGCTATTACTTAACTGTATAAATACGAGAAAAAAAAACATTAACAAAATAAAAAACCAAAATGTTTAAAATTTTCTACAAATTAAATTTTGAATGTCTTATGGATTTAAAATGCCATCTGATTTTCAATATTCTGCTCTATAATATTTATTCCAATTGAAATGTTAGAAAATAAATGGGAATTATTTTTGTTTTTGTTTTTTTTTTTTTACTGACAGATAACAAAATATTTATTTGACGTATGAACATTCATAATTTAACCTCAAAACTTATATTTGATTAAGATACAGTGACAAATTGAAATAGTAACGAAAAAAATGTTTTTATTTACTGTTATGATACTAAATTTACTTTTTGTAGGTATTATGTTAAGGAGGGAAGAATTCATAATATCGTATAATGCAATAGTAAGGTTCATTGAACGAGTTATAGTGCATGAGAGTATGACAAAATACTTTTTTTTAGAAATTCAACTTTATTATAAGTCACTTTGAATCCGTAAACTAAAATAATTATACTATAAGATACTGTACCTGTCATATAGTACTATCATTCTCATCATCATGACTATTATTGTTCTGAAATCTAATGTGTGTGGGAATAGAGAGGATGACCTTATACAATATTTTGCTAATTAGTATTATTTGATTATAATTTTCGTTACACATAGCATTGTCATCGTACTCTATTGTTCAGGTTTTTCTATACTCCTTACAATTTTATTGTTGGCTAATCTTGTACGGCATCACTTGGCAACATAAAAATTTGATTCTCATCTTGAATTTCATGGAAGCGAATTATATTTAATAATTCGAAACTGACATGGCTTTAAATAAATATTTGCGCGTTTTTAATAATTACGAATAAAATACTACGAATGTTATTTTAATCGTTTTTAAACAATTTATAGGACTAATAGTATAGTACTAGAATTATATTGTTTAGTCAAAAGAAAAAATTTAGTTATATAGCCAGTATTACAGTTTATGAGAAGTAATTTTATTGCAAATTATATTTAAAAAAAACATTGATTTTCACTTTCGTTGTATAGACTTTTAGCATTAATCAGCATACACCATTCTTGAGATGATCTATCTTTCACACTACCGTACATAATGTATGAAAAGTGGTAATTCTATTCAAATTAATTACTTTTAATATAACAAGAAAACTGGTATCTATTAATAACTTTTATTCAACTCAGTCTTTTGTTTTTTTCTCAAATATTAGTTAACAACTTTATTATTGGTTAAATTCTAATCGTCACCACTGTACCTGATGTATCAAAAAATTGTTTTAAGACAATTTTTGCTGTTCTTTCCCTTTAATATACATTTTATTAATATTTTCAATTTATCCCCACTCTATATATAATATCAATATTCTAATTAAGAATATTAGATCATTACAAAATTTCGAAGAAAACAAAAACTAGAATATTAGAATTTATAATTCTATTTGCAATTCATTAGAGTAAATTCTATTCGGATTATCTTCCAGCTAACTTATTATGCCAATCACATCATATTAAAATACGTTCAAATCATAATCTCAATGCAATTTATATATATATATATACCTAGTCGTATATCTATATCTAAAATTGAAATTATTATTTTACAGTTCACTTAATCACATTGAAGTCCTGCAGTTTTATGTTATAATATTGACATTGGTGCCGTATTTTAAAAAACCAACAGGAATCTGATTATGTCATAAATGATATTAAGGAAATTAGAATTTTTCTAATTGTAGTAACTTAAATTGAATTTAAAACATTTGAATATTATTTTATTACAGTGATTTGAAAAAAGTTTTTGAACATTGAAATTTTTATATAAACGAAATTATTTTATTTTAAAATGTCATAATAAAGGGTGTAGTTGTTTTTTTTTTTTTTTAGAAGGATAGAACTTCAAATTGAAATAAAACCATTTAAATTGAAATTGAAGCCAAATTTTTTTTTATTTAATTTTGGTAAACATTGACAAATTATAATGAAAAGGCCTCAATAAAATTTACAATTTAACGCCTCAATAAAATTTACAATTTTTTTTTAACGCCTCAATAAAGTTTACAATTTGTTCAAATTTATTTTAAAAATCAGTGTTCTATACGCCAAGCTTAGAGAGCACCTCGTGAAATTTATGGTTTATATATAATCGTCCATTATACCATATTATTCGTCAAACTATCGATTGGTTTCGAACTTATTTTCTTATCTCGATGCAACAACAACAACAACACTAGATGTACGTACAGAAGAAAATATCGGTACTGTAAGAGTTAGTGTTGATGAAGATTCAAATTTGAATAGTCGTCGACGCTCACAACAAGTTGAACTGTGTTCAACCATCACATGGAAAGTTTTGCGTAAAGATCTTGTTGTATTGTCTACGCACATACAAGATTTAACTGGTTCAAGAACTAAAGCTAATTGACCATAAACAGCGTCGTTTGTTTGCTGATTGGGCCCTAGAACAGCTTCAAGTTGATCCACTTTTTTATCGAAAAATTGTGTTTAATAAGTAAATTAAGCAAAATTGTCGTATATGAAGCTAAAACAATGCTTCAGAAATTCAGTAGGTTCTATTCCAACCTCAAAAATCAACCGTATGGTATGGTTTAAACGCTGGAGGCATCATCGGTTCATATTTCTTTAAAAACGAGGCTGGAGCTAATGTTACAGTGGATGGTACTAGTTATTGATTTATTGAAATAAATATGTGTTGATCAGATTATTTCGAGAAATGAATAAATTTATAGATCAATTAATAGAAATGCGACGTAACGCCAGTGGACTATTTTCTATGAGGTTATCTCAAGTTATTGATTAATATTAACAACACCAGACGTTTTAAAAGCTAACATAGTCCGTATTATAGATGAAATAAGGCTTAAATTCCTCGAAAAAAGTGGTCCAAAATCTGCCTGATCGAATGCGGTATCCCAGAGCCAATCGTGGTGGACATATGCTGAAAATTATTTTTAAACCCTAAATGTCATAAAATTCGACTTACATTTGAATTTAACTGTGTTTTATTTTAATTTAAATTTCTATGACTTTAAAAAGAAACACAATTTAGAATAAATAGAATAGGAATTCGAAAATAAGTTAACTTTTTACTTAAAATAATTCAAAAAGTCTATTCAACATCATCATCTTATAGCGCTACAACTCTGGGTGAACTTTGGTCTTCATCATAATACGTCTCCAAAATGGTCGATCTTGTGCTGCTGTCTGCAACTTGGGATTTGTAGTGCTTGGGCAATAATTTGAACAATGTCTTCTCTTCTTCTCCTTAGTCTTACTTTACCACTATTACTCCCGGACTTTTTAACATCACTGCATACTCTAACGCTAGAAAACAAGTTCTTATAAAAATCACTGCCTGTTTTCGAGTCAAAAAAGTCTATTACAGGTGGAGTTAAAATTTCAACTAAGAATTTTGAACTGTTGATAAATTGCAACAGAAAATTATATTTGAAAAGTCAAACAGCTTGGAGGTATCGCAAATTTGTGTAAATTTCAATTCGATTACAAATTGTTGTTGATGTTAATATATAACTTTGTCACAATCGGAGATGGTTAAAATCGTCAGTAAGAAAAAATTGTAAGATAAAATCCTTAAAAATCAAAATTCCCAAAAACAAAATGCTCAAAGACAAAATACCGAAAATTTTATTTAATTTAATTTTATGTAATTTTATTTGGCATAGCCTCTGCTGGATACAAAAAAGAAATATCTCCTTTTTCCAGTGTTGGGAAAAGATATTTGTAGTGCATAGCCGCTGTTAGATGCAGCAAAAGGATCTGGTCTTTGGGTATTTTAACTTTGGGTATTTTGTCTTTGGGCATTTTTTCTTTGAACGTTTTGTTTTACTGGAGATATTGTCCGTCGTCCATAAAATGTATGTGAAATATTATTCGTTAACAGCAACAACAACTTGTAACCGATAAAATCTACATAAATTTGCAATTTTCAAATTTGATCTTATATTTCAATTTTGAAAGATCTAAAAACTCTTAGACGAAAATTTTTAGACTTTTTGAATTTTATATTATTTTATATGTAAAGATTCTGTCTTAGGGATTTTATGATAGGGATCTTGCACCAAATCCGCATTTTATATCCAGGAGACTGCAAAAAATGTACACTTAATCAATCTCTATAAATTTTATATTAGAAAATAGAAAACTTTTGTAAAACACTGTTTCTTTAAAAATAGCATCAATTTCTCATAGCAATTTTTTATTTTGAACGTCATTAAAGTTATTTTTAGTTAAATAGTTATAGTTTAAATTTATTTAAATTTACCCAACTATTATTTTTATGAGATAATTTGTTTTTAAAAAAATGTTAACATATATTAATAATAATAGCTAATACAAATTTTTAATAAAAAATATAAAATAAAATTTTTAATTAACTTTAATAAATTAATTTGATAATTACATGTTAATAATTTTATGTTAATATTTTAAATAAATTTGAGAATAAAATTATTAAAACATATTAATTTTAAGAAGTAATTAGTTTTAATTAATTAAAATTTATGAATTATTGTTCTGTGTGATCACTGTACTGTAACTATCTATTATGATTTTATTATATAGAAAGTTTACATATACCACAAGGTATGAATAAAACAAATTAAAAAATAAACAAAATTTATCATCAATGTAGTGGTTAGGGTAATCTCTAACTGTAGGAGCACAAAAGTTCAAAAATTGTTCCCAGAACAGATTTAAATACCGTATTAAATCAAATTCGTGTTACGACTGACATTAATAATAGTAGTAGAATAATAAACTAAATGTTGTGAAACATTAATAGTTACATGATATTGAAGGACAACCTCGGACCCGTAATGGATTTGAGCTATATCGAAACTCTGCTTCCCCAAATGGAGTGGTAATATGATTCAATACACTCCTAGATTCATTTCGGTTTATTGAAAACAATTCTGATGTAACCTTAATAAAAAAATTAAATTCATTTCATTTTAAAAAAAAAAAAATAATAATTTAAGCCTAAGTCACAGGCAAGAAAATAAACAAAAAACCTACAGAAAAACCATATAAGCAAAGAAATTCCGAAAACTGCCAGAAGAAACTAAAGAAGGTAACGAGTAGAATATCAAATTGATGATATCCCAAATTTAGATATATCCCAACGAATTGCACAAACTGATGAACCAATTTACTTACTTACTTGCTGGGCGCTACAGACCTTGAAGGTCCTGGGCCTGGCGCAAAATTGTCCTCCACTGATTTCGGTCACGAGCGGAATCTCTCCAGTTGGTGATTTGATTCTTGGGGCTTGGATTCGAAGAGTTTCCTAGCCGGAGCATTTTCATCCATACGCTCTACATGGCCTAGCCAATGAAGCCGTCTTATTCTGACTTTTTTAGCTAGGTCCATGTCGTTGTACAGCTGGTATAGCTCGGCATTGTATCTTCTTCTCCAAACCTCTTCGTCAGACACAGGACCATAAATGCGACGAAGAATTTTTCTCTCAAAGATACCAAGTGCATGCTCGCTTGCTTTTGGTAATGTCCACCAATTTACTAATCGACAACAAAAACATGCAAGGCAAGACAACTCCAGTCAATTCCACATAAAAAGCCAGTTCATTATAGACTTCTTATTGTAATGTAGACCACTACCTTAATTAGGTTATAGTTAGTTTCGTTTCTATTTTAATGATACCCAAGTTATGTTCCACGTTAATTTCAAAGAAAAATTTTAAAAACATTTACAACATTCATGTACTGAGCAAAATTGGAACCAGTGAACAGAGAGAGATTGATCACTTATCCAATCTATTCGTCGACCCACGAAAAGAAAAATTAGAGGAAATTCTTCGAAATTAATACACATAAGTTCCACTAATAATTATTGTTGGTTTACAAAGCAATCTGTAAAATGATAAAGCCAAATACTTTGACATTCACTCAAGCCAACGTTTATATTTCTATTGTATAACCTTCATGCATCAACAGTTTGCATAATAAAAAGTTTTCTGTAATGACAGCTTACATGACAAAAACATTTAACTAAAAAGAGGAACTTAATAAAATTAAGATCCAGATATGAATTTGCTTTTGAAAAGTAAATTCAAACTTCCAGCCTAAAGTAGGATCCTACTGTGCAATATAATCATTTAATCCTTTTTTTGAACAATTGTGCTTTAAAAATAATACGTAAAAATAAAATTTTTTATATATAATTTTATCGAAACAAAATTAGACCCCTAAAAAGTAGAAAATAAAATGGATGGTGATCAATCCTGAAATTCTACAAATTATAAAATAAATTAAATTTTCTGAAATATTATTGATCAAAATTTATAATATTTGAGGCTTAAAAAATCATGCACGTTAAAAGAACCTCAGATGTTCAGCTTTTGAGGTTCTGAATTTTGATCTCATTAACAGAATCTGTAACTGCAAAATCATACAACACAATTTAATTTGATTTTTTATGTTGGCTTGAACATATTTACAAATTCGTATAAAAAATGTTGCCTAATTTTTATGTTTCTAGCAACTCTTATCAACATTTTTTATTTGTTTTTGTTCGTAAGTGGGGAAAAAAATATATAAATATCTAAATAATTCAATAGATACTGGTGATTTAATATAAAAGTATATTAAATTAACAAAATAAATACAATGATTGAGTCAAAAGCTCTTGGTATGATAGTAAAATGCTTAAAAATGGTACCACATAAACAAATTTGTTCACCAGAACTTCAATATCGCTATAGTAAAATTTACAATTTACAATTTCAATATTGGGTTCATTTTAACCTTAAAATCCTTTAATATTAATTAATTAGGTTAATAAAGTCATTTTCTGATGTATTTAAGAAAAAAAATAATGTTTTTGGGGGATATATTTTAAAAATGAACGTGGGTTAATATGGGTTAAAAAAATCGAAAATATAATGTCT
The DNA here is from genome assembly GCA_963942445.1 of Argyra leucocephala. Taxonomy (NCBI): domain Eukaryota; kingdom Metazoa; phylum Arthropoda; class Insecta; order Diptera; family Dolichopodidae; genus Argyra; species Argyra leucocephala. The sequence continues at coordinate 13,912,033 of OZ012678.1, read as the reverse complement.
AGCAAATATCCACTGCAATTTTGAAGATATATAAAAGTTGGAGAAATGCGTTCAGAACTTTTTTGGAATTTATGTACTAACGTTGTTTATTGGACAAGAATCAGATTTATCGTTTTAGAGTAATAGGTATCGAAACTTAAAATTATTGTATAAAAAACTGAAAATTTTACAAAAAAAAACTTTATTTTATTTATTATTTCGATGCATTAACAGTATTCTACATTTTCACTTTACACGATTTTCATATCGTCTTACCGTTTCACATCAGGTACAGTCATATCGCCTATATCAAATTTCAAAATTATTTAAGAAAATTTTTCTCCTCAGTATAGAACCATTTTTTTTTTAAAATATTCGAAGGATCACACCTTAAAGGATTTTCTAGTTAAACTGGACCAGGACGTATAATTACTGTTTTGCCAATATTTCTGTTAAACGTATTTATGCGAAATATATAAGTTGAATTATTCATCATCGCTGGACGATGGGTGTGTGTCATATGCCTGTATTTCAATTACCTGTTTTCTTGCAATTTGCCTATATTTTCATTTGCCTGCATTTCATTTGACTGGATATGCTGGATACTGAATATGATAGATATTATACGTGGGCTAAAAGGATGTAAATATTTGCGAGATTCTGAGTTAGGAAAGATCTTAGAGTTGGATTCAAAATATGTTCTATGCCTTTAAAAGAATATTTATTTTTAAGCGTAGCTGCTGTTGAATACAAACATGGCCAATATAAAAATTGTTAACATAAAAACAGGCAAATGAAAATTTAGTCAAATGAAATTCAGTCAAATGAAATACAGGCATGTGATAATAACCCCCGGGACGATTAAAAAAACTATCCATAAATGATTTAAATTAATATAGATATTTTTTTCAATTAAACGTAATTGAAATAATTGTGTTACGAGCTCAACTATGGTTTAATTTTATTGATTCAGAAAATGATTGAATTATTCAAGAATATAATTTTGCACATTATTATAAATTTCTCAAACTTTCAATAAAATAAATCTAAAAAATCTAGGAAGTTGTTAATGAAATTTTACCAAATTTTTTATTGATTTACTCATAGTCATAAACACTTGTTTATTTATTTCAAAGTATCGTATCTGATATCGTTAATTTTTATTATAGGTATCTTAAAATCTAAACTATAAAAAATTTTAAAATTTATTATTTTTTTTGTTTTTTCAAATCCAGTTTTAATTTTTTTACTCAATAAACAAAAAAAAACAAAAACAACAACAACCAAAAAAAGAAAATCATGAAACAAATTTATTTTTGATTATAAAGTCTATACAACAACAACAACTATACAAGAATAGTTTCGGTACAATATGAAAGTTATAAAAATTCCCAGCATAACATCAGAACGCAATTTTACTACTTCTAGTTTGACAACTCTCTGGCATTTTAGAATTGTCTATAAAGTCTGCTAATGATGTGCTTATTTATCGACATTGTAGTAAAAAAAAAACAAAAATTTCATTTCAAGTATGGGGAATTTTCGTGGACATCATCTTTAATGAAATATGATGTACCGTATTATTAAAAAAAAATTCATCTCTTGTGTAATAAAATTTTTTCGCATCATATCTGGAATTTGGTTAAATGTAAGATAATAAAATAAAAATAATAATATAAAAAATTACTTTTTAAAAATAAAATTTAATAATTTATTGATTTTTTATTATATATATGTATATTTTTTTTTTCTGTGTTTTTGTTTTTAGAGATTTATGAGAATTTTTATATGGATAAGTGCGTGGCTATTAAACACTTTAATAATAATAATAATAATTTTCTGTGGGAATATTCTTTGGGGATATTTGTTCTCCGGAGATTTGAATTATATAGGATTTAAAAAGTAATAATAATAATTCAGGTGAATTTCAATTTTAAGTCTGTAATTACGTTTGGGTACCTTCATAAAAATTTAGAATAATGGATTTTAAAAGCATGAGAAGTTTAAAAAGTACTCGTTTGGGGAGATTTTTTAATACAAAAAAAAAATTAATTTGAAGTATGAAATTAACTTTTTGCCAAAGTACCAAAATATATTTTTTTAACTCTATATCTCTCTCCGGAAGAGAGTTAGTTGAATTTTACGGTTTTCATTTTAGATGGAAATGTGAAGTTCTCTTATGAAAATCTAAAAATAATTTTCAATTTTTCAAAATAAATATTTCATCGACCCAGGATTGGTATGCCATATCCGCCATTTTTGTACTTTCTGATTTAATGATGGACTTTTAGATTTTTAAATGAGATCTTTTCAAATCTGTTATTAATTTTTCAGTATCTCAATTAGTTTCCGTCCTATTCAGTAATGTTTTTTTTTTGTCATACATTAAAAATTCATGTATTTTGCATGTTTTTACCATTATATTGTTGTGTTGTGCTGTATGAACATGTATTACCATTGTATTGTTGTGCTGTGCTGTATGAACATGTAACACCATTGTATTGTTGTGCTGTGCTGTATGAACATGTATTACCATTGTATTGTTGTGCTGTGCTGTATGAACATGTAACACCATTGTATTGTTGTGCTGTGCTGTATGAACATGTATCACCATTGTATTATTGTGCTGTGCTGTATGAACATATTGTATCACCATCTATTGTTGTGCTATGCTGTATGAACATGTATCACCATTGTATTGTTGTGCAGTGCTGTATGAACATGTATCATTGATATACGTCAACCAATGGTTTTTTTCTTTGTTGCTGTATGTCCATTGATTTTATTTAGTGTTGAAAGTTTTTGTCTATACACGTACGCCTTAAAATAAATTGTTGTTTTTTTTTGTTCTGCTTCATGTTCATACATCTGCAAATATACTGCATATGTTTGTATTACGTATTCAAATTGTCACCCTGCAAAATTATTATTTTGCGACTTAGCATAAGTGTGTTCTAAATCATCGATATATTACTTACAGACAAATTCCAAGAACAAGGTTGAACTGTTAATGCCCATTTTTAATTTATTTGATGAATTGATGCAATTGCTATAGCATAGACAAAAAAATACAAAAATACCAAATGTATGATAGAAAGCGCTTCTACTATAGTACATTTTGATGATTGTTAAGATATATACCGAATATCAATATATACCGAATACCAATAGTTAAGATAATACCGAATTTCTGTAAACTGATTTGTGTTGTCGGATTTTTTTTAATATTTTTTCAAAACATTGAGATAAAATTTAAAATTATTTGCTTAGAATATTTGCATTCACTTAATACTTTTTCATTTGATATACATTAATTACAGCTAAAATATGGTTTATTACAGTCGGTAAATTAAAAAAACAAAATATGTGCTTTATCTACTTAATACTGATAAATTTTAGTTCTGATTTACATTATTTTGTTGATCATGTTCTATATTTCTTCAATTACTATAAGGAAGAAGTCTGAATTGTTAGTTGCAAAAACCAAACAAGATTCGTAAATAGCTTAACAAAGAGGATCATTGGTAATAAGGCAAATATTATTAGTCGACTTAAGCATCACCACAACCTTATGTAACTACCCAACGGTTATTAGTCAATAAATTGACCCAAGGTCCCGGAATAACATATGGAATATAACTAGATCGTCATGGTGTTGGGATATCAACGTTTATTAGTCAGTTAATTAAAAAAAAAGTCCTGCAATAACATGGAATATACCCAGATCGTCATGGAGTTGGCTTATCATTTTCAGCGCCTCCAGTAGATATAGATGGTTAACTAACCGTAGAAAAATATTTTGCTTTACAGTTATTTTTTTTCTTTTACTGATTTCACTTTTAATTTTTTTAATAGTTTCTCTCTCACCAAGACGTGGTATGTTCCTTGTTGAACTCCACAGCTTAATATCGTAAGAATATATTGACTACGTACACTTACATATATAAATTGGAAACATACTTTATATTTTTAAAATTATCCAGTATTTGTTAATTTAGGGGTATTTACTTACATTTGGTTGTAATATACTTCATTCATGTTAAATTTTGGTTCAAAATCGAAAGCTTATAAAATTAGCCAATATTTAAATTATGGTCAATTCAATTATAATCTAAAATTATAATAGATAATTTTAGCTCTATAAAAGCTCTTGTGCCGCATTATAGAACTAAACTTAGAGCTAGCTCCAACTTTTAGCTCTAAATCCGTTCTTAGAGTTTTTATAGAGCTAATTCAGATTTTTTCTTTTAACGCACTCTCTCTCTTTCTCTCTCTTTAAACGTTTAAATAAATTAGTTTTAGGAGCATATATAAGTATGTATTATTTGTTTGTTAGTATTGAAGCTTATCTAATTTATTTTCTAGATTAACATATTTACATTTTTATCACAATTAAATAATATTAAAATGTAATATTGCAAGTTAGTTTAAAATGTGAACATTTTTCTAATTAAACATTAAATTTCCTTGCCATTTAAAATTTATCGTAAAAATAGGCCTTTCTACCTCGAAAATTCGCAACACCCTATAATAATTTTAAAAAAATAATATATTTTTTTAAATATATTTACTCAAATGTTTCCAAAAGATAAAACAAACCTAAAAAATATTTATAATTTTTGAAATATTTATTTTAGTAAATTTTTTCATCAAATTCATTATTGTTTATCATCATTTACATTTATTTTAAAGAAGTTGAAATTAAATTTCTAAAAACTTTTCTTGGATCGTTGGATTAAATTTATTCTGCTACTTGTTTTCCCCTAAAATAATTTTTGTTTTATGTCCCAAATTTTCCTACTCATAGAGTACCATTGTCTTGATTTGTACCATTGGTTTTTGAATAATTTATAATTAATAGTATTAAAAAAAAAACAAATAAAACGGATTAACACGGTAAATTACACAGATTTATATTAAAATTATTATTACATTAAAATACTTTGCAATAAAATCCTCATTCATTTCTAAGAATATGTATTTTAAATTGAAAAACAACTTACAAAAACTCAAATTTTGACACAGACAATTTCTGTTCAGTCTACGTCATAGCTTTGTACACTGCAACTTTACATTCTAGGGATAAATTGGAGAAATGACCTATTAGCCAAATTAATTGGTTGAATTTTAATCGTAGTTGTTTATTTTTGTTGATGATGTGACTTTTCCAAGTGAGGCGTCTATCCAAGTGCATACCTAAGTACTAAGTACTAAGGTGATATGAAGGGATTTCGATTCATTGGCTTTTATTCTCCACTTTTTCAGCCAGTTTTGAATGTCCAATAAGTAGTTCTGAAGAACATCTGAAGCTAATCTCGGATTAGTATGAGACACTAAGACCGCTGTGTCGTCAGCAAAAGCAGCAGAGTGAGTACCCTTGGTCATGTTGGGAGGTCCGATGTTTTAATTATTATTACATTAAAATACTTTGCAATAAAATCCTCATTCATTTCTAAGAATATGTATTTTAAATTGAAAAACAACTTACAAAAACTCAAATTTTGACACAGACAATTTCTGTTCAGTCTACGTCATCTTTCGACACATTTAACATTCGATTTTATGATACAAAAAAAAAAACTAGGTATATCAAGAAATTTATTTTCCCGCATAAGCTAATACTTAACTTGAATTATAATTACTCAACAGGGTCCCCTAGTATTAATAACAAAATAACATTGATTCAGTTAAAACCATCATTATTTGTACGAAATCCGTTTATGGTCAAATAAGTGGGTGCATATCTAAAAAGTATTGTTTTTTATACAATACTATTGGTAGGTTGGTATTAGACTACCGAAAATAACTGCGTGTTTTTGCAAACAACACAACAACACAACTTTTTTTGGTGAAAATTTCCACTTCCTTAACTAGTTATTTATACCGTTTATCCATTGAAATTTAATAATAAATACTATTTTAGAATAAATACAATAAAATCGCATCCAACAACACTCATAGTTTTTTTTCTATTAACGTCATTTACATCTCTTGCAATTTTGAATTCGACCCTTTCAAAGTCGCATTTAAATATTTGAAAATTAAAAACTATAATCTTGAATATTTATAGATTATCTATAAAAACACTTTAAAATCAATTAATTTTTTTTTTTGTATTACAAAAATATCAATTTCAAATAAATTTATTCATTTCTTGAGATTTTAATGAAAAAACGACCTTCAAAAGTTTAATTCATAAACTTTGAAAAGTTCAAGGTTTTTTTTTCTAATTATTCTAATTTTATTCAAATAATTGTCAAAAAATATAACTGTAATACTCGTAAAAAATGGATTTATTTTTTTTTGTTTGTATGTTTTTTAATTTTTTTGAAACGAACAAGTTTTAGTGTCATAGGTTAGAAAAATTTTTAACAATTAATTTCCTACAAACCCAATTAAAAATTTTGTTTTTTTAATATTAATAATTGTAAATATGGAAAGAGGCTAAATAAAAAAAAAACTTGTTAAACTTGTCATAAAAAAATATATATATAAATAAATAAATAAAAACAAAAACATATTCTCTTAAACATAAATTAACTCTTAACATCAAGTTCAAGTTAATTAACACTAAACTATGATTTCATCAATGACAGTAATATTATATTATATTAGAAACCAACAATAAAAACAATAACAACAACAAAAATCTTAAAGGTTATTCAACTTACCACGCAACATTTTGTTGCAACAAGTTAAATTAAAATAGTTGACAATATTTATTTATTTATTTATTTTTTTTCTCTCTGCTGAACGTACATATTTCACTTCCGTAAATTTAATATTTGAGATTTTTAAATTACATATGTATCGAATATAAATGAATATTCATTGAATTTAAACGTTTTTAATCGTTATTAATTCTTAAATTTTTTAATTTTTAATTTTTGATTTTTGTATTTTCTTAAAATCTATTTTAAAATGATAAAACATGCAATATTAAACTTGCATACATACCTTGAGGCGGTATAATATAGTTTTTGATTAATTTTTAATTTATCTAATTTATTAGTTTATTTATGTGGTTGTCATGGAAACGAAAAAAAAAAATAATAACCGATATACGAATTAATTGGATCATCATCAAAATTAATTGGAAAATATAGTTTACGTAGATAAAATGTATTGTAAATTATTACCAGTTAATAATTGTTGAATTGTGCACAAAGAAATTAAAGTAGGTAGTATAGAAATACAATGTTTCATCTTGCAGAATCCTTAATTATTTGAAAATAGAAGAGAATAAAGTTGTTTTTATTATTTTGTTTGTTTTTGTTTTGTCTTTTTTTTTGAAAAATTTTACAGGTATTAAATTTTAACATCATTAACAGAAATGACAGGCTATAACCAATGGTTATTCATTTATATTAGATAGAAAAAAAAAAAACAAACAGAAAATTTTGTTAATTTAAAATATTAAAACTAGTCTGAAGCAGAGAGTAACCAATAAACATTTTGTTCAAAACTCTTAAATTAAATTTAATGCATTTTAACTACCTACGTCTCGAATAAGTCATCAAGATTTTCATTATTTTTACTTTACATAGTTGTAGAAAGTAAGAAATTTGGAAATTTAATTCTAAATGATGAAACGGTTAAATTCTACAATTAACCACTTTGATGACACTGTAATCGGTTTTGAATTCAAATTATTATTAGTTCTTCTAATTAAGTGTTGATTTTAATTACAATAAAACTCATAATAAGGACCATTTATCATACCTCATTACAATATTTCGTAATCAATAAGAAAATGAAATTATGAACCATTTTTGTAATTTAATAAATTTTTTATGTGACTGTCGCTTATCTTAAATTTAACTAACTAACTATGAATGAATAAATTTTATAGAAAAAATGTGTTATAGGTGATATTAGATTGGCTGAACTATTTGCGCTTACGTAAAAGGATTTGATACAAACCGTATTCTTTTTCTCGATGGTGCAGCAGCTTACTGAGAGCCTTGTTCCTTAAAAGTGCTTCTCCAGACAATTCATATCTGCCATAGGTATTGTTTCTTTGGCATGCTCTCAAAATTTCTTCAGGTAAACAGGATTCGATTAGTGGCATTAACTTGGATGCACATTTTTCAGTAGTTATTTGTAATGTCTCTAATGCTCTTAATTGACTTTCTAATTTATCATATAAAACATTTTTTCACTTGATATCGTATTTTGAATAATTAAGCTTAATAACTATTCTCTAATATAAAATTCAATAATTAACAAATCATCTCTACTTTTAAACATTGTACTCGCCTTATTATGTTGTTTTCTCCAGTAGCTGGAAAACTTTTAACTAAGTTTCGTGCTTTCGATCTACTTACTGATGCCTGAATTAAATATTGGAACTTATCTGCCTCATCGACATAGTTTCATCCTCTTGGATCTTTTTGAATTGTGCCCAAAATGGCAACCATTCTCTAAGTTCAGCACTAAAATTTCTAAATTCAATCTTTGATAACTTCATTTTATACTTAGTTTCTTCAGTGGCGACAAAACTACTTCTTTTTGAAGCCATTTCAGCTTCGTCAACAATACTAAATTTCAAATTATATTCATCCCTTAATCCAAGTTCAATCTTTAAAGTTTCATCCTTGGCCCCGGTTGTTAATAATTCATCGTAGATTTTCGCATCAACCTCAATCACATTCTAACAATTCTTCTTATTTTTTAATGTTTTTAGTGAATATAATGTTCTTATTAGATCATGCGATCTATTATTTTTCCCCATTTGAAGATTACTGGTTTTTGTCCTGTCATGGTCGCCAAATGTTTTAAGTTCAATAAAAAACTTTATTTTATTGTAGGTTTTTTTGAACCATTTTTATTGTATTTCCCAATTAACTTTCTTCACACACAAATTTTAATAAGAAATCCAAAAAACAGCCTTTCAACTTAAATAAAAAAAACCTTCTGGGTATACAAAAATTGCAATAGATGTCTGATGTCTCCAATGCATGATTTTACGCAGCACACATCGTTTGCAGTTATTTACATCTTTCGGATTTTAGCTATAATAATATCGAGATATTTTATTCTTCTCTTCTCTACTTGACGCTTTTCACCCTGCGGTTTACTATTAAAACTATTACACAAAGAACTTTCGTTATACAAAAACCATTCATTCTGCAAACAACATAGCATAGCCATTTCAGACGTTTATATGCTTATTAACACGATGCTTGTATCAACGTTTTGCATACTTTATATATTCGGATTCCGCAGTTACCATTGGTTTATATAATGGTACGAAATACCTTTTTAAATATCTTCTAATTGAGTTTAATTTTATCAGATATTTTAACGTCCACGTCTTACAACCACAGATTATAACTGATATTGTTGTTTTGTACATTATGATTTACGATTTATGTGTTATTTAAATTGGATGACAGAATATTTTTTAAACCAAGCATCTATATACTTAATACATCTATTTGTGTCTTAATTCATTAATTTATTTCAACACTACAATTAATTTAAGGGGTAAACAAAATACGTGAAATACGGCAAAGCCTTAGAAATATAATTTGCGAACCCATAAACATTTTTGTTGTACTCTCATTTATGGAGGACTATATTTCTCTTTGCATTTGACTTAATTTTGAATAATTTTTCTTTAACTGCTGAAACTTCTTGACTCAATTTATTCTTAACTGTGTCATTACAATTTAAAACTGTTTCTTTTATAATATCAAGAAAAAAATTAAACAGAATCAGAGCAAGCCAATCTTTTTGCTATGTACTGGAGGGGGTGATACATTCATTTGACAATTTGGCCACTCTAATTTTACCTGTGTGTCTATTGTTTCCAACCCTATATAATAAAAAAAAAATACTTGAACAAATAAATGAATATATTTTATTAGAAAATTTGTGATAACTAATGATAGGATACTAAATAATGACAACAGAGTGATAAATAAAATTCTAAAATCCGGGTGGTCCTGTGGAGTTTTTAGGGTCTTCTAATGATCCAAGGTTATATAGAAAATATTAATTTCCGTTTAAATGCAAAAAGTTAAATATAGTCAATTCATACTATCAAATTGAAACTCAAATAGATAATACGTGAACTAAAAAACAAAATTTTATGTGTATAACACTTCTGATAGCTTCGAATATTGATACTGTAACTCTTTATTGAAAACATTTTAATTAAATTTTATTTCATCTCTCTTGTCAAAATCAATTAGCTGGTGTTGCATGGCAAATAATACTGAAATAAAAATCAAAATATGTTTTTTTATATTGCTTAAGTAGTTATATAAAACTCCTAGGCGGGTTTTAAATTAGGTTTGCTTATAGAATTTATACTGCCAGATTTATGCTTAGAGCAAGCACATCAGATCAGATGTCTATTACTAGACGAAGGCTTGCTTCATTTAATTGTGCAATAACTCATCATCCAGTAGGGTTAGTAAATCACCGCCATCTTTGATTAAAAAATCCAAAAATAAACTAAACCACATACATGCTGTTAGTAGAAGGGTAAAAGTCATAAATTAATACCTATGTTAATAGCTATACATTTATTAAAAAAAAACACTTCCAAAAGTTAGGCCGAAAGTATCAAAGCTAAAAAGAACAACAGTTGTTAATTAGTCTCAGTTGAACCTACATTAAAACGTAATAGTTATAAAACACTTAGTTGACGATCAAAAGAACTAGAGTTAGTATTTACTTCACGGAGCATTCTAGTGTTCTTAATTCTTTAAATATTGAGATATGGATAATAAAATTTGATGCTTTAATGGTTCCAATAATTACCAAACGATTCTAAAAATATTTGAAATTAAATGGCATAATACTTACGAACTTCATAACTGCAAATTGACGGCTACGGAGGCCTTTTGTTAATTTTAAATAACCAATTTTTATAATTTTTGCAATTTTAAATCTCCTACTTTCAAATCAACAAAACCATCTGTGGAATTATCATCATCATCATCATCATCATCATCATCATCATCATCATCTATTGATAATACAACTCTGAATAAGCCTGAATTTCATACAAAATTTGCCTTCAAACATCCATGGTAGGGAATGAATTCGGGGATTTTTTTCAAATCTTCTTCCAGCATCTTCCATGCACCTGCTTCTAGGACTGCTTCGCAGTATCGTGATATGAAAAACGGCCTAGGTCAAATATGGATTTCTGCAGTGTCAGCATTCTAGTAACGATTTTCAGCATTCTATAGTTACGATTTTATTCTTTATCTTTTTTAGTCTTACAAAAACTGCTCCTTTAATAAGGCTGAAAAATTCTTCATTTTCGTCCAATTGATGTCTCTTTATTAACAATTTTTAAAACATCTGTTTCCTACTTGGATTCGACTTTATATGCAGTTGTTTACATCGTATGTATATAATTATGTGTGCACCCAGGTGCAAAAAGTTATTAGCACTTTCGAAGCTATATTTGCCCATGTTCACTTGTTCTAAAATTATTCGGCTACTCATTATTGATATATATTCATACATTTTGTCTTGGCTTCATTTATTTTTATATTTTAGGTCCACTTATTTTCAGATTACACTTTAATGTATAAACATATTTAGTAGCAGAATTAACGTAGTTATTATAAATTCTGTATTGTTCTAAGATAAGTATCGTTCACAAAAAGTTTATCGAAAACAATAATAAAAACGTATTTGCAAATGTATGGATTAAATTAAGCTTCAACGCCAAAAATATATACCAGGGACACAAAAACCGCCCCTCTCCTTTTCTAAAAACAACCCCGTGACATCCAACAATATTTTTGCCCTCTGCTTACCCTTATCTTTCACCCTACACTTTACTCTATAAAAAGAGTTACAAAACATTAGTCATCCTATGAGCTTGGAAGAACAATATGTAGTCCAATTTTTTGAAATTATAAGGACAAACATGCAAGTGGCAAATTTAAATCAAGAGTAGTAGAAATTACAAAAACCAAACAATTAATTACACAAAATCTAGATTAATAAAATATTTCCTTAAAAAATTTAAATTACCAGTTATGAAGTCCGTTAGTGTTATATAATTTAAATTGAAACATTTTTAGAATTATTTGATCATTATTCAAAACCGTTAAAGCAGCAAATTCAATAACTATTAAAAACACTTTTGAACATACAATTTCAAATACTTTTTAATATCCTCTATATCATCTTCTATATATACACCCGTATCGTAGAATTTCTTGTTTCTATTCCTAAAAATGTAGATACAATTACTTACCGATTGAATCGCTAATTTGAATTAATTTCGATGAATACATTATAGATACATAGATGTAAATTTCATGTTTTTTGGCAATCATTTGAAAGCGATTTATTGGTCATACATAAAACATCTATGGAAACAACCTTTTAAACTTCTTTTTCAAAAAAGACAAACATAGTATTGGTTTCAATTAATTGATTCTCAAAAAAAAAAAAAAAAAAAAAAATCAAAAACATCTAATCGTAGTCATGAAAGAAAAATCAAAAAAAAAAAGAATAAAAAAAATAAATCACAATTTCATACAAACAAGTTGGGTTCTCCGAATTAAATCATACAAAATATACGTATATGATGGATTATTATTATAATTTTTTTTTTTTTATTAAAGTTCTTTGACCTGAAAGCTGCCGCGCCGAAAATTTTCATAAAAATAAATAAATAAATAATTTAATAGAAATCTAGAAAAAAAGAACAATAACTACATTAAAGACGGAGCTGAACGCGCATAAAAACAAAACATATAAAAAAAGAGGCATAGAACAGAAAAATCATATTACCTTTTGCGCTTTAGGCTCACCTGACGAGATAAGTTCACCAGCACTACACAATATTGCTGTATAATGTGTTGTGATTTTTTAAAGTGCAGATACCTAACTTTTTTTTGTTTTTCTTTTTTTATTCATGTTTTAATGAATCTCTTTTTTTATTCTTATTTTCTTTCCAAGAAAGCTTTTTAATTCATTTCTTTTTATTTTATTTTTTAATTTTTTTTTTTTTTATTTCTCATAAAGTCAATTGTAAGTTGAAACTATAAGATTCTATTCGTCAAAGAGTCGTAAGAAACTTTATGAAAATAGTAGTAGTAGTAGAGGAGTAATAGACTAGAGCAGAATAGTTGAAACTCAAGTTAAAATAATTTTATTAAATACAGACACCGATTGCTAAATGTATGTCCGATTCACTGAACACACTTGGCAAAAGCATTTAAAAAAATGCAGAAATGATTTATGTCGTATCGGAAAAGTAAAAAAAACTTGTGAAATAATCAGTCAGTCCAAACAAATATCGAATAAGAGGGTAGTCGCAGATATTAGGGAACGATTGACGAAATCTATTTCTATGTAGGGCAATACTGATAATGATCGATCGCTACTAATTAATATGCAATAAATCGATACTATTCTGAAATTATTTTAAAATAATTCGCTATGCTAGTAGATTTGTATTGTATAACTTAATTCAGAAATACAGAAAAGAAAGTTGCCAAGCTAGAGTTCAAATCCCGTAAAAAAATAAAAATTCAGAAATAACGAATACAAAATTGTTAAGCTTAAGTTCAAATCCCACTTGATTTAAAAATTCATAAATACACAACAAAAAATTGGTAAACTAGAGTTCCAGTCCCCTAAAAAGATAAAAATTCAGAAATACGGAACAACAAATTGGTTAGCTAGAGTTCAAATACCGCCAATTATAAAAATTAATTTCATCTACCCTAGGCTATAGATGCAATGAACAACATTTAACAGAATAGACGTTGCCGTAGAATAATAATCTTCTTTGTGAAAACTTAACGAAGAAGTAATATTCTAATCTTAACTAAGTGGTATTATTACAGACATCAATTAAAATTCAGAACATTATCAACAATAAGGAATTGTGGATCGTGACACGTGATACGTCCAGAACGTAAAATTAAATAAATAAGAAAATTTAAGTCGAAATAGATAGACTGCTATAAAATAGACGTAAATAAAAGGTGGTGAAAGCATAATTAGAGATTAAACTGCAAGCGGACAATGTTACAAAAGCAATATGACACATCAATTTGATGTCGATGGAACAATAAGATTTTATTAAATGGAATACAATAAAATGTTTCACTATATTTGGTAGAATGGCTAATTGGTAAGATGGCAGGAAAACGCAATCTAAGAATGTGGCAAGTTCAGGTTCAAACCTTGTGTATAAATAATATTAGTTTAATCTACTAGCGACCCAAGGTTCACAAATAGAATATTATGGAATAGAAAATGCGAGTGAAATCTCGCGATCTAAAAAATGGTTGATAGTAGTAGCTAGAAAGAAGTACTAATGTTCATCTTGAAGTAAACCACAATAATTATTATCACTTTAAACATATACCCTAATCAATTCTAAGGCCACACTAATCAATTCTAAACTAGATTTCGACTACTAACGCCATCAAATAAAACAGATATTATAGAAAAACGTTGATAGACAAAGTATCAAATAAATTTTGGGTTTTACTGAAAGATTAGTGATTGGAAACAATACAGACATCTCGTAATGGTAATAAAAGAAAACAATTAATTTGCACAATCTTTCAGGTTCGTTTTAAAATCAAACTTTAAATCATCAAATTTTTAATTTAAATAACAAAATTAAAGTAACGCATAAATTTTTTAGAAATCCCCAGGATAATTTTACCTACTTGTAGCTAGTCAATTGACCTTTTTATGCTACAAAAATTATTTACAAAATAAACCACAGTCTTTATCAACATTGGCAAAAACTTGAATTTTAGAACAAAATATATGTATACCGAATTGTGTGAATTATTAAATAATATTGACATTATTAAGTGAAAATGGATACAACATCTCTCCTAATCGTAATTATTTTCGAAAATGTAGATTTTAAATACTTTAACTGAAAAATTGTCTATTAGAATATAAGAACATGACAAAAAACGTTGACCGAATATTTGGAAAGATGTTATAACTTCTTACTGTTCATATAAGAGTAGTATATGCAAGAGTAGGATATAAGCTCCTGTAAGAAAAGCGCATGTTCTTTCAAATGCTAATCTCAAACTTAAAATCTTCAAAAAAAAATGTTAAATTTATCACAAAGAAATTGAAACTGATTACAAAAATATTACAAAATGATACACCATTTTTAATTTGAAATTAATTCTTTTAAATTAAAATTTAAAATACATTTTTATGCTTCTGCTCCTGGTCTAAATTTCTTTTTTCAACTTTTTAATTGAATTTTCATTAAAAAAATGGAAATAAAAGTAAACATTTTGAAATCATGTTGTTGTATTCTCATCTTATATAATTACAGTAAACAATAATGAAAGTGGTTTAACATTTATAATGTAAGGAAAAACCTCTTACAGAAATTAGAATCATATGGACACATTTGTATTGTTAATTATCGTTATTTTGAAAGAAACTTCATTAATATCGCCTGTCTAACATAGTACACTTTGTCAGGTCATCAACCGAAAATGATTTATCAAAACATTAAATGGTTGTTAGTAGATAAAGAACCGAACACAGAACCGCTTGGTTATTTACATATTTTCTTTTTCAATAAAATAAATTCTAATCTAACTTAATTAGTCTATGCTTATTACGTGCTTATTAAATTTTTCATTTTTTTTCTACTCATGGTAGACAACTTTCAAGAGCTATCGAATTGTTTTTACGAACTAACTTCGATCTAGTATTATAGGGCCTCTGACCACCCCGTAAACAATTACGAATAACATTATAACTGTAAGTAATTTATAAATTAGTATAAGTAAATAAATATAAGAAATTTACAATAAAGTCTTCTGAATTTAACACTCGATATGAGCAGATGTTATTATTATAAAGCGAAAACCTATACAGTATTATTATTTCTAAGGGTCGAATACGTTTAAGATATGTATATATAGCTTCTTAGAAACAAAGGTTTGTAGCTTTCTAGTATATTATTTTTTTTATATATAGATTGAGTCTAATTGTATGCTCAGCACACAAATTTAATTGTAGGACGAGTAGTATACCTCATCCCATGTCTTATCATATATATATCAATTCTATTATTATTATTATTATTAATATTTTCCGCCATATTGCCCCACGAATTTTAAAGTTACAGGACAATGATAATTCTATTATTAAGTGCTCTTAACTTGCTCCATTATTCAGTAACTTTTGGTATTATGTTACTGCTTTCTGTTGTAGATAATATGGTTTTCAATTCTACTCCAAACCATACAACCTGATCTATTTTTTTTTTATCTCTTTTTTTGTACCAGTTTAGTTATACTTCCATTAAAATATCCTATTATTTTCGGTACAACCATTTTTTGTAATTTTTTAATTATATGTTTTGTACTATTATTATTATTCTTTCTTTTTTTTATTGTTATGTTAAATGTTGATTTTTATGTATTTTAATGTTATAAAATAGCTGCTACTTGTCTTTAAAAATTGCTTTCTGTTTCTAGATTCAATTATAATTTTTTTTTTTTTTATGTTTAATTTTTATTTAATTTTTAATAACAAAAAAAAATATTTTTTTTAATAATAAATTTTTATTGTCTAATTTTCATGTTCCAAAAAAGAGTCTATGAACAAGTAACACGAGTTGTTATAATTTAAATAATTTATATTAGGTATAATGATTCTAGTAAGTTCTTATAAAAATAATAATGTTATGCTAATTTTATGCTTTTCTAACCTAACATAGTATTTGTGAATGTTTTTTTTGTTTTAGATTGTGATTTAATTTAAATTTTTAATTTATTTTATTATTTTAAATTTTAATTATAATTTTTAAAATACAAAAATTAACCATAATAAGTTTATTAAAGTGTTAGTTAATAAAATATCGGTCGAAATAATTACAGTAAAGTCTCGCTACTCTATCTGGTAAATCTGGGTTATCGAAGTCGGTTCGAACAAATCATTTTGTAGAGTTAAAAATTAGGTAAGAGTAAAATATTTCTATTTTTTTTAAATTAATTATAACATTTATATTTATAATTAATACCTTCCGCCACCAAATACCAAATACGACTATTTACACATCCAAACAGAGTAGCAAACAGTTTGTTAGCTGTAACTGGTCACCTTAAGAGACACATCATTCTGCAGCAACCCAATAGATAGTAGAAGCAACGGAGTAAGGGTCCAGCAATACAATGGAGTATAATGTGAATATCATGAATGATTAGCCATTATATGTTGCGTATACATATAAAAATATGTCATACAAACTACTGAATATCTCTTTCAGAAACAGTTTGTATAGTTTCATAGGAAAATAAAAACAAAAACAAATTATAACATTTTAATAAATATATTTGCATACAAATCATAAAAATAAAAACTGTAATTTGCCTAATTTACACTTACAATTTTCAAATAATTCTGGGTTATATTTGTTTGCCTTGTTCGGCTTTTATTACATTATTTTGGCACGGTTTATTCATCTAGATCATAATTATCATAAGCAGAGATTATCTTAATCGATATCGAATCGAACCAAAAAACCATGCCGTCCTCAACATTTCTCGGGATTGAAATCGAAAACACAAAGGTATATTTACTTTAAAATAAAACTATGTGTGTTTATAAACTTTTACCATTTTAAATTTATGACACTTAATTTTTCCGTAAGGATCCCCACAAAATGTATAACACAATAAAATAATAAAATCAGCTGTTCAGCGTTCAGTTATTGAATTACAGGTAGAAAATTGATTTGAAAAACCATTGAACTAATTTTTTTTTAATAATGGTTTTCATCTTTGATCTAAAGTACAATTTATTTCATCCCCCGCTCTTTAATTGGGCTTGAAAAGGTTTAAATATTTGGCTTAGGGACAAATTATTTATTTGAAAGTTTATTGACAACAAAACGGTTATTTATCTCCATAAAATTAAACGAACTAATGTCAACATTTATTTAAAAAAAAGAATGTTGTTTTTAATTTTAGGGTTACAAATGTCTTCATCTACATGCAAAAGTACTTATGTGAAAGTTAAGATGTTTTTCTTATCAGTGTGAAAATTTTAATCTTTATGATATAAATATAGTACAGATAATCAGAAATTAGGTTTTTCAAAAGATTAAAAAATAAATTCGGATTACAGAGACCACAAGTTTAGTCCTATCCGAACTCTAGATGGCTTAATAGAAATATTTTGTTACCAGCATTACCGTGTTAAGCAAGCTTAGAGAATTCGAATTAACAATTTTTTCCTGTATTTCTGATGCGGGCTTGTTGTTTATTTGGCAGTAAAGCTATGATATCAAGGTGTTTTGGCAATAACCTGTTATGGCTACATATTATTTATTATTATATCATAACTTTTTTTAATTCCTTAATATTGCTTTTTTCTTTTTTTTTTGTCATGAAAACCTTTTTGTAAATAACTTCTATTATTTTCGAATAATACTGAAAATGAAGAGCAGAAAATATTAATTATTGAAACTTACAATACATACAATAAATATATATTTTTGGGACCTCATAATTCTGGGTCAAAACAACTGGAATCAAATGATGCTGCTAAAATGATAGAAAAATTACAACCAGCTTTCAGAAATCGGCTGTTATTTGATGTCGTTGCGATTTAATAAATAAAAATCTGTTCCAAAATGTTACAAAAATTAATAAATTTACATAGTTTTATAACTTTTAAATGGCTAAGAATACATCATCTTCCACATATATCAGTTTTCATTTGATATAACCTTTCCAATCGTCTCTGAGGCTAATACAGATTATTTCCTAAACACCCTATAACTTAGAAGCTCTTTATTAATTCAAATAATCATAACCTAGATATTTATTCGTTTTTTAATTGGAATTACCTGTTTTATAATTAGACTGATGAGTTAGTTGAAAACTTTCTGTAAAAAACAATTAAATTAAAAAATTATAAATGCAGAAACAATTTCTACTCTTTAAGTTCCGCAGAAAATACTTTGATCTAACTGAAAGCTTTCAAAACCAGGTAAATAATTAAATTTTCAATAATATAATAACGGTGTTATAACTGGTTTGTACAAAATATTATTATCTTCCCCTTGGTTGGGGGTCAACAGTAACTATGTATGTTTTATTTATTTATCATATTTATTAATTTTTTCATTATTTGATTATGCTTAAATGAATATTTTTTTATTGACGCAGTTCTGTCCCATTGCAATTTTAAATATTTTATTGTTAACCAGAAGCAGTTTACTTGTTTTTTCCTATAGATTTCCGGTCTTAAATATTTTATTCTAAAATATTACGGGACTTTAAATTATACCATTCGGACTTTACCTTTATTTATACCAAATCAATCTTGTTGCTATAAATTATAATCGAAACGAAAGAAACTGATTACAGTATAGCTGTTTCCAGAAGCTCTTTGTTTCGAAAAAATGATTCAAATGAATCGTTTATATTGGTTGGTACTGTGTTGAATGGGGAAAGAAAGAGCAAATAATGACAACTCAATTTATCTGGCTATAGTCACAAAGTATCAAGTGATTTTAGCCCAGAATCCAAACATATCTAAAATATAATCCTAACTAAAATATAAGATAATAATTATTGTGCGTACCCAAAAATTACAAATACTAAAGTTCTTCAACAGAAGGGTAAGCTGAATTTGTATGGCTTCAGCTTACCCTTCTGCTACAGGCTAATGTAATAAATATTGATTAATAAAACCAAAATTATGAGAAAATGAGAATTTTTAATTTACTATGACAAGCTTTTTAAACTTATGTTATCGAAATATTTGGGATTCCTTGTTTGTTGATGATGTTCTAAATCCCTACATTTTATTTTTATTCAAAGTTTTAAGTTGTTCAGACTTACGAAAGCATAACCCAATCCTACATTACAAAATCCTAAAAATTTCTAAAATCTTAAAATCATTATCCCAAATTTCGGAATCCCTAATTACATATTTCCAAAGTACATAATCCCAAATTACATAATCCCAAATTATAAAATACCGAATTACAAAATCTCAAATAAGAAATCCTGGAATTAAAAAATTACAATGTAAGAAATTACGGGCTTTGTAGTTGGATACAAACAGGGCTTTAAATTATTACATTCGGACTTCACCTTTATTTATACCAAATCAATCTTGTTGTTATAAATTGTAATAGAAAAAAAGAGTTCAAGTCGATCAATCTGAAATGAAAGAAATTGATTTCAGCATAGCTGTTTTCGGAACTCTTTGTTTCGAAAAAATGATTCAAATGAATCGTTTATATTGGTTGGTACTGTGTTGAATGGGGTAAGAAAGAGCAAATAAAGATAACTCAATTTATATGGCTATAATCACAAAGTATCAAGTGTTAGTTAATTTGCATATATTTTAGAAAGGGGTTGCGATTTCATCTATGCGTACAGCTGTCACAAGCGTAAATGGTTCCATAATGAGGTACATAATTAAATATGTCGTCTAGATTAGTGTTAATATCACATCTATCTTTAGGCAAGACATTGAATTGCATAAATGACAAAAGACTTGTGACAATATAACTTTTTTAACTATAGATTTTTTTTATGCTAGTGGACCCTTGATTTTGCTCTAATTATAAAACTCTAACTACCGCTTATTTATTCATTTTGTGCGGCGATGATGAGCCAACCCTATCTAAAATCTAATCCTAGCATATAAAATTACAAATACTAAAAATACTAAAATTATAAATACTAAAGATCTCCAGCAGAAGGGTAAGTTGAAGATGTACAAAAAGCTGATGTAACAAATATTGATTGATAAAACCGAAATTATCATAAAATTAGAATTTTTAATAAACTAATTATAATTTAGTATGACAAGCTTTTTCAGCTTATGTTATCAGAATATTCGGGACAACTTTTTAATTGTCAAAATTCTATCCAATTCTAAATTTTATTTTTATTCTTTGTTTTATTTCAAATTTCTAAATTGTTCAGACTTACGAAAGCATAACCCAATCCTACATCACAAAATCCTAAAAATTCCGAAAAGCTTAAAAGCCTAATCCCAAATTACAAAATCTTAAATTATAAAATCCCAAGTAAGAAATCCTGAAATTAAAAACTTAAAATATAAGAAATTACAGACTTCATAGTTGGATACAAAGTCAATGTTAGAACGTTTCTTCAGAATATGGTTGTACACATGGGATTTTGACATAAGAGTTATTTTGATACATAGTCGGATACAGAGTTCAGTTTTGAATTTCATATTTTTTAATTTTAGATTTCGTACCCAACCTCGGCCTTCATTATCTGAAATCAAAACTTCACTTATATTACTTTGACAATCTTTGTGATTAAATCCCAATTCTTTTATTATTCAAAACGAAATTATTTTCCACGTCAAAAATCAATTTCAGTTCTATAATTTAAATTTTTACCATAAAAAAAATTTGCATTATTCAAATACACTTCGATAACTCAATTTGATTTTTATTTCAAAGTTACTCCAAAATTTAATTTTAATTAAATTATTAAAGTTCAAATATTCAAAAATTCTTATAATTTTATTATAGAAAAAATAAAAAAAAAAAAAATAAAAAAATTTGATAAATTCTTAAAATTAAAATAAGGCGGATTAAATTACCGAACAAGTTATGAATAAAATTGCGTTTTACGTGCTCAATCGAAACGTTACTGCTAATAAAAAAACAACATCTTCTACTAAATTAGTGATTTAATTCTCGTATATTTATTATAGTTGTTGTTGTTGTTGTTGTTGTTATTCATATTATTAGTGTTGCCATTATTATATACATATAATATACTATAATAATGTACTATTATGGTATATTAAAATTTTGATATTTAAATAAAATAGTAGTGTATGAAAATGCGATGCTGTGATTTGATTATGAATAAAAAAATTTTTTACCTTGAAATTATAACGGTATTTTTTGAGATATTTAAAACAGTATGTTTTGAACTTAATAAAAATAAAATATTATTTATGTAAATTAGTTATCAGTCAGGTGTACTGAAAAAATATATTCGCAATATTTGTTAGTCAAATTTGTAGCAGAATTACAATTATTGTCAAGAAAAATTTAGCGATGATTAAAACTTGCAGAGCAGATGCTATTAAAATTTATTAAAATTAAGTACGCAACCATTCGGCTTGAATAGTAAAATAATTCAATAGAACTCACAAATTAAATACAGTTCACATTGAATATGAAATGGAAATCAATTGATTTAGATTGAATTTTTTTTTTTAAATTTTGACTGTAACTGATTTTATAAAAAAGCTAAATTTGAAATGGCAAGTCATTTAAAAAAAACGGTCAAATGATTTCGGAATTTTATTATTGAAATCAGTTTCAATTACTGTACGCACATTAGATTAGACTTTAATTATGTTTGGATAATGGCGCCATATCATTGCAGATGCGAATAAACGTGTTTTGTATCAATGGTATGCTACATATTGATACAAAAAAAAACAATAAAGTATTCTTTACCAGAATTTACTGGATCAAAACTGATAAAAATACATACGACTTACTATACAAGGTTATTCTCAGTTTATGAAAACTTGGTTATAGCTTCTAAGTCGAAATTGAAACTCGGATACAATATTTTCTTATTTCTAGATAGGAAAGATGATCAAAAGAAGGGCTTTCCATCGAAGAAGACATTTCCATCGTATTCGATTTAATATGGTATCATCGTTTCTATTTTCCGAGGCAATGTCTAATTTCATTTTTAATCTGTTTTATACTGTTTAAGTACGAGATTGGCCTACTGTAGAAGACCACTTTGATAACTCTATCTGTGGATACGTGGTAAAACGACGTCATATTTTCTGTAAGTTGTCGCTGCGATTATATCCATCTTTGACATTAAGATACCTGACGTTACTATGTTTACTGGGTACGTCAGGTCACATACTTTTCTCAATTGTTGACAATTGCGTAATTATTATTAGTGTTTGTCCAGCATTTATTTATTGTGTTGTATGAGATATATGAGTATTGATATAGACATTGATATAGGTTATATTTTTAGTTATAAAGTATTAGTTATTAATTATTTTTATTGTATATAAATTTTATATGTAATATTTTGCTATTTTTTTTTAGTTATATTTTATACCCCCACGGGAATCAAACTCGTAACTACCACATCGTAATTGAAACACATTTCTGTGCTCCAACCGATTAGGCCACGGAAGGGATAGAAAATTAGTATGTCAACTTTAATTAACAAAATACTCCAACCCGATTGTAAAAATTGAATTTGGTCTTTATAATACTAAATATTTGAAACACATTCATAGAGATGAACATAGACATTCAAATATATTTAATCAAGCATAACCCCATTATGAATTTTTGAAAGATAAAAGATTCTAGTCTAACACACACAGATTCATGGGTTTAAGTTGTCTAGCTTGATTTTGATTGTAAGCTAAGCGTAAAATTTGTACATTGACAT
This sequence comes from Argyra leucocephala, assembly GCA_963942445.1. Taxonomy (NCBI): domain Eukaryota; kingdom Metazoa; phylum Arthropoda; class Insecta; order Diptera; family Dolichopodidae; genus Argyra; species Argyra leucocephala. Next base: position 13,888,610 of record OZ012678.1, on the reverse strand, counting down.
TTTGCGATATACGACTCTTTTTATTCTATTATTTAAGACAGAAAACCTGAGATGATATTATCTATATATTCCATATTTCTATATTGGAAATGCGATTTTATCACAGAGTATTAAAAATGTTTCGAAACACATTTGTTTTTTATAGAAATTCTAAGTGTGAAATTTTGTTTAGTTTTTAATTGGAAAATCTTAGTCAACATTTTTGAGACCAATATACTTTTTAAAAATTTAGATTATGCTTCCTTGCCCCTAACCCCTTCTTTAATATAATTTATTTTATTTTATATATTAATAAATATTTTAACTTCCATCCGCTTGTTTTGAGACCAACCGATTGGCAACATCGAAATTGTTACTGAGACAATAATTACAATTGCAATTGGAAAACTGGACTTCTTAATGGAAGTTATATTATTCTATTCTACTTTATTGGATATCATTATTAAATTTTTTGTTATATTTCGCTACAAAAATAAGTCAAAATGTAGTCCAGTCATTCAATTACTATTTTATTTATTTTCCAGCTGGTCTCATTAGTAGCAATTACCTTCTTTTTTTGGTATTTTGGCTTAGATTACCATACTCCAAATAAATTTCTTAGTATAACATATACCAACAAAAATTAATAAATTATAAATTTATTATCATCTGTACAATTTAGCTACAGTCTGTGTGTATTAGGGGTATTTTCGTCTATATAAAAATATATTTAATTATAAATATGAAAATCGCTTTTTTACAATTAAGGTGTTAATTAAATAACAAATACACTCTATAATTATACAAATTTGGAATTAAATTTGAATATACGAATATTTAGAACATATATTTTTCAAAAAGCATACATTGTATACCATATAATTTGATTTAGAATTAAAACAAAGAATTTTAAAAATTAGATTTTGTGGTTGAAATTAAATTGTAACGGTTCATAAGGATAGAGTGTTGTGAACATTTTGTTATGTGAAGAAAACTCATATTTTTAAATTTCTTTTCTTAACCTAAATATGATGATTTTATTTTAAAAAATCAACAATCTTGGAGAATTTAAATCTAAATAATGGCGATAGTAAATGTTTATAAATAAAGTGACAGCAAAGATTCCAAAATTGGATACCATATGATCATGACCAGACAAATTTTGGTATTTGTTTATAAAGCTAACTGTAGGCTAGCACATTTCTCTAATATTTTTTTTAATTATTGTTTTTGTTTTTTGATTTTTGATATATGCTTTCCAGGAAAGCTTTGCGTAGTGTCATGGTCAGATAAATACCACATACAACATACTGATAACATACTGGTTTCTGGTAAAATTCTTTAAGATCAGAATATCCACCTTCCCATATAGAAGTATTTGTCTTATAAAGTTGCCGAATTAAAGAGATCTAAAATATAAAAAAAGCCAAAGAGCATTAAAAAACCAAAAGATTGAACCGGGGATAAATGAAAGCAAAAATTAAACTCATATTAGAAAAGGAAAACGGTAGGTCTATAATCTAACAATGAGCGAGCACAATATAGAAGTGATTTGATGCGATCATAGATGATATATTTCCATTACTCAACACAAAAAATCGGAAAGATGTGGCCAGGTTTACAGAATTGTGAGGTAGGCAGATCGAAAGAACCAAAGCTATAGTTCTATTTAAATTGATTTTAAAAAAATCAATTCGTAGAGCATTATATTGAATATGCTCGTAACAGAATGTTTAGAGTAATATGATTAGTAATAATAAAATATTATGTAGGTCAATACTCAGTCGCTGTATTCAAGCAACTGAGCTCTTTTGAAATACTGAAATGAAATAAAAATAAATAAAATTATTTCGTTAGCATAATACATAACCATAGAAGATTGTTAATTAAGGTGGTTATGATGAAGTTCGTCGGAATGTGAAATTCCGATTACATTCCGAATTTGGTATGCTGAAGTCCGAAAGTATTCCGCAGTCTCCAAATGTAATTATTTATCCGAAATCTTAAAATTTATGTATAATGAAGTTCGTCTGAACGGAAAATAATTTGAAAATTGTACGCCGGAATTTCTCATTCGGAAGTATTAGAATGGTTCGGAAATGAATTATAAAGCATACAATTTTTGTATTTAGAATATTAGGAGAAGTAGAAAATGTAATAATAGTTTTTTTTTTCAATTTTTTTTTTCATTTATGAAAAATACTTTTTTTATTTAGGAATAAAAAAGCGCTTCAAAAGAATAATATATTTTATTGTTTTTAATATTATAACATAATATGTATATAATATTAAAAACGATACATATATATTTTACATTCTTTAGAGAATTTTAAATTTTCTCTGATGTAACAAAAAATTACTATTATTTTAATTTGTATATATATACATACTACATATGTAATTAAGAAAGTTACAACTCTTTTACTTTTAATTTATGTATGCATATTGTATATATACATTATGTCATATACATTATCTATTAAAAATGTTTTACAAAATAAATAAAAAAAAATTGAAAATAAAAATGTTTGAAATGAATATGAAAACAAAAAAAAAATCTTCCGAAACATATGATTTTGATTTCTGCACAGACTTTGCAGTCGAAGGGACTTCAGCATACCAATTCTTTCGTATTCGGATCGGAATTTTTTTTCGGAGAAATTCCGCTTCGAACTTCATCATAAACACCTAAATGTCTCTGAAATGCACATGATTCAGATTTATATTCTGAGTTAAATGCCTATAATTCCAAATACATACAAATTAAGGGAATTCACGAGTAGGTGTAGAAGTGTATTGCTACTGTAAAAATTTTATATGAAAACATATTCTACAAAGCTTATATATATTTTTACATACTATACTTTTAGTGTTGTAATTTAGTTGCCATTGTATTTTTTCAGTTTGACATTTGTAAAATCAATACATGTATTTGGAAAATGGCTGAGATAAAAACATAGGTTATTTTTTAAATAAAAAAATTAAATTGAAACAAAATTTTAATTAAATTAATTTATGAATATTAATTGCAAGTGAAAAAAAACAAAGTTATTTCTCACTTATTCTCATAATTATAAATAAAATTCATATGTAAACAAACCGCTGTCACAATTCTATACATCTAGTACAACATCAAAAGTACAAAGGTGCGTTCACGAAGTCATTGTACAAATTATTGTAGATCTACACCTACTACATTTTTACACTAAAACGTGAATATCTTTATAATGTTCAAGTAAAATGGTGGTGCATTTCAAAGTAATAAGATCTGAATTTAAAATTTGTACTGATGGATAAAATGTAAAATGCATTTTTTAGTAATCTTTTAGTTTGAAATTTAAAATTAATCAGGATTCAAGATAGTGCCAGGAAATCTTCAAATAATTTCGTTTTGGATTTAGTGAACAATATTTCCCTAATTTTGAGAACACATTCAATCTTTATAGGTAGGTACGTTGTATGCGTAAGTGGTTTATCTTGAACATTCTAGTAAAGTAAATAAATTTTTAAAATCTAGAAATTTTAGGTAAAGTTACGTTAACTCAGAATATATACTTAAAGTAAAATAACTCTATTCCTATGTGAATAAATTATTCACATATCAATTATAACGTTAAAATAATTGCAAAAATGATAAGCTGAAATACAAAACAGATCAAACTCACTTCTAGCCGAAAGTCAAATCGCAAACGTAATTAATATAATTTAGTAAAATAAGTTAGCTAAAGGACTCAAACAGACTAAGAATATTAATTTTGTTAGTTGTAAGTTTGACCTAAGTACATCCATATGATTAAGCATTCAACACATATTTACCTTAACCTCAATGTGTTGTTCAAATGACTCAACTTAGTCTTAAAATTTTAGATTGCTTACATGAAAATTGTCATTGTTTTATAAATGAATTATACATGAAAATTATTTCTTAAATTAACTTTAAACTACAAAAATCATTCAGACAAAAAAACAATTACTTAAAATCAAATATTACAACATCAATTTTACAATTCATCCAAATAATCTTCCAATATGGTAGCCAATGTATTTAAACAATTTTGTTTTTCTTTTTTATTTTATTTTTTCAGAATTTGGTAATTTTTGATACACTACCTACTACACGATCTTAAAAAAATTTACAAAACTGTATCCATAGCAGTACTGCAAATATTTACCATCAATCCATTAAAAAAAAAAAAATAAAAATTAAAATAACAAATGACAACAATCCATAAATGAACACCTTGTTAAAATTTCAAATCAAGCAAACAAAACATAGTTACAATATTTTTAGTTAATTTTTTTTTTTTTTTTTACAGCTTTCGCAATAATTATTACACGCATATCGTTTTCAATATGAAATATAGCTATACATTAACGCATTAAATCAATCGTCACCAAAAGTTAATATTTATGTTAAAAAAACAAAAACAAAATTCCATTACAGAAATTTTCAAATGACCAAAAGTAGTAAACCAAATTCCCTAAAAATGGAAGATTCATTTTAAGAAATAAACGAAAATGAATATTGTTAAGCTCAAAGCAATTTTATGAAGCTTTAAACTTTTGAAGACAATTACTAAAATTTTTACAGGAATAGTTCTTCCAATCAGCTGTTTTAACAATTTGAAATACTTTTTAAATAATTGTTGCTTAGGCTTAATTGCCGTAAAACAACAAAACAACAATAAAACTAATTTTGTTGATCAGTTTTTATTAGTTGCATCACACATAATTTTACTGCGATTTATCCAAGATCATTAAAATTTGACTCCAACAGAATCTACACATTTATTCAACTGTTCTCACCCACACAGAATACATCCATAGCAACGAATTATCTAACTTATAATTATTTCCCGGCACTACGCTATATTGTTCCCGTTCTACCCCAATATTTTTCATTGACTTCATTCACGATTGAATTTTTTTATATCTGGTGATCCTTCATCTCCACTCAACGATATTATATTTCCAAAGGTTTGAATTCGAAGCTGATCAACGTTCATTTATAATTCATTTGTTTATGATAAGATTTTTCGATCAATTTATTTTTGATATTTTATACTATCACTTATATTGTATTTTCCCTTTCATCACAATGACTTGACATTTTGGAAGTATTAATATATACAGTGTTAATATAGTTTAGTTTAAATGAAGGTAATTTTCCAGTTAATCAATTTTTAAATAAATATTTATAAAAAAAAATGTTAATAAAATAAATAAATTTTGTTATATTGCATAAAAAATTATTATGCATACAAAAACAAACAAAAAAATAACGTTAATTTTCTCATGTAATTTTCGTACAACAATTTAACTTAAAAAAAAAATGTTTTTTCTTGAATACTGAAGTACTACCCCGCCTTTGAATTTAATCAATATTTAACGAAAAGGTATAGAATTAGTTTTTATTTTAATCAGACCAAGTCCCTTCTTTTTTTTTAATATATATTTATTTTTTAACGGAAATTATCTACACTTTTAAGCTTAACGAATATTTAACGAAAATGCAGTGAATTGTTTTTCTAAATTTGATAATATTATCCTGCCTAAGGTTAAAAGTAACCCCAAGTTTGGATATATTATTTAGTCAAAATAAATTTATATTTAGCTGATAAACTTAACGAAAGTAATTTAAAATAATATATAATAAAACGTCTTTAATTAAATATTTTTTTTTAAATGACTTTATGAAATCTGGACGAATTTTGCACAACTTCTTAAAATCTGCAAATAATATATATTTTTTGATTATTATTATAATCGCTAATTTTTTGTGTGCAAAGGAACGGTGAATATACATCCTGTACCTAAATCTAGTAAAACAAACTGTCAAAATTATAGCTTCTCATTTACAGAAATATTAGTTGTTCCTTAATATGTAATAAATTCCAAAATCATACCATTAAAGTATGTAAAGGTATTCTAACTAACTTACTTACAATAAGATACAAAAAAATAATAAAAGCTGCATTTTATAACAATTGAATAAGAAGTTTTAAGCTTAACGAAAAATTAACGAAAACTTGACAAATTATTTTTTGCAATTTAGCCAAAATATTCTTATAGTAGGTACTGTTATCAAGCCTTTAAAAATTAAAGATATATCCAAATTAAGATGTAATCAGAAAATATTAATCTCTTAACTCTATGTTCAATTTATACAGTGTGGCCCATAATATATAATTAAATTAAATTAAATATTTCCAATAAAATCTTCTATTTATTTGTCATTACAAGATTAAAATAGCTCAACTAATCTATCTTTACTAAATTTACACAAACCGCACATATAATTTTATTATTTTTTTTTTACAAAAATTATATAAATTACTTAAAATACATGTAAGTACAATAAAATCAACAATAGAAATAAAACTATGTTATACGACAAAATAATCGTATAATGGTATGAAACCTATATTTTACAAAACCTAATATGTATATAATATGTACCTATGATATAAAACTCATTTGCATACACATTTAGAAGATTTCGAAGTCATAGTACCCATTGACATAATATTAACATTTATTATTATATACGTATAGCAGTTAATGTTAAATCAACAACCAGAACAAGGTAACAAACAAAACCTATAACCGTATCCATCTTCATATATTTTATCTGTAATAATGTATCTATAAGATATACATAGATACAACATTTTTTTTTTTTATCTATATGGTCAAAATATAATCTAGACAAAAATAGTCATATTTTAGGGTGTAAATAAATACATATACACAAATAATTTTATATTAATTTGAATATGGATAACAACAACAATGGAAGTAAATAACGAAAGAGACAAGAATAAAACAGCAAAAACAACAATAATAACAACAAAGTGATAATGACTTAACAAAACAAAACTGTTTCGTGCGTATTTTTTGAATTCCAAAACGTCCTCGAAATTTTTATTTTCGCTTTTGGTTTACCGGTTCATTTTTGCTTTTCTTATTTAATTTTTTTTTTATTTTAATTTTGTTTTTTTTTTTCGTTCTACCTATATAACACATAATGGTATGATATGAATAAAATAGTGTCATACCGCAGTGACCCTAAAATAATGCAATCATCTTTTGACATTTTTTTTTTGATTTGATTTTATTTTTTTAAATTTCAGTTAAGTCAGATAATATCACTCCTGAACTTATATTATATGATGAAAATTTTTTCTTTTTGTTGTGGACATTCTGTCGTTGAACATGATTAGCTTTTCTTTATTGTTGTTTGTTGGCTTACAACATAACATCAGAATAGCTACTACTAAAATTATGCGTTTTAATCAATGATTGTAATTTGTATATAATATGTAGATATGTACATGTATAGAACACGTATTTGTACATTAATTTTAACTGTAAGAAGGTCTTTTTTTAACCTTTAATATCTGTCATTGATCGTTTTCAATTTTCCCCATTACAATCAGTTTGTGATAATACAATTATAGTTTTTCTATGTTAAAGTAGGAACTTTCAATAATTGTAGTTATTTGACTATTTGCAGATTTTTATATGAATCATATCCGTATCCCTGACCCTGCAAAATCCAAAAAATGTGTTATTTGGAAATTCGTGGAATAAAAATTTAAAAAAATTTAATTTTAGCAGAATATATTTAGAAATCATAGAATTTGTAAGCCAAATATAGATCCCATTTCATCGTCATTATTTATTAACTATTTTTGGCGTTTTTCACCTTGTTACTGATTATTAACATAAGCTTTTTCAGTTGGAGTCATGTTTCTTTTTATTCATAACTTGAGTTCTATCTATGTATTTCGACGAACTTTTGATTATATAATTATTCATAAATTCTTCAGCATTTGTTATATTATTTTGTTAAATTATGTTCGATCAAACAGTTTTAGTTCGATGTCTTACGTTTGTTACGTTTACATCGATTATATTCAAAATAATGTTAACAAAAAGAGCTTTATTTTTTATCCACGATGTAGATAATTAATAATTATGTATGAATATAATGATTATGATCTTACCTTAGTATTTATTTTTGTATAATTATGTTCGATCAAACAATATTTTAGTTCGATGTCTTAACTTCGTCATATTTTCAGCCATAGTGTTCATATATTTTTTTAATAAAATTAATTTTTTATATGCAATAAAGAAAATTAATAATAATGTATGCATGGTATTAGATACCTTATTTTTAATTCTGTAAATATGTTCAATTCGCCACCATTTTGATCCATTTCGTTATTTCATATATTTTGATGATTTGTTTTTATATTAATTACTTTATTATGCCACAATACATTTTTAATATACGATTAAGTTATTTATTAAGATTTATTACATTTTTGAAATATTGCGTTCTTCTTCATATAATGTAAACTATGTTCGAACTAGTTCGAACGAACAACACTAGTTTTGAAGCATAATTTTTTACGTTCATCATCCTATTGTAAGATTTGTGTTCTCACTTGTTGTTCTTACGACATCCTACACATTGAATACGTATTTACATTTTCGTGTTCTTATAAATAACGTTAACATATATATTTTCACGATGTTGTTGTTTGATACAACATTTGGTTCGAACACTCCTATTCAGAACTATTAATATAGCTGTACGAATAAACTACGTAAAATCAAATTCCAAATGTAGAAAATATAACTATCATTGAGTAATGAATTTATATAGTTTTCAACGTTCAAAACAATTTCAAAATAAGTGTAGTAAGTGACAGTGAGTTGTAAAGTATTTCAAAGTATGTATTTTAAAACACATAATTAAATTTGACTGATATTCCTTTAATCGATACTTTAAGTTAATACCAACATGATTATTTAAAAACCTTAAATATTAATAAAAAAACAAAATATTTATCGATTCTAAAACTTGATTCTAAATTAAAATTGAATTGCACGAACATAAAATATTTCAATACTTTCAGCACAGTGTCATTTGAATTTTAAATTATAGCACTTTAATATAGATAAAGTAAACAAGTCATATATGCATACATAGGTATATTACTATTCTATATTATGTCTTTATTTGACTCTTTAATTTATTTTTTCATTTCATTATAGGTAACCTAGGTATATATGCTGTACATTCATTATTATGGCATGAGTAATTTTCTATTAGCACTTTAAAATTTAAATATAGGCACTATTTTAGATTTTTTATTATTATAGTTTTATTTTTTTATATGGTAACTATTATGAATGTATTAGACGACCCAAATCGTAACTGTTTTTCAATTAGATATATAATTTTATTTAGAATTTTTATTATTTTTTTATTATAAAAATTTTTTTATGACTATACATTTTTTTAATGTAGTGGTTTAAAATTGTTTTTACATATTTTAAAATAAGTGCTGTTTAGGAAAACATTAACTTGTGTATTATAAATTATTTCTATCTAATCGTTATCATCAATATATTAAATTGCAAAAAAATATATTTTTTTATCAAAAATAACTAATTTTGTCCTACTTTGATCCTTGTACAAATCAGATTTTTCTTCAGTAGTTTGACAAGATTAGATGTAGTTGAATTGCGAATATGTTATTACAATTTGTACTATAAGTCCGATTGTATCAGTAATAACGGTAAAAAAAGATAAATATGAACCATCAAATAGAGTCGAATCATACACTGAGACCTAAGGAGATCAACAGGTATAAACGAAAGATTGGTCAACCTAAAAAAGAAAGACAAAATTGGATACAAATAAAGAAATTAGAAGTAAATTTATTCGCTAGCGAAGTTTTAGTGAAATTGTAATTTTCCTGCGACGAAATAACGTTTTTTTAAAATTATGATGAACCATGAATCTAAAATTGTCATAAAGTAATTTCTTAAGACTTTCGAATACATGAAACTTGAAGTCGATTACCTGCGAAATTATTAAAGTACTCAATTTCAAAAACAATGCTAAATACCTAGGAATGACATTAGATGTCAAACTTAGATGGAAAGAGCACGTCAAAAAGAGAAAAAATTTGAGCTTGAAAATAAATATAGAGAAATGTACTGGCTCTTAGGTCGAAATTCTAAATTACCTATATAATCAGATAATCAAACCGATATGGTTGTACGGCATACAAATATGTGGATACCAAACGAACACATGTACTTTGTATACAAAAATTCCAAAATAAAGTCTTGCGCAACATGGTAAATGTCCCTTGGTATGTTCGCAGCAGAGATCTAAAAATTCCTTGCATAGAAAATGAAATAAAAAGATATCCAACAAAGCATATAGTTCGTCTGGAGGGTCATGTTGAGGCCACTCAACTGCTAGATAACCAAAATGATATCAGAACACTTAAAAGAACTAAGCCACTAGATTTAATACGATAGAATTAAATCTATTGGCTTAGTGGTTTTTTTTAACAATAGAAACAAATTAATGGTTAGTCCGTCGGACTAGTTTTAATGGGAGGGGTGTGGTTTAGTCAGTAAAAATCTGATACACAATGGAAGCTACGGGGCTCATTGTGTCTATGAGGATTCCCACTAATCCACGCAAAAAAAAAAAAAACCTATGCAACATATTTTGCAGCAAATTTAATTATGAGAAATTTATTGGAGAAGCCGGTGGTAGACAAACCTTACCTTTTTACATCTTTTGTACTTCTGCGTTTGATTGTCTTAAAATGCAGGACTATGTCTTTGATGAACGAACTATCAATTTCCGAATTAACTGATGTATATGCCTGACAATATTTATATAATTGGTATATTCAAATAAATGATGAAAGAAGCATTTCGCTTCCCGTAAGCCGAATCTGCAAAAGGAATCTAATATTGAACAGATTTTTGTTCAATAGACTCACTGTGATAAGCCATGTCATTGTTCTGACATTGAATCTACTCTCCCTCATTATCTGCTCTAACCTGTTATTATTTAATTTGAAAAAACTAAGTTTTACATTGCACTAGCCAACTACCCCATATATAGTATGTGTTGGTCTATGTAAAGATTTATTGTTGACCTCAAAACAAAACTTTTTTTTTAAATATAAGTAAATTCCAATCGCTCATTTTGTTCCATGTCCAAATAACTTTATTTATCAACTAGAAAAACAAAATAATTATACTAAATATTTATTGTAAGGTATTATGTACTCGATTCGATACAAAAACTACTCAATTCTAGTTATAATTATTACATTTATGTATATACATTTACCTATCATCTGCCATAGAAACACATTTGTATACAAATTTGACTTAATTCAATTCCTCTAATACCAACCATATACATTTAAACTTAGGCTCCTAATTTATTATATTAGCTATATCAAATAATAAATCTTCAGAAATCACAACAATACGCTAATTAACTTTGTAAATAAAGTGAATTGAAAATTCATCACTATAAGAAACGAAACTTATCCAAATTTGTATACAATTATTGTAAAAAAAAAAAAAGACGCATTTATCTTTAAAGGTTTTTATGGTGGTGATATGCTCGAATTACATTTTTTTTTTCTTCAAAATACAAAGGCCATTATTAAAACTGTCTTATTTGATTTTCTAATCACGTAATATGGTAATAGTTTAGAATTTTAGTTTGTTTTATTTTTTAGTTCACGTGTACTATTAAGTTGCTTCATTTGCACTTTTATAAATTACGCAAAATTTTGAAATTAGGTGCTGATGGAAAAGATGAAAATTATTTTATTTACCTTTGCCAATGCTATTAAAATCTATTCGATTTATTGGATGTAACTGGTTGAATGATTAATACATATTAGGTTTTGATTCACATTCTATTAGGAAACTATAATTCCAGGAAATTTATTTTGATCTAGATCACCTAATTTTTCTTTCTACTTTGCCATGCATTAGTGAAAGTAAATTATTACTAATGAAACATGACTTAAATTAAATAATCAGTTCCGTTTACCTATAATCCACAAAGTCCGCGGCAAAAAAAAAATACTCTATTTCATAAACAATGCTTATTAAATTATGTAAGAATCCAAGGCTTAGCATATAAATCACTAAAACTTAACTTTGTTTACAACCGAATTGAAGAACACAACCACAACGTCAAGCACACAAGATTTTAATCTTTACATCATCATATCAAAGCTAGTATGGGATTGTGTAGAGATGATAAAAAACATGTCGAAAATAAATGAAGTCACAATAATGGACCCGAGATAAATGCTAAGAACCATGTCGAAAATAAATGAAGTTACAATTATGTATATGAGGTATCAGAGGTATCATCGAATTCTGGCATAGCAGGAAATAAAGCTGCAAATTATTCAGCGAGAAATGCAGTGGCTTCATATCTTTTATAAACTAACCCTGTTTCGCGAAATTTCTCTAACCACAGCTCATATGCAGTTCAAAATTTGGCGTGAGCAAAATTCTGACAATTTATGGGTTAACATACTAGGCAATAGACAAACGAAAATGGTTATACCAACTCGCTCGCTCAAGAAAACACTAAAATTCTTTTAAGTTTGAATATAAAATAAGTCCGCATCATACCAGGGATGAAAACATGCCAATGCCAAGTAAAAAAATATAGACCAACCCCGTTTCGCGAAATTTCCCTAACCATAGTTCATATGCAGTTCAAAATTTGGCGTGAACAAAATTCTGACGATTTATGGGTTAACATACTAGGCAATAGACAAACGAAAATGGTTATACCAATCCGCTTGCTTGCCCGCTTGATAGGTCCGCATCATACCAATTGTAAGGCCAATATGCCAAGTAAAAAAATACTGAACCGAAAGCATAAACCGAAACCAACTTGCCAAGATTGTGTGAAGTACAGGAAGAATTTATTGAATACATGCCAAGTGATTGTGACAGCCTCGTTGAAAGTAGACTTCGTCATTTGTTTCCAGTTTTACCCGAACAATTGAAACTACTCAAGATACCATTACAGAATAAATATCAATCATTAAAACAGGCATTTTTAACGACTCAGATAGATATTGGTGTGGGTATCACTAAAAGCTCATTTGCGTCTGCGGTAATATAGGATCAAATCTCTATCCGATATATACTATATATTTAAAAATATAATGCAAGATCATTGCTGATATTAGAATGTTCATTCGATATATTTCAGAGATACATAACAATAATACAAAGAATTTGAGAATATACAAAACTTGCGAAGACCTAGGAATAACGTAATGTAGAACAGATACTGCACAAACCAAACAAGTAATTAGAACTTCACAAATGAGTTTTTTATATGGAACATAAAAAATTTTCTTAAAACATTAAATTTAAGTATTTGATTAGTCTACTGTTGTATTTCTCTACCTTCTGCTTTGCCTTGCCGATGAATATCGTTTTGTCGACATTTACCGTTTAATAGAAAAAACAAATTTCATCTCCCACAGGATTTCAACTTGTGATTTCCACATAGCTGAGGTGAATTTTTTTCTACGCCTCTGTAGGTCAGGCTATAGAGGGATATATTTAAATGCCAATATTAAGGCAAGTAGCTGTAAAAATTCTTCTGAGTCCATATAATGAAGTAACAAAACGTAAATAACATATAAAAAGGTACAATTATTATACATAGTAAGATGGGCAGAAGCAGCATAAATAATGAATGATCAGGTAGGATAACTGCTGTGAAATTGGTGAAGACAGAATCGGGAGATTGATATACAAAAGAAAACAAGACCGGTGGCGACTATGAGGACGATTACCAAAAAGATAAAAACAATGATTAGGATTGCAATCACAAAGAAACTGTTGTTTTTGAAAAAAAATCTGTTTTAAATCCTACGTCAATTAGGAAAAAAAATAAAAGAAGAAAAACTCCGCGCCATAACACCAACCGAATAAAATATATTTAATAAGTATTTATATCAATATTTGGCTAAATTATCTATAATTATAATTGACAAGCATTTAAGGACCTGCGCAGTAGACACCTTTTCATTTTATTTCGATTCTCCTACTCCTTAATGAACTTCTAATATAATATATAAGTTGTATATAAAACAATAATGCTCACACAGTTGAAAATTTTTACTCATATGATTTTATTATTCAGCAAATATATTATGTATAGTGAGTTTTTATTAAAATAAAAAATAGAAACAAACAAATAAGTTATTATAATTAATTGCAGTGAATATAATGTAGGTTGTACATAGGTTAAATAAAAACAAATACATAAAATAAAAAATATAAAAACAACAAAAAAACAAATCACTTGAATTCTTCATTTTTATCTTTTTAAGTAACTGTTTCTAAATTTTGGTTATTTGTAGTAATAATATAGTTATTATTAAAATTATGTATTATGTAGGTATATACACCTCTTTAATGACAAATTTTTTTATTTTTGTGTAGTTTTATCCACTAAGTGCCACTTACTATAGGGAATATATCGGAAACGAAGCAGTATATGAGGGACGTGTATTTATGTGTCCTAAATAAAACTTACTAACCACAAAACTTTTTATTAAACACGAGTGGTTTCTGCTATATCGTGCGAAGTCTATATCAGTACGTAAATTACTGTTTTTTAAAAAACTTTAAATTTGACTTCAACTTTAAATATAATTACTCAACAGGGGCCCCTAGTATAAATTATAAATTGTTTAAAATGTAAGCAAGCTGCGTGGAAGCCTTTTGAATTATAATTAAATATTGAAGTTCCTTTAAATCGAAAATATTTGAATATTGGACTCATCAGAATTCGACGAAAAAAATAATAAATAATTTTGAAAAAAAAAACGAATACGTCTCAAAATTTGGTGTATTAATTAATAGGTCTTTTTAGGTATTTTAGCATCTTAATTCATTATTATCGGAAAATACCTTATTTTACTTTCTAATTCAGACCATGTGTTTTTTTTTTATAGACTTCATGGAGATAATATCTTTATGCACCAGGTGTTACTACATAAAATCCCAGCCATACAAACCTATATAGGAGTAAAATATAGTTCAGTAACCTATATGAAATAACTGCGCAATAACACGTATTCTGTCAACTCATGCTATCAAATAAAGAATATAATATGTGAAGTAGATTCGATTGCATAAAAGTCTAACATGAGACCTAAATATAGGTTCAAAATGACTAATGAGATTATCAAAAATAACTTCTAAGAAGTATGAAATTAGGTAAAAATGAGAATTAATTCAATTTTAGTAAAATAACTGTATAATGAGTATTTCTACAAAAATTTAGAAAAACTTAAAATAGGACGACGAAACATTCGTATATATAAAATATCAAATTTGCCAAAATGTTAATGACCGAATTTTTTTAAAAGTTACAAATTTTATGTTAATTTTTTGTTTCGACAGAAAACAAATTTTTTGTTTTTTTTTTTTTTTCTTAAATTAATGTAGAACATAATCTTGATAAAGCAAAAAAAAGTCAAAGTCCTCTATAATGTATACAACGATGTATGTAATGTGATAAGAGAGAGGGAGAACAATAATGAAAGAGATAAAATCTTATACTAACCACATACCTAATAATTTTACTGGGTTAAACAATAAAATTTATGAATATTAAAGTAAAAAATTCCTAGAATTCGAATAACCTATTTTGTTGTGGATGCTACAAAAATTTGTCGCGTATTATACTATACAAAATGAATGACAGGTACATGAGCATGTATTTATGTATAAGTTTCGTAATGAAATTTATTATAATATTTTATGTTATTTTTTTATTTTTTTCTATTCTTATATACCTACCAACCTTAAATGTTGTTTATTATGATGTAATTTTACCACAATATTTTAAATACTTAATGTGCTTTACTAGACATAGGTATTTTGTATCAGATGAGATGATGATGATTGTATAGATAGATTATTAATATGAAGTGTGAATGACATTAAAAAATGTTTAATATTGTAGCCACGTGATAATTTCAATAATATTATGGGGGGATTTAAACTTGGTTAAAATCAAAATTTTGAATAATGTATTAAACAATTTTTAAGAAAGAACCTGTTCTATATGTCTTTTGCTAGAAGGTATATAATTCTGAGACCATGTCAGATCCATCAGCACCACAAAAAATAAAGAATTGTTAAATCAACTAAAATAATTTAAATAAAAGATAAAGATGCGTAGTAGCTTTTTAAAAGGTCACGATGCTGGCAAGAAGTAATTTAGTTCTTAACTTTACATGCAGTAATCACTAGGTTACTAGTTTGCAAAAAAAAATCTAATATTTTATTTAAAAATAACAAACCATAGATATTTTATGTACTTCTTCAGTCTACGGATTCAATATTTGAAAACAATCAATAACAACCAGGGGTTAATTCGAATCGAGTGACATCAAAAAGACATAATTTGATGTTAATTATCTTTTCAGAACCAACTAAAATAACCAGTTCAACCTACCTACCTTTATACTTACAAATTTCTTTCTGAACTATTGGTGGAGCCATCTTTGACTAATAATAAATTTTATTCCAACAATTTTGTTTTTCCAATTAATAGTTCTCTTACTTGTTCCACACCACAATATAAAATTTGGGGCACCTTAAATCCCGTATAGGCTGCTTTGGATGATTCATAGCAATCTATTTGAATTTACTATAATTGTATAGTGTTTCAGATTAATTGATTAACCTTTCAGCAATTTTTGAAATATTATTTTCAAAAACAATGAGATGACAAGCAAACGTTCGTCAATTTTATAGACAACTAGTTTTTGTATTGGTCACTTATTGTGATTACAGACGCTTTTTGTAGCCGTTCCAATGAGAAGAATGCTATATACATGGTTATAGGAATGATCCTAAGATTCAATATGTTTCGTATTCGTCCATTCGGTAGAAACTTCTGTCGTTTTCCAATATACTCCGTGTAATCCAATTGTTCATAAAAGTTGCTAGAGCCAACAAGAATCGACAAATAAAGGTGGAACTATTAAAAAAAAAATTTTCTTATTTATTTATTTACATTAACATTTTATTATAATTGAAATGTCAATAAATTCAATTTTTATTAAACTGTAGCTGTTTTGAGGCTGTGGATTGAATTCTGACAACAAAATTTCGGTAAGGTAAGCTGTCCGTACAAAAGCTATCCGTGATATGCAGAAATGAAGGACGTTGTTGACCAGGCATAGGATCTACACGGTATGTTAGACACCTAAGTATTGCTAAGCTTTTATTTTGTCTTTGCCGTCTACCCCTCACCAGGTCACAGAACAATGATGTTATTGAGAATTTTGTTTTTATAAATATTTAACTTCTAGTTTAAGTCGATCATAGTCGATTTATTTTGCATTATGACAATTGGAATGGTTTCTCTTTTTTTTTAAATTTTAACCGGTATCTATTATTTGCTGACTTTTCTTATTTTTATTCCTACGTTTCTACCAAAATCTTATCCTTATCAAATTAGGCAGTGCAAATGAGTTTCATTAAAAAAATTCATTTACAAAATGCTGGGTGGCGCATTAGGTAGAGCAAGTGATTTTCAACCAAAAGGTTTCAGGTTTGATTCGACATGAAACCAAAATACTTTATTGATATGGTTTTTTTACCTGTTCCAGTAACCTTTGCTATTCTGGTGCTTAAATAAAGTAGAAGTACGCTATTTAAGAAGGCTCAGTACCTGACAATAGTAGTATAGTTTTTCACATGTAATCAGTTGATATGCTAGAAAATCTAATAAATAAATACTGGAACTTGATTTCCCACACAAAACTTAAAATTACAGTCCCGTAATTAATGTACGAAAAGATATTTCTACCTTGGTAACTGCCAAGAATATGAAAAAAAACCATAATACTTGTAGTAGATTTTTTCAAAGAAATCGTGCACTTCTCAATCATCAGTTTTGTTACACTAAAACCCATAACACAAAATCGAAAATTATAGAAAATCAATTAATACGAAATGGAACCATTAATCTTCTTATTCTTCCTCAACGTATTACTATCTAGATCCTGTTGTTCTACATACAATAACACGTATTAAGTTTCCTACGATTGAAAGCTCCAGCAGTGCAGCCTGTTTTTTAATCGATAACCACTTCGTAGAGCTTCAAACATAATTTTTGTTATCCTTTCTTCATCCTTTCTATTTTCTATTGAAAATCATTTTCAAAACAATTTAATTAGATTATTGTACCCATTAACATAGTAGCAATAAAAATAATTCTAATAATCAAATTAAAAAAAATTTAAATTTAAACAAAAATCCATTTATGCAATTAATTTTTTCTTTTCATTCAGACCTACATATTTTAAAATTTTTTAAAATCAATTCTTCAAAATTCATCACATCACAACCTTTTTTTAATCATTTTTCTAAACGAAATTCATAATTATTAGCCCATCACAAACACTGATGATTGTTTGCAAATTCTATAGTTTCAAAAATTATAAATTCAAAAAAAAAAAAAAAAAATAACAACAATAACAAAATTAAAATTATTATATTTTCAAGATCACCTTTTTTAAATGACTCCGTTTAATAAAAATTATTCTCGAGAGCAGACTGAAAACATCCGCAACTCCACAAAAACAAAAACCAATCGTCTAATTTAACCAAAAATTGTTTATTGTTGATTTTTTGTTATTGTTTTTTTTTGTATCCAAAATGATTTGAAGGATGAAAAAAAAAATGTTATTTTTCCTTTACGAAATCCTGTCAATCATCTTCAACTGACATACCGCAGACATGTTCTCAAAATTAATGATCATCAGTTTGAGTTGAAAATCAAAATTGGCAAAACCTTTCCTTTCAATATTCTGAATTTGTATTTTTTTTCTTTACAAAAAACACATTTTGCCATTGTGGAGATCACCAGATCAACAAAACAAAAACAAAAAAAAAAAATTATTCTATTTTATTCCCTTATATTTGAAAGAAACACAGAGTGTTGTGTATTTCATAAAAAAAAATGTTTTTTTTTAAACCAAAATGGGATGCTGCAAAGGATGTATTTTAGGGTTTTGTTTTTGTAATTTTTTTTTTTTTTTTTGGAATTGAAAGGAATTTGATAAATTATGTACGGCCTGATTATATTTCTGTTTTTATTATTTTCGAAATTCTTAAATAGCCAATGAAAAAAACCCGTTTTCTAACCCATTTATTATATTGGGAACTGTTGCGCATTACTATTTTATAAAATGACTCTTCCAGAATAAATAAAAAAAATATAAACTTTCAAAATTCCAATTATTTTTTTTGTTTTACTAACAGTTGCTGGTCAGATTATTACAAAGGTTTGTATGTTCTATTAAGTTGTGAGGTAAGATTATAATACAATGAATTGTATCATAAGACAATGTTTTGAGTTATACATAGAGTTGAAATTGTGTATTGAACTGTTTTAAGTTTTATACTTAATTGATTTTCCTTATTCTATTTCATTCTTTCTTTCTTGGGACTTGGGAGTTAATCAGGACTAGATGTGTCTACAATGAATGTAGCGGGACCATGAATATGCTATATTTATTCCAATTCGTTGCTACGTCCATTAAATTACCATTATTTGATAAACCTGTTTAACGGTTACAGTTTCTAATGTTGCATAACCATTATATTTGTTTTTTGCTTTCGAGTTCAAGAAAAATGAACTATTGGATGATGGAGCTGAATACGATTTGTTTTTCATATTCATAATTTCGATCCCGCATCATCATCATCATTATCATCATATCCATCATCATCATCATCATCATCATCAGATAGCGCTACAGCTCTGGATGAGCTTTCTCCTTCATCACTATGCTCCTCCAAAAGTATCGATCTTGTGCCCCTTGTCTCTGATTTGGGATTTGTAGGATTTAGACATAGTTTTTCACGTTATCTGCCAATCTGGCCAAACTATCGGGCTTTCTATTCAGCACCACTGCTTGTTTTCGACTTTGGGGAATTCGAATTACGTGGCCAGCCCATCTTAATCTTTGGACCTTTGCAAGCCTTCCTCACTATCGATCATACTATCGAGCTCTCTGTTTCTTCTGATTACATATTCTCCATTCTGTAATCTTTTTGGACCGAATATTTTTCGGAGAATTTTCCTTTCAAATATGTGCTGGCTATTCTTCTGGATCATGTTCACAATCCATACCTCGCACCCATACGCCACTGTGGGTCGTATAAAAGTTTTATATATCGTCGTTTTAGCCTTTCTTGATATTAGTTTTGATTATATTATTATTTATTTCTTGAGATTAGTTTTGAATCTTTCTGTTTGTATTGTAGCATCTATTTCCGGTCTTAATTCTGTTATGAATACAGCACTGCATACTATTATTACTTCTTATTGTTGCTGCGAGGTATGTAAAGCTTTTGTAACTGCTTCAAAATTGTACTCTGTGATTGTCATATTCTGTACATTTTTTATTTGTTCATTTCTTGACATTTTTAGATATTTTGTTTTGTCTTCATTGATTTTTAAGCCTACTTTTTTGTCTCTGTGTCAAGTTGTACAAATACTTCTGCAATATATCTGTAATTTTCTGTCATGATTACTATGTCATCCGCATATGCTACTATTTGGGTTGTCATATTGAATATACCGCCTATCTTTTCTAATTTTGCTATGGCGTAATGTAGAATTAAGTTGAATAATAATGCGAATAAGGCATCTCCCTCGATCCCGCATTACGCTTACGATTTTTATTTATTCTACGAAAAATTTTATCATATGAGACATATCCTATACCAAAGTATTTTTAGCCATTCTTTTTCACATCTACATTTAAAATGCTATAAATTTCTAACCGGTTTTTTTGGTAAGGCCTAAAACTCTACTCTATAGTAAAGATTAAATATTAAATTTCATGAAATGCAAACTACAATCTAAATTTTCATCTTAAATATAAATATTTACCAAATGTACTTCTCGCTATTTCAATGTAGAAGTTTACTTTCTTCTGCATCGGTGTATATTTTTATTCGTGCAACATTAAAGATATTTAAAGCTGGGTATGAGTTCAATTAAAATGTTTATGGCGGTAAATGGTGTGCCTTTTGGTGTATTGCTTATGATGTCCCTCAAGACCTAAAAATTACACATTGGAGTACATTGCAATTCTAAAATAAGAGTGTTTCGAATATTATGAATAATGTGTCAATTAAAATTGGACTACATCAAGAAATGTAGATAAGTATTAAATACTCTTTAAAAATGAAAGGTTCTTCTTCAATGCATAAGGATGGCCATTATAAATTCAGGGAGAACATGTCATCCATTCAAACATCATCGTCAACAAAGTTCCCCCAATTTTTTCAGCTTCCGTTTTTTAGTTTGTTTTTCTTTCATTAAATTAAACTGTACCAAGCAATATAAAAGATCTCTCAAAATCATTTTTTGCAAGTAAAGAGCTTTTCACACATCCACAGTAATGAATTTAGTTTTTATATTTTATCATTGGTCAACTCCAACTATTTTTTTTTTCAAGTCAGCAGAGAATGTTATGCAATCTATTTTTAACATGACAACCTTCTGAAACACCAATCAAAAACTCCAATTATTTGAGTGAAAGTGTTTGAGGGCGCGTTCAATAAATTGGCCAATAACTGCTTCTGAGAAATTCGATAATAAACAAAAATTTTAAAAGAACTGAAAGAATCAATTTAAAACAAAAAAAAAATTGAATCCTTGATCTTGATGAATATTGTAATAATAAGAAAATTTTTGGAAATTTACACACAATACAGCGAAAAGGAATTTGCCATTAAGGATTCAGTCAATGTAAAATCAATGAAAATTAATTTTGGTTTTTAAATGGGATGGGGTAAAATTTTACAATGAAAGTTTTTTATTTTCGGTTTAATGAATTTTTGAATAATTTGGGATTAGTTTGGCAAAAATATACGTAATACTTGACCTTTTGATATCAACCGCAGTATTATATCTAGACTCAATAGGTAGAAATGTTCTTAATTCATTCTTGAAATTAAAAATTTATTTCCTCAATGTGTCAAAAAGCATTTATATAACCTCTAACCATAAAGAACCAATGCTGTATAAGCCAAGTATCAAAAAATCTATTGAACATACTCTGTAAATGCCTAAATCTCATTCATAGTAGACTTGGTCATTTTGGAACAGCGTTTCCCGTTCAATATAGTTGCATAACATACAATTTCAGAATGTCCTGAATGCTATCAGTAAGTCTAAATTGATTCAGATGCTTGATTGCATTACTGTGGGTAATCGCAAAAACTCCATTTTCGGCTTCTGTATCACTAGCATTGAAAATTCAATATTTAGTTAGGACCTTCTAAAACCTTTCTTTTTGTATAAACATGTATAAGAAATGGGACCGATCTTTCAATCGATAGATTGGGTGAATAAAGTATTCCGTGAATGAATTACAAAAAATTTCTAAATTAGAAAACCAAATTTAAATACAACTGAATTGAATAAAGTGTTTTTTTATGAACAAACTCAGTTATAATTCAACGAACTTAGTTAAATAGAAAGAACAATTATATCAAGCTTGTTTTATAATTTGTATAACTCTATCAATACCTATTACCAAAAAAAATTTAATTAGCTTAATCACTGGTTTTATTCAATTAGTAATTCATTTATCTGTAAAGCGTTTTATTATTCAACTTGTTTATGAACTTTTAATTTTGCAAGCTCGGTCCTCTGCCTTAGATTTAATCCAATGTTTTACCATTGTATGATAGATTATTATAATAAAGAAATAAATTAAATTTAAAGCTAAACTAAGCTTATACCATATGCGAGTAAAGTTTTAAACGGACAATACTTTTTTATTCAGTTTAAATCTTTTCATGCGGACAAGCACATTCAAAGTGAATATTTGAAAAAATTGTCTGAACGCATGATTCTTCAAGATAAAATGTAAACGCTTCTATTTGCTTTCTTTTTGTGGTGTTTTGATTATTTTTTCAATTTCAATTTCAATTTCAATTTTTCTTTATTATTCATCATTATTATTATTTATTTATTTCTCAAAAAGAGCTATTAACTCATACAGAGTGTATTAAATTAGGGATTAACCTCATAGACCCACTTTAAGATCGGAAAGCGTAACAAAATATCTGTCAAAAGTTTTTGTTCTCAAAGTTTTTTGAGCACTATTTTAAGCATTATTGAGCTGTATTGAGCATTTCTTAAGGTAATCCAGATATTCAAAACTAAACCTGTTGTCCAATGATTCAATTAGTAATTCACTTTTCTGTGAAGGGTTGTTTTATTATTTAACTTATATAAGAACTCAGAAAAAAATTGAGAATTTTTTAAATGAAATTGAATTTCAAATCATAAAAACGAAAATTGAGCATGTTTTAAATGTAATTGAATTTCTTGTAATAATTTTTTTAATTAATCTATATACTAAAAATTGATTAAGTTGTTAATAATAATTTTCGAGTAATTTTTGATCTTAACGAGTAATTCAGATTTATGCTAAAGTTTATTTTAGGTTTTTTGATGAATTTTTAACAATATTTTGAGTGTAATTGAATAAGTTGTGTTGAGCATTTTTTATGTCAATATATTTAGATATCCAGAAGTAGTCCCGTTGTAAATCAATTCAATTAATTACCCAGATATCTGTTAAGATTTTTTCTTGTGTATAATTTTGGAGAATTATGTTGAGCAAAATTGATTTCACCCACAGTTTTATTAAATGAGTGCAATGGAGTGAGTGTATTGAGTGTATTGACAACTCAATGAACAATCCTGATTACTGAATCTCTCAGTAATTTTTTGTGATGCAGTAATTCATTTACACTTTTTTTGCAATAATTTTGAGCCGAGCTTTGAGTACAATTATTAGAATTTTTTTTAACTGACTAATTTTCACTCGTACTTTTTTTGCAATAATTTTGAGCCTAATTTTGAGCACAATATTGAGAATTTATTTTAACTGATTAATACACATCCTTTTGAGCTTCATTATGATCACAATATTGAGCATTTATTTTAATTAACTAGTACCTATTTTTTCCTGCCAGGTATTATATTGCATATTAAATACATTTTTATCATTAATATTTAATAATAATATTATTTAATAAAATATTTGAAGTCAATGAACTATGTTTAACCTCCGCAACATTCCACAACAATTAATTGTATTGAACATTCACCTGATTTTTGAAATATGAAATTCCTCAATTTGTTTTTATCAAAGAAAAAATATTTTTTTTAATAGATCTGAAACAAAAATTTGACTGTTTCAAAACCGTTACAATTATTCATATGGATTCGAAACAATAATCTATATAATTTTTAATCTTTTAATTCCACAAATATTACAAAACAAAAATATATTATCAGTGATACAACAACAAATAAAAAAGTAAATGCTCGAAATTTTTATAAATCAAAAATTAAAATAATTAAAAACCGTAAAAACTCCTTTGTGGACAAAATCCCGTTTTAAACTTTTCGTACAATGTTTTGTTTGATTTTCATCGAAATAATCTGAATAAAATGAGTTAAATATTAGAATATACCATTTGGTTATTCTTAAAGCGTTATTAACAATTAAAAGTAATTTCAAATATCAAAAGGTTCTTAAATAATTTCATTGTTTGTTTTCATTTTAACAGCGTTAAAAGAGTCCAAATCTCAATAATTTTCTTTTATATAAATTTATTTTATTTATTTTTTTTTTTTTGTTTTTTTTTTAATTTTTAATTTATTACCAATAATCTATGATGATATTATTAGCTTTTTGTTTTCATAATATCAATAGATTAATTCTAACTGTATATGTTATACTTAGATATTAAATATAGATTTTAAATTTAATGGATACCTTTAATTTTTAAAATATAATACAAAATTTTGTTTTACAATATCGCACTCTGGCCAATAATTCTTTATTAAGTTATTTTTTTCATCAAATCAAAATTTAAAAAAAATATTGTTAAAAGTTGAAAATATTTGCGTCGTTCTAATTGCCAAATTATGCTTATAAATGGAATGAAAAACGAGGAAAAATATAACGTTGAGATTTGGAATAGCAGAGTTAGTTATTGAAAGAAGAAAAACCTGATAAAATAAATATACAGGACTTGTTCAATAACAATAAATGAGAGGGAATCAAATGTGTAAGCAGTGACAACAATAGCTGAAAGGCTTGTAAGTTTTGAACCCACAAAGTAGAAATGAATGGTTGGATTAAAACTGTTAAAAATCCTTTGATAGAAAAACGAATCATTTAAAATGTTTTCAGCAGTACTCACAAACAATAAAGAAGAAATATGTAAAAACTAACTTAAAGTCAAACAAACAAAAAATGGGATTCTGCCAACCGAGCTTGTATTGCAGAAGTGAAATTATGTAGGATAAATCTAAATGTAAAATAAAACTTCAGTAAAAGAATATTAGCGCTACAGGTCAAAATCAACCTTGACCTTCCAAACAATGATTTTCTAATATTCTCTAATTCTTGCTACTTCTTCTTAATTGCATTTTTTCAGTTTTGCTGGACCGGCTCTTAAACCATCCATATATCGAACTTTAAAGAAGTAAAAAAATACCAAGGTATTTTTTTGCAGAAATCAACAACCATAGGAAATAATACCAACCCAAAACTACATTCTGCAAGAATATAAATTGAAAATTGATTGCTAACCCAAACTGAAATTAAGATTCGTTGCAGACAATATTTCAAACAACTGCTAAATTCTATTAGCAGTAAAGAGTACTCCTCTAACGTAGCAATCAACTCGAGACAAGATGTTTGACAGTTCCAGCTTACAAATGAACAAAATCTAAAAACTGATAAAAATTTAAAAATAACAAAATCGCAGGAATTATACCAGGCAAAAGTTTTTAAATGTGGGGAAGCAACGTCGCATTAATTTTATCTCATAGCAAGAAGAGTTTGGAGAGATGGAAAAATAGCATAATTATCCCCATTATATGAAAAATTTTATAAACTAAATTTGTGAAAAATATGAAGAATATCACTACTATATGCAGTATATAAAATTTGTACTATCATTTTCAAAACTTAAATGCAAGTAAATACGTAAAAGAACATAAGAAAATACCAATTAGGCTTTCGAACTCATCGTTCAATAATAAATCAGTTATACGAAAAGTGTATTGTGAATATAACATCGGATAATCACAGTATATACCAGAACAAACTGAAAATGCAGCTAACTTTTAACGCCAAAACTAGTTAAAAATAACTTTGAAAAAAATTCAAAGTGAAATCGAAACGATCTTCTAAATCAGCCAAGCACTAAAACAATGGGATGAACCATGTACCATTATTAATTTTCAACCTGATTATAGGATTTTCAGCAAGATTAACTTTGATAAACAAACGTGATAAACTAATAAAAAAATAAACACAAATGATTGGCTATTCTGGTGATGTAGGAAACAGTAGAAAAGCATTGCGTATTAAAATGAATAAAAAAAAAATTCAGTCTAAGAAAGACGCACATTGTTTTGATCAAATATAATTTTGAATATAAAGTCATGTACTTGGGCAACGCCATTACTTCAAATTATAATAAGAAAGTCGAAATTCTGTTTTTAATAAATGTTGCGAAAAAAGTATAATTTTTACTTCTACGTATATTTAAGCAACAAAAATTTCATTAAGACATTAAACTAATATTGTACAAAACCATCATAGAATGATAATACCGTATGGAAGTCCGGGTCGATAAAGTAGACGTTAAAAAAAAACTTTAAATGTGTTTGAAAGATAAATATCGTAGGAGATCTACTAATATTTAGTGTTAATTGACAAAAAAAAATAGTGAAGCGTCTATGTTTAAAATTTTACATGGCCAACAGCTGAGTCGTAGTGTGATGTGACAAGGCCACGATGGCTAGATAACATTAGAATTTTTATCCAGAAGCTAGGTGTCTAGGTATTGATACCTATCCCGCTATTTACACCTAATAGTTTACTTAGCTTATTATTAGAAGATGTGTTAAGAATCGAGTTATATCGAAAATAATTTTTTAGAGTGCCCAAGCTTCCGACGAGAGCTATACATAATATCATAAAGGAGAATATTTTAATTAAAATTTTAAATAGTATTATGATTTGAGTTGCAATACTCTAAATAAAACTACCAATTTTAATTTGTAAACAATTCTAGATTTTGCATTACATCATTTTCCATACTTTCAGTCTGATTTGACGAACTGTCAAAGTTAATGAACAGCTAAATTTAAAATATTATACTGTTCAAAATTTTAAAATGCTCTATACGATTTTATTGAAAGTTTTTCATAATTTTAATAAAAGTATCAAAAGAAATATTTTTTTTTAAAACAAATTTCCAATACTCCAATAATAATAAAATCAGTTTTTTTTTCTTTAATTCCAGTAATTTAAAGATTGTTTGTAAGATTTTAAAGAATTCTGATACAAAACGAAAACAATAATAATAATAATAAAAATATAAATATAATAATATTGCTTTAATTTTTTGATATTCATTAAGAAAGACTTCAGTTCTTTTTTTTCCTATTTATATTTTTTTTCACACGGGACAACAAAACAACACCTGTATTAAAAATAAAATCAAACAACTCACCTGTATTTGATTTTGCTCTTTTGTATACTGCTCTGTATACAAATTATTTTCTTCTGATGTCCATTATACTCGAATACCTACTCTGGAAAAAGAAGAGCTTTAATTCATGTGTAAAAAGTCTATTCATAATCTTAAATTTTTTTTTTTTTTGTTTCGACTTAAGAAAATTTTTAGGGTTCAATTTGATTTTCTTAAATCATTTTTTTTTTCTGATACAGTTTTTCCCATGATGATAAACAAAAGACTGTAGTAGAAAACTTTTTGAAATTTGAAAATAAAACAAATAAATTTTCATATCTTTAAAGTTCTAAATTATGATTCATATTAATGGAGATTCAATAAATTTGTTTTCTAACAAATATGTTTTTTTTTTAAATCTTTAACTTTAATCGATCTTTTTTTAGGGATTGTTTTTAGTAATTTAAAGGTTTATTGTTTAGTTGAGATCTAAATACTCAGCTCAGTTAAAATAATTCTAAAAAAGGTTTTTCTAATAAAATAATATTTTTATTCATAAATATTTTAAATTCATTAAGATTATTAAATAAATAAAATTAAAGATATTTAAAATATTTATAGTGTGATACCTAAGACGAATGACCTTTAAATTGACCAATTTTTGTTAATATTTTGTATATGCAAATAACGGTAATATAAGCAATGACAATGAAATTCTTTCCAGTTGTATACTCGCAGTTTGATCAGGTCCGTTTGCAAAACATTCATTCATTGAGCTGCTGGTCTTCCTACAATTCTTTCATCATCCGGATTTAATAGTTTGTTTTGTATTGTACAATGACAACGAAGTTTTGGTAGCCATGTAATACATTGCAGTCATTTAATATAAGGATCATTTAATACGAGAATTAAAATTAGATGATCCTATAATTGATTTTACTAAACAAAACTGTAGTTTACCATGCAAATTTAGAATATAATTGTAAAAATAATTACACTTGCATTATGTATGGTTAAAATTATTCCAGTACTAGCCATTTCAAACTATTTTTTGCTTATAGAAATTTAGGTATAGAAAGAAAACAACTAACATGGTTGCGAACATTCGAAACTGAACAGGCATCAAAAACATTGGCGACTTAATCCTTTTAACAACGAATCGAAACATTCTCTATCAGGACATCGTTGCCAATATCATATAATAGGCAATAGAGCTTAGGTTACTCAGAAAAAATTCGCTGTCAAGTTACGCAGAAGTGTGCAATATTGATGTATAATACGATGATTTTACCGCATTTGGACTACTGTTCATAATTGTTGTTTCTATGTAGTGACAGGGAATAGGATGCAAATGTAGATTTTACAGAACAAGGCGGTGTAAGTCGTTCAACTTAAGATGTAGTAGAACAACTAACTGGAACTATATGCTCGGGCAATTAAAATGCATGTCAGTACGCCAACGACTCAATTACAATATTTTGGTTTTTATTTTTAAAATGAAAAATAATATGCTACCAGACTATTTGAAAGATTTACTAAGATATGTTAAAGAAACAAATCATTACAGCTTGAGATTGACAAATTTGTTCGGGTTACCATATTGTTTCGTACGAGTAATACACAAAATAATTTATTTCATAAGATCTTAAATTATTTAATCAGCTACCAATGGAAGTCAGAAATGGAGAAGATTTAGATTTTTTCAAAATTTATGAGCTCAAATGTGCGCAAAAGAGATTTTGCAATTTTGCATAAAACAAAATATTATTGTGTAATTCTATACTGATATCAGTCTGGACTTATAATATTCAATTATGGAAATTTGCAGCCAAAAAGAGAGTAGAAATTACCCAACGATTTCTGAATAAAGTTATATGATCTACAATAAATGGTGCATGATTTGTGCCAAATCGCAATGAACTGATTCACAATGAATTAATAAAATACACCAACAACGTTATCTCGTTTTTAAAAATTCTGTTTGAAAAAAGAAGTTTACCAGGAGATATCCTAACATTAAATTAATTAAGTATGTATACCATTGGGTGCACTACTCAAAATCAAACTCTACATAAAAAAAAAAATGTCTTATTGTATTCTAGTATACTAGTGAATACCCTGTGCAATTGCACAGAAGTAGTTTTTTCAGACATGATTTTATATAAAAAAAATATTTGTTTAGCTATAATTATGGTTGTTTTCTGAATCGTTTTATTCTTGAATATAATATACTTTATAATGAAATGAATACTAATTTCATTATAACTTAACACAATAAAATCCCATTACTTTCAACGTAGTAGATCGATAAATTAGTGTTTCCGACATTAAGATATTAAAGTAGGTCTTACGATTTATTTTATTGTAGAATATATTCTGAAGCGTATTTAAACAATTAGTTCATCAAATTTGGTTCTTTATATAATCAAAAATATTCGACATTATTAAAGACAGCCATTGATTTAGACGGACTATGTAGAAAATTTTATATACAAATTAAATCATTTATACAATTCGCTCAATGCAGCTGACGCCAAGATAGTGCTAAGCTAATGACAATTTAATTTATATTTGTGTAAATTGGAATTAACCTAACTTTTGGTAATCTTGTCGATATCGTTATAAGCCTATTAAATGAATGTACTTTGGGTTGTTTTATAAACTAGATCGATGTTACTACTTAAAGCTTTTGTACCAAAATTATCCGTACACCTTATTTTTCTGAATATATTTGAATCATTATTGACTTTTAAGTAATAATATGTATAATTCCTTGATTAAGTACTAACTAATAACACCACAAAAATGAAGATGAAAATTTCCCGCGCTTATTTGTCAAAACTTGTATGGTCGTTTATATCAATAAACATTTTTCCGCATCAAAAATCAGTCACACACAGAATCGCTATATATATATATATATATATATATATATGTATATATACAATATACAAAATTATGAAAACATTATTTTATTATATTTCAAACTTTATTCACCCAGAAATAAATATATTTATAATACAAATTTGAAAAATATTTATCTCTTTCTTTCATTAGTAAAGAAATAATATTTTTTTTTGACAATTTTTAGTAGAATTTGTACAGTGAAAGTTCTTGAGAACTTAACTGGAACGTTTTTATCACACATCCAGCTACGTTACAACCTAAGGTTTAACCACCCAAAAATGTACCCAATTATGGATCCAACCACTTTCCAAACACATACCTGCACATACCCGTCACAGTTACTTTATTGTAGCAAAACATGTAGCAAGAGAAGTGGCAAAGTCAAGAAATGCTACTTGGGAAGGTTATAATATACGTCATTTCTATTAGTTGAAATAACTTCAAATGATTGTTAACAATTTTGAACAGAATTTCCTTTCACTCGTTTTAGACGATGTCATCTAACTAATTCAATTCGTTATTCAATAAAATTTCGCAATAAAAACTATATACAAAGTCGTTAAAATCGTGAGCATCATAATTTTTATGGCTTAATACATTCAAAAAAAAAAACAAAACAAAAAATTAAAATTAAAATGTCATAAACATAAAGTTAAGTCAGGCCGAGATATAAATATAGTCGAAGATTTCAATCCTTTCGGTTAATTTGAATACAAGAAAAATTTATTTGATTTTTTATTTGATTAAATGAAGTGCTCATTATTATATCCATTTACTCAAATTTAACAATTTGTTTTTTTATATATTTTTTCAGTTTGTTTTTTTTTTTTTATACAAATACATTACTTCCAATATTAAATTCATTTTACTATACGTTGTACATAATTTACAGTTTCCATTTAAATCCAACTGTTATTTTAAAATAATGATCAACAATTGCAGTCAACTTCTTACGATGTTTCCATATATTTTTTTCTTTTTTTTTTGTTATTAAATAAAGAAAAAAAACTTTTCCTTCTTCCTCTTTCAAAGTGGAAAGAACTCAACGGTTTTCTAGTTTTCTTCATTATACCTGCATATTTTATTGTGCGTAAAATCTCCTCTAATAAATAATTAGTGACCTCTTTTTTTGTTTAACAAACAAAAACGGTGGTCCATTCGATGGACGAAACAAAATAAAAAATAAAAATTATAAAATAATCTTTGATTATCCCCAACTCACGTGTTAATGCAAATTTCAACAGATAATTTGCTAATTTAATAAAAAAAAAAGAAAAATGAAAAAAACAAATATTTCAATTTAATTTCCTAATAGTGGAAGTAATCAACGCATCATAACTTGAATAATCAATCAAAGTTTTTAGGTACAAAAAAAAACAAAAACATAGAATCAAAAAATGTTCTATTAATATTTTGAGAAGCTCAGTGAATTTAAATAGAGAAAATAAAAGGTAAGGTCAGATTACACACTGCATATCTATCTCGTTGCAACTATTTCAATTGTAAACCGGTACTTTGCAGACGTAAATTTTTAAAGTTTTAATAAAGTGAAATGTGCATGGCTAAATGCATTGATTCAACCGGACAAAATTATTTTTTCAGGAATAGCCATCGATTACAATGTCACTAATATTAAGAAATATATTAAACTCTGATGACTCTAATAACTTAACTGAAAATGTATTTATTTTAATTGTATGAAAAGTCAAATCGTATAAATCGTACCTACAAAATTTACAAAAAACAGAGCAATAAGTTTCTAAACTAGTACTTACAATCTATTGGTTTAGAACGAATCTATCAAGAATATACAATCGCATATGGTTAAACAAACTTGACTTGGCTTGGCAAAAAGGCTCGATTTTGATGTATTTTAAGGGACTCTTCCATATTGGAAAACACTCAAAATGATTCAATAGAGTTGATTGCAATAAAACAGAAGCAGATGTCTAATTGGCAGAATATGACAGAAAGCTTTGACTTGGCTCAAATAATTTTTTTAATAGTCTAACATCTATGCGGTGAATTATTTTATTCGTGGTACCACAATTGAATTCTTTGATTTAAGTATGCCGATTTTTCGGTAACGATTGTTACCTGGCCTCCTTTGCACTACAGCTCATTCTGACGTTCACGATAATAGTGACCATTCACGATTTCTATTGCACGGACAAATTCAACAATAGAAATTATCTGAACAATTCTGCCGATCATTCACGATGACCCTGATTTGTGGAAAAAAATACTAGGTATAGTTTCAACAAGCGATTATCCTAACAAGAAGTGTACTAAAAAGACAAATTCTATACAAATAGCAGCGGTAACCGATATTAACTTTTTGAATTTATGCCTTCAAGCTAAATAACATACTAATTATAAATAATATATCCTATTACTATAACTACAATTCTAGATGAGATTCATTGCGAAATAATCTTACAATCTATCTAGTCTCAATCGGAAACAATTCAATGCATACATCTAAATATTTTTGCAAACCTCATTTCCAATCGATACTGATTAAAATTTTCTGGTCAAATAATATTTTGATTACATCCGAATGTAACTGGCTTTTTCAGATGAGTACCGGTAGAAAAACCTGCATGAAATTATTTAATGAAAACTAAAGTGAAGTGTTCTCTAAAGCTAAGCTTTTAAAAAAAACCAGATTATTTTGGAAAATACAGTTGAAAAATTTAGATTTGAATTTTATTAATCTATCAAATATCTTGATGGCACAATGACTACTATTGTACGTGTAAACGAGAGCAACTGTATCCAGTAAAAACAAAGCAAAAACAAATAGACGTAGAAAGCCAACAGAGCAAATGGCGTTGGTTCGGGCATACTCTGACGAAACCTGACAACAACATCGCGAAACAATGTTTCGAAAGGAATCCTCAGGGCACAAGTCGCAACGGAAGGCATAGAAAAACATGGAGAACAACTGTCTTAGCCGAAGCAATTACCCAGCAAAGAATGTGGCCACAAGAGGTTAGCCGTATATAAGAGTCGATGGAAAAATTTTATTTTCACCCTATGCCTCACGGATGGAGTTACAGGAAATTCATGATGATGATCAAATATCTTATTTTGGGCATTTTACTTTTGATGTAAATTGTGTACATTGTAAGTAATACATTTCAAAATATTATGCATGTTTACTAAATTCAAACAATTTGACCCCATTATGTAATAAAATCCTATTCCTTTAGTAATTACCCTCTTTTTTAGTAATCCTAATATCTATTGCAGAAAGGTAGATAGGTAAGTATAAATGGCTGACCAAGTCGTCACACTCAAATCAAGAAGTTCTATTATAATGTTACCGAAATTCAATTCTCCACATGGATCCTACATGTTAAAAACAATGTGAAGTTTTTATAAATCGATGTAGGTACTTGATTTTGGTACCTGTAAGATCACAGTGAATTTAAAAAGTAGGCTTTTAGATGCGCAATAATCATTCGAATATACAATTGATTGATTGTGGTGCAACTCTATGCTGATAAACTGTACTTGTACACCGAATCGGGCTGACTTAGACTACGGTTAAGTTCATAAGAACCACTTCAAAACGGAAGTTTTAAAAACATTTTGAAATAACCAAAAACATGTTCAAATGAACGCGTAGCACCAACAGATGAACAAACTGAAACGCGATTGGACGAATACTTTATCATTCGTACAATTCAGTCAATGTTTCGCAAAAGCCAAAAAACATAAATACTATAAAACAGGAAATCAATTAATATAGTGAAGAAAGAAAAAAAAAATACAAAATAACAATAATAAAAATTTTACGGATAAATTTTCTTACTCATAGAGACCCTTGTTTTAACCAGAACATCATAGATAAAAAGAAAAGCATCTGGAAAATTTATTAGCTTCGGTCTCATTTTAGTTTTTTGTTTGTGATTTTTAATGTATTGCGCGGACTCTGTACGTAAAAGAATTTTTTTTTATATGTCTTCCTATACTTTGCAATTAGAAATAGTAATTTTTGTTTTTGTTTTTCTATTTTTATTTTTTTTTATCCAATCTCAGTTAAAATATTTTTTTCTTCTTAATTTATTTCCGTATATTTTTTTTAATTTTTTTTTTTTTTCGTCTCTTAATTCAGTTTTGCCGTTTATTTTATTTCATTTTTTTTCTGTTATGGTCATCTTAGATTATGTTAAGCAAGTTCTTTCGTCCAAATGACCAATAGATGAAAAAAAAATATTCTTCTTCACTTAATTTTCAAAAGTGAATATTAAATTTATGAATGTCATGGCGCCTTAGGAAACATTTTTTTCTATTTCTGTTTTTGTTTAAGTGTTTTTAAATATATGGAAATGTAAGTGATCAACAAGTTGTAACCGAGAACAAGGAAAAATAATATATATTTGACTTAAACAATTCTAGAATGTGCGTACGATCGAAAAAAAAAATGGTGAATGCGTAATTAGAAGATGAAAATCTTAAAACTGTCAGTATGGCAGATTCGATTTTTATTTGTATAGGTATTATAAGTATAACGGAATAAAAGACTACTTCCGATATAGATGTACTTTTAAATAACGCTAACATTTATTAGGCCACGCTAGTATTTTTAGAGATCTCCCATAATGCAAATATTATTTAAAAATTTACTTCACTTGAACAACGTCATACAATTGGAGCACTTCCGCACTATTGAAGATATTTTGTAGTTGTTTTGGAAGTGATCGAATAAATTAAGAATACTACTGATATCAACTATAAATAATCCCAGTGCGAAGTAACGCATCGTACCCAACATATTAAAAAACAAACAAGATAATGACAGTATTTTGTACAGATTAGCGTTTATAAAAAATGAATCATCAATGTCCTGCAACCATATCCGTGGGGCATACGGCGGAAAAATGTATATCAAACCAATACTGTTTTTTTAAATACATTATTTTTATGGGAACAGAAAGTTAGGTCCTGGATTTGTTCTCATTACTATCTGTTTAATTATTGTTCCATGATACCTTAATGTTCCTGAAACTAATAAGTCATAACTATTGAATCATTGATGCAATCCATCGATACAACCTATCGTCATTTAGTAATTGGTTCTATCTATCTAACTATTCGATTCGATCTACTTCAGTAACACATTGAAGCTCTTTACTTCCCTAAAATAAAAATATCTGCACGCACTGTTTTACTCTTTTACTACATGGTGTGTGTATATTTCATTGTTCTTTCACCACCCCATGACTTCTTTGCTTTCCTAAAATACATTTTTTTCCATTTTTCTACTTGGTTTATCAAATTTAATAGAAAAATAACTGACATCATTCGTATCAATGCACAACAGACCAAGTCTTTAGCTGGATTTTTTTTTTTGTTAATGGGGAGTATTATGTTACCGCGACCTGTTAAGATCTATTGTAATTGTTAACTTGACTTCAATTGGCTTCTAATTTTTCTTCATCAAAACCCCTAATTAACTTAAAGAGGATGTAGGTCAATGAACTATGATCTAGGAGAAAATGGGTGATTGGATTATTAAAGAAAACAGAGTTGAGTTCAACACATACAAAACTAAAAACTGTCTTATCTCTTGAAAAAGAAACCAACCCGTCCCAAGTCTGCGATTTAAAAGAGAAAATCTATACAACAGTCTGAAAGTCTAAATATTTGCGGCAGGCAGTTAAACCTGAAAATGCTGGAAATGAGCATATTTTTGATATAATTACAATTTGCAACATTTCAAAAAGATGATCAGAAATATTGCAAAAATGTTCTTCACTATTATCGTTTCCTAATGCTTGGGTTGTGAGTAAAAAAGAAAAAGGACAATTCTTTGTAATTTTTATCTAGCATCTAGCAAGGATGCAAGAGCTTTGAATTTAACTGCGGAAGTCCCAAGATGGCATAAAGTAGGTTATGGAAATTCGTTCATAGTTCCCAATTCAAGAATGTGGAATCATATTCCTTCTGATATGTTTGCACGTTCAACTTATAATTTGCATCAGTTTAAAGAAAATATTAATACCTTTATTCTTTAACTTCCTTATACTAATCTATCTTCTTTTTTTCCCTAATTTATTTTATCCTATTCTATCCCAACCAAGCGGCACGTGTAAATGCTATTGGTATTTTCCCACCCAACCCTTTGGCTGTTTATAAACAACAAAAAAATAAACGTTTTACCTACGATATAGGTAAGTATACAAAGGTAATATATTAGGACGAATAGGTAAGTATACAACGAAATTGTAACGGTAAAAAAAATATTATACAGAACCGTTATATACCTCTAATTGCATTCAGAGTTGTACAAACAGAAAGCGACAAGCCCTACAATGAGGATAACTCTATTAAATAAACTGAAATTAAAACAAAAATCAGAAAATACCCACTTCATTATGAGTAATATTACTCAGATGATTTTTAAAGATTATCACGAACAGAATACGAAAACTGTTATACCCTTTAAAATGTGTATTTTTCGCAATAATTTAGAATAATGTTTACATAGACAAATCATGTTTTTTTCCAAATTACTGTTCACATTTACTCATAGTATTCTTATTGTATAAAGATTAAAACAAACAGGTGTTATTAATAAATTACAATTATAATTTGTAATACATGTGTATTTAAGTAAAACAGTTTTAGAAAAAGTACAGTAAATCACAATATCCCCATTTTATTTTATTTGTATTAAATGCGGATGTACAGATAATAGAGATTACTGTAGAATGTGTACTGATGTAAATTATATCCACTTTTATTACATTTTTAATTAATTTTTTGAACAATGTTACAACATCCACACTATTTTAAGTAATTCGAGTTGAAATGAAAAAGGACATAAATTCTTGAAAGACTTCTGAATCCAATTGGCATAAATTTTCATACAAAGTAACTTTTTAGAAATTAATGAATTGCTGTGAAGATCGCGGTAAGATTATTTTTGTTTTTAGAGGTTAAAATAAAGTTTTTGGTTTGTTTAACTATCAAATAAATCTAAATATGTGTTTGGGAAGTTATTACAGTTATTGAAATTGTTATTAGTCGGTTATATTATATTAATTGATAATCGATGTCTTTCATTTTTTTCACATTTGACAAAGTTGCGGAAATTGTCGGCTTAGTGCTTATTCCGGACAAACGCCATTTGTTTTTGTTCTAAATATGTTTTCTAGTGTTCGTGAACATGCTCTTTCAGAATTTCTTATCGGATTTGTCCTATCGGATTTGTCCTAGGATATCTCCAATAAATTTTGAGATATGTTATGTCAGTTTTCGTACAAATTCATCTTTTTTCAAATCGTATTATTGTATATTTCGGATAATTCCATGTCCTTCGGATTTGTCCGTCTGCCACCATATATAAAAATTAGTTGAGAATAGCTTATAATGGACTACTCCATTTCAAATGAAAATTCATATCTTAACATAATATATGTCTTAACATATATATATATATATATATATATATTGTTTTGTTACTTATTTCGGCTTAATCCATTTATTGAATGACTATATTAATCTGTTAAACCTATTTAATATATCCGAACAAATAAAAAACCATATCAGTGCTTATTTCCTTATTTCGGACAATTGCATATACTTTCACATCTAAGTGTGGAGTTGTCTGACAAGGAAATATTTTATTGTAATTTAATTTCAATACACTCAAAATGTACATCCTTATTATTTTCAACATTAATAAAACTATACTTTAATTGATTACCGAACATTTATTGAAATTTATAGAGTAGTTCTTGAGTAATTAAACTTTAAACTTGTTTCCCAACATTCTGGTAGTTGGCGATTGTCCGAAATAAGCACTAAACCGACGAAATATCGAATTAATGACCATGTAAATAATTTAATTTATTTTCGAAGTCTTACTATATTTTAAAATCGCAGCCATAATAAGAACCTACTTCATATTAACCTATTTGGACGTAATACTAATTTGTAATAGCTCTCTTACACTCTTATTGTCTTCAGACCACAGCCACATTAAATAAAATAAAATATTAACTGGTGAATACATGTTCAATTACAAATTTCCAGATTTAATTCCAAAATTGGGTCTCTGCTCCAAGTAATAAAACAAAATAGAAGCATCTTGATGGCTAATATGACATCGGTATAAACAGCAAAATTCTGGGAAGAATCGAACTGCAAAAAACTTAAAGCATTGCAAAGTTAATATTACGTTGTACATACAGTTATTATA
The DNA here is from genome assembly GCA_963942445.1 of Argyra leucocephala. Classification (NCBI taxonomy): domain Eukaryota; kingdom Metazoa; phylum Arthropoda; class Insecta; order Diptera; family Dolichopodidae; genus Argyra; species Argyra leucocephala. Next base: position 13,850,056 of record OZ012678.1, on the reverse strand, counting down.
ACTGAACCCATTCAAAAATTCACTGCCCGAAAATTTAGAGATTAAAGCAAATAATCCCATGCGAAAAAAAATTTATTTGTGACATCCTAAACACTTATGAACCAAATAATTTCAAAATTATTAAGCTCTACAAATTAAACGCACAGTAATAAATTAAGTACACAGTAACTATAATTCAGTAAAATATCATTTTGCTCCAGTAAAATATTAAACACAATACAAAATATCCACCCTTTTAGTGAATAATTTAAAATTATAGTAAAAAATTAAATGCCCAGCAAATAAATTTAATTCACAGTAAATTAAATTAACAGTAAAAAAATAAAAACACAAAAAGATTGGTATTGATTGAAAAGGGTATTGATTTAATGGTATAAATAAATCTGCAACACAGACACAGTAAATTTAGACGAAAGTTACGGTTAGCTATATTAATTGATTTTGCAAGGACCACAAAAGGCCTCAGAATTACTTTTGAAATTTTATGGGATAACGCTATACTTAAATATAGCTCATAGTAGGTATACCCTTTTTCCGGAAACTTTAACACAAATTTGAAACGATTTCCTACAATTTTCAGAAGGTGTAACAAAAGTTATTAACCGTTTTGAAACACTTCTGGAAATGGGAATATATTTCCAGAAGGTTTAGTCAAAATAAATAGATATATTAAACGATATTTCCCCATTTTCAAATTATGAAAGTTGGTAATTGGCAACATTTACTGTATCCTTAATGCAAAAATTAGTTTTTTACTAGCCAGAATGTACTAAGCATAATTTTTATTTTACTGTGCAAAAAAATCTTTTTTGCTGTGCAAATAAACATTTTCTATTGTGCGTTTAATAAATTTTACTGAAGGTATTTTATTTAGCATTTAATTTTTTTACTGAGCATTTCTATTTTTTAACCTAGTATTTTCCTATTTGTTACTTCCTCGTTAAATGTTAGCCAATATTAAATGCATAATTTAGGAGTAATTTGGTTTTAAAAAAGATTAGTTGGTCAACTTACTGAATTAGAGCATTATTAGCATTTTTTGGTTACAATTTAAATAGTGTAGCTTAACATTTTATCACATTAACAATGTAGCATAAACCACTCTGTGGCTTTCTATTTAATTCAAACCTTGCCATTTAAACAATCAGCAATGGAAGATCTAACAACTGATTCAACTTCAATTTCAATTCATTTAATTATTTAGAACCATTAAACTTCCTCGTAGAAACATGAAAATTAACCAACATTGAATACAACTTCCATAATTTTTATATTACTCATTTCAAAATATTATAATCTCAAAACTCAATCAAGTCACCATCAACTATTTCAATCTTGTTCAAGATGAAATATTTTATATGCTAAAAAAACTGACATTATAAAAACTTCTAAGACACAACAAAAAAAAAAACTAAAAAATAAAATAAACAATAATGACAGCAAATCCAAATTCTATCATAATACCACCCGCTATCATCATCTGACGACTAACCGCCATATCACCTTCACCTTAGCTAACCATTAACGTAGCACATAATTTTCATGTTTTTCTTTTATTTTTCCTTTTTTTCTATTTCATTTTCCTCGGTTTTTATTTATATTTTTGTTATTATTTCGTTTTTATTTATGCGCCATCAGCAGCCGCCACCTACCGCCTTCAATTTACCTTTTATACACAATAGCAACAGAAATACAAAAAAAAAAAAAACAAACTGGAGTGATCAGCTTTTTTTTGTGGTGCTTTATTTTTTTGTTTTTTGTAATGTTGATGATTGCCAATGTTAAAAACGCGATTTTAGATTTTTTTTTAAAAACAAAAAAAAAACAAACAAAAATATAAAATTGCATTGAGGAGGCTCGGAATAATAAATTTTATTTGTAGATTAACAGTAAATACCCGATACTTTAAAATTAATCTGATAAAATGTGCAGATAATTCAGAATCAATAGAATTCATTCGGTTTAATAAAATTGTCGGGAAAAAATCTTCATTTAATAAGATTTTAAATTCTAAATAGTACCAATGTGACTTAGTAAGATAAGATGAAGAAATATTGTATTCCAAGAAGTCAGAGACCTGTCTGAAAATTGTCTTAGTTGACGTTAAATGAAAATTTAATTCTCGCTGAAACTGCCTGAAGAAATTGAAGAATTAAAGATTGATAGGCAATTATTTAGTTTCTACAATGCGACTTACAATAGTGATGTAACGGGAGCGTGTCATATGCCTGTATTTCATTTGCCGGTAGTATCATCTGCCTGTTTTGTTGCAATTTGCCTGCATTTTCATTTTCATTTGTATTTAGGCATTTCAGGCAAATGAAAATTCAAGCAAATGAAAAAACAGGCAAATGAAATGCAGTCATGTGATAGTAACCCAATGTAACACTATGGTGCGATGTCAATGCGATGGGATGTAATTCTAAAATTTTGTCTATACAACCTGAATAATTTTTTTTGTTTTGGTTTTTAACAAAGTTTTAAAATTGAGTAAAAATCAGCAGTAATGCTCAATTGTATCACTTAATGCCAATGCAATAATGCTTAAATATAACCACTTAATGCCTAAATGTACACAAGTTTCTTGAATCCTTAAAATAAATGCTTGAAAATAAGACGAAATGTTAACAATAACCATGTTCTGTAATGGCCTACAAATTTTGACGAAATACCTGCAACAGTGTTCAGATGCTCAAGGTAAAATAAGCATTTCAAAATAAAATAAAACCCAAACAATAACAGAAACAAATGCTAATGACAAAATTGTCCATTAAGATATCCATACCGAAATAAATCATTAGAGCGACTTATAGAGAGATTAAAACGACAAATACTGAATAATTTTGACTCTAGTTGAACTGTCATCTAACTTAGTCGTGAATCAATTTCAATTAATTTATTGAAATATTGAAATATTTGATTCGATCACTCAACATGTGGGTAGAGTACAACATTCCAAGTTTAAAAATCAATAACAAGATACAAATCAATAACACGTGTACTATTATACGTGTAGTGATTACACGTGTAGTGATACATAATAGTAGAAAAACATGTTTAGCAGAAATTGAAAGATTTAATTAAAATTGATCATGAACTGTTCGTTTTACACTCGGATAAAACGATATATTGTCACTTAGCCCTGAATAGGGTAAAGGGAAGGAGAAAAAGAGAAAATGGTTTATTTTATTAAAATTTTATAATCCGCCGATTTTGATTTTTCTATGCAAAGAATATAAATTGTAACAAGCTGAAATATTTTGTTATTGCAGGAGTCTTCTATTCGCTATTAAACTGTATTTCATAATGTCAACAAAAATTTGAACAGCACTCTACCGGGTGGTTAGACCTAAATATTCTTTAAATGGGTTATTTTAGGAAAAATGTTATTGTAGACATGGGGTTTATTTTGAAGTTTAATCTGGTCTACTGAGTTTAAAGAAACCCGGCTTACACAAATAACTACTAACAAATATGCATAGCAGGTCCGAAGATAATTTAAACTAGATAGTAATGTATGTTCCTTAGAACTTTTTTTAATATTCTGATGTTGCTTACAATACTCTTCACAACTTCAAGAGCTGTTCCATTACATTTGGGTCAAAATCCATTGTCTTGTAAATGTCAGTTTCTTTACAAGCAAATTGACCAACCAAAATGTACATCCCAAAAGATTAATCTGTCCTTATAGTCGAGCAAACTGGAACTGTCTAAACAATTTTTTAACAAGCTTTGAATGATCTTTGAGTTTCTAACATAAAAATATCAACTTTGCTATAGACGTTGTTAGCAAAACAATTCAGTTAGGTATAAAAAATTTTACCCCTAACTCGTCAAAAAGGGTAAAAAAATCATCCACTTTGTGGTTTAACGACGTCTATAGGAAAGCTCTTAAAGAAAAAGAAGTGGCGTTTAGAAATCTCAAGACCAATTAGTCAGATGAATCAAGGAAGCATGTGCTTATCTCTACACCGTGTAGAAAGATGTCAGAAGACAAGTTATGGAAATTGGTTTATGGCCTCACCATTCTGAATGTGGAACCAAATTCCGTCTTATGTGTTCCCAAAACATGATAAATTACATATTTATGACCTAAATAAATTCAAGACGAACATTAACACCTACGTTCGTAATTGTCCTCTTCCCTTCTACCTTCCTATTTTCCTAATTTTTCTTTCCCACCTTAGCCAAACGTACCAATCTTACGCTTAGTGTTTTGGTTATATATAAAAAAAATTATAAAAAGCTTAATAAACGGTACTCATTACTAACTAGTGTAAAACTATCTATTTTAATATCATAACTTTGTAACCCCTACTAGCTTCAAGGTGATCGTACACAATTCCAGTATCAATATTATTAAAGAAACCCGGCTTACACAAATAACTACTAACAAATATGCATAGCAGGTCCGAAGATAATTTAAACTAGATAGTAATGTGTGTTCCTTAGAACTTTTTTTAATATTCTGATGTTGCTTACAATGCTCTTCACAACTTCAAGAGCTGTTCCATTACATTTGGGTCAAAATCCATGTTGGAAAGTGATGACTCACTTCTTTTTTCCACTCAGATAACCACAATTAAGTAGGCCGTAGACTATTAAGGAATTAAATAACCTATCTAGCACAATTAACACAATTTTGGAAAACCATCCAGAATCCGAAATTGTGTTAGCCGGCGATTTTGACGTTCATAATATCAACTGGCTCAAACATTCTAGTGGCAATACTCCCGAAGGTGCACAAGTTGTACTTTTTCTGATTTCCACAATCTCTCTCAACTTGTAAAAAGTTCAACAAGAACTCCGGACGGTATTGGAGATAAAATGAATCTTTTATAGCTATTTCTGACCTCTCATCCAGTCAAATATTCCACCTCCGTTAATTCTGGACTTGTAAAATCTGACCATTGTCTTGTAAATGTCAGTTTCTTTACAAACAAATTGACCAACCAAAATGTACATCCCAAAAGATTAATCTGTCCTTATAGTCGAGCAAACTGGAACTGTCTAAACAATTTTTTAACAAGCTTTGAATGGTCTTTGAGTTTCTAACATAAAAATATCAACTTTGCTATAGACGTTGTTAGCAAAACAATTCAGTTAGGTATAAAAAATTTTACCCCTAACTCGTCAAAAAGGGTAAAAAAATCATCCACTTTGTGGTTTAACGACGTCTATAGGAAAGCTCTTAAAGAAAAAGAAGTGGCGTTTAGAAATCTCAAGACCAATGAGTCAGATAAATCAAAGAAGCATGTGCTTATCTCTACACCGTGTAGAAAGATGGCAGAAGACAAGTTATGGAAATTCGTTTATAGCCTCACCATTCTGAATGTGGAACCAAATTCCATCTTATGTCTTCCCAAAACATGATAAATTCCATATTTATGACCTCAATAAATTCAAGACGAACATTAACATCTTCGTTCGTAATTGTCCTCCTTACCTTCTACCTTCCTATTTTCCTAATTTAGTTTTCCCACCTTAGTCAAACGTACCAATCGGTATAAAAGATCCCCACTTAGTGTTTTGGTTATATATAAAAAAAATTATAAAAAGCTTAATAAACGGTACTCATTACTAACTAGTGTAAAACTATCTATTTTAATATCATAACTTTATAACCCCTACTAGCTTCAAGGTGATCGTACACAATTCTAGTACCAATACTATTATTGCAAAGTTCTAACATTATAATATTGAATATTTTTAGAACATTAGTAAATCAATTTCTGTATTGTTAAACTATACTCATAAAATAAAAATTAGATGTTTTATAAACTTCAACTAATAAAGATTCGTGTTAACATTCTTGATATTATGATAGTCATTTTAATATAAAAATAGCGACATGTAACTGAGAAATAACAAAATGAATGATATATTTTAAATTAGGTCATAAGAGTCTTCTATACTCTATAAATTATAAATTAAGAATGGAAAATATTCTAGAAAAGCTCTATGATTCATAAAGACAAACTATATGAATATTCTCAAGCTATTTACCATATGAAAATATTACATTATACAAAAACAAATAAAACATAGCTAACTATTTAAAATAAACTTATAGAATTAAACTGTCAATTGATTTCCTTAAAGCTTAATCAAAATATCCTACTTCGTGACTAACATTGTCACCAATTACTTTTAAATTATCGTGAATTAAAAACACTGTTTGAAAAGCTTTGAACTTCATATTAAAAAAATTCTACTGTAATCGATTGAATGCAATATATTGAATTGCATGATACATAACCATAAAATATCCCACCTCACTGCATTTACTTAAAACTAAGATACAAAAAGAAAAATACAATCCAAAAAAAATCTTGAATTTAGCAATGCAACAGATTATAAGATCGGCGAGAATACATTGAATACATTTTCTATCAATCGTTTCTTTGTTAGCTGACATTTTGTTGTTTTTTTTTTTTATAAAAACTTAAATCTGGAGCACAATAACTAACCGATATTATTATATAAGATTACATTCAATTCGACAATGAATGTCATTAATAATTTAACGTTTATAATGTTAGTGTAATTTAATGATCTAATAGCAAAATTTTAATGTTAAATTAGAAATTTTTAATATAACTGTACAATTAGATGTACTGAAAATATAATATATGCATAGTAGGGCTGTTACCCAGTTCATCTAATGTATTTGACAATGTGGTGTATAATACAATACTTTAGATAATGTTTTGTAAGTCTATGTCTATATCTATACAATAACAGATTAGAATTAAGAAATATTGCTTTAAGTAACATTGGGGTATCAAATAAAAAAAAACGTTCAATAACTTATTGTACCGCCGATTTAAGACTAATTTCTCGGCTACAGCCAAGCATCACTGTTTCAAATAATGAATTCCCTATACGTTACCTCAAACAATCTCTGTTACTTCTCTCAAGTCAATTTTAAACATTAGCCATGACATTATTAGATATTGACATATATGTTGATAAATTCTTACTTGATTCTGGCTTGGCCAATTTATTTATGACTCAATTTATTTATTTCGATAAAATTTCCGACGTTAAGCAGCCACGATTTCTGCCTAGTTTTAACTTTTCTCTGAATGATGAGTTAGATCAGATTGTACTTTTCATTTCAGCTTGTTTAAATCTAATGTAGCGTACAATAGTGAAAATTAGCTGTTGCAGTGAAGTTAGTTTTAGTATTACTCTTCTACAACCTATAAAGAACCTGCTAAAATTTCTAAACCTAAAAAACAAGAATAATATTGTGTTCCAATATCCAAGAAAATAATCCTATTTATATCCAATTCCTGATATATTTAACCAAAGCGCAATTGAGCGAAAAAATTTCAATTAATTCATCACAGTGTTGTGCAATGGTATTTTCTTTACTAGACTAAGCCGAAAACCTCCGACACTGTACTTATAACGAAGTATAGAGAAGAATATTTCTTTCCTTATACATTTTTTTCTTTATACAAAGCCAAAACACTAGAGGACCTTTTATATCGATTGGTACGTTTGGCTAGACAGAGAAAGAAAAGTTAGGAAAGGAAAAGGGTAAAAGGGAAAGAGAACAATTACCAACGGAGGTACTAATGTTCGTCTTAAATTTATCTAGGTCTTAAATATAAAATTTATTTTGTTTGGGGAACATATAAGATGGAATTTGCTTCCACATTCGGGATGTTGAAATTAGAAAAGAATTTCCATAACTTGTATTTTGCCATCTAGGACGGTGTAGAGATGATCTCATACTGAAATTACAAAATCAAAATTAATTTTGGTAGAATATAGAATTATGATAATCTGCTGTAAATAATTTGTCTGCTTTAATAGATTACAAACTATTAACAGAAAGTTTTAATTTAATTTGCATGCTAATGATTGTGGACATGAACTGACACAGCTTATGTTAGCTAATCGACTAACTGTTATAAACATTTTTGAAAATGAAAATGAATATAACAAAACATTTAGTTTGAAATTAGTGTCCCATGATTAATTATAAGAGTAATTAATGGATAGCAGCTGGCATCAGTCCTCTAATTATCATTAGCACGCTTTTGTAATTAACTCATTCTTAATTAAATGATTAAATCCAATAGTAACTGCTAATCAACAACCGTTGATTGAATTTGCATTTTGTTAATTGAAAACGTACATAATGCTGTGCTAATGTCATGTGCTGGAATTTCAAAAACCGGGTCAAGAAATTAATGAAATAAAATTGTCACGGGCTCACTAATTAAACATTGCAAGAAGAATAAAATGTAAAAACTTTTATTTTAACTACGAGCATCATAAAAAATGTATGAAGTATGACAAAACTATTGCATCATACAAAATGTATGATGTATGACAATACCACTGCATCATACAAAATGTATGATGTACAACAACATCAAATCGAACCATTTTCTAATTTGTTATAGTTTTAATTTTAATTTGCTATCAAAGCAAATTGGTACAATAATATTCTAATGTCTACTGACAAAACAGTGCCGTTTTGAAAACAATAATAAACCCTTTCATAGTTGTTGCATCAGCTATCAAATTACAAATATTTTTTTTTTTAATTAATAACCTATGGTTATCCTTGACAACGACAATTGTTTTTTATTATTATTTTTTTTACTTTAAATAATTTGCAAGTGGTTCACATCGCAATATTCGCCTCATTCAATTTCAAAGTCATAGTTTTACCTTAAACTTGAATCGAGTAAGATTTATAACAACATTATTTTTTGTCTCTGTCTTGTACATTATAATGTACTTGTATATGAATGTTAGTTACCTTTGAATTAAGTTAGATGCATGTTACCTTTGAATTTTTTTTTTCTTTTTTGTTTTTTTGTGTTTTGTAATTTCCACCTTCACATATTTTTAAGAAGAAAAACTAAAAAAAAAAAAAAATGAAAAATAAAATCTGAAATAGAAAAACTCGATTTTTATGCAATTGCAATAATGTTTTTACTTTGTTTTGATTGCTTTCCGATTTGGTCACATTAGTAGGAATTTTTTTGTTGTATAATTTTATACAGAATGTTTGTATGAATATGTTGTATTGTAAGTATATGTAAGTAAATAATGTTTGCGCTTGAAATGATTTATTCGTAAAAAAATCTACCTTTAGGACATTCTTGTTTTATATATCTATATTCTATCTATATATCTATAGTCTATCTATAGTCTATCTATAGATATATTTAGATTTAGATATATAGAATCTATAGAAATTTTCTAATAAGCAATAAAACTTTTTGCGGTGCAATGTGAGCTGTATGCTATAGGACTATTAATAGCAGGATATGGACCAAAGAAATAATACGAATAAAGGATAAGTTTTGTGTCAAAGAAATAATACTAAATAGAAAAGCTTTTATTTTTGTATTTTTCTATAGTGAAATTGCGTTGACAATAAATTTTTAGGTTATAACAAGTTTTCGTATTATTTCTTCGGTCGTATCCAAAGTCTTTTAGTCTACAAATAAAATTAAAAAATATAATTAGCTATCTATATTTATGCAATTAAAGTTTTATGTTTGAGTATGTCGATATGCTTCAATAAAGATTTAGAATTGAGAGAGAGTATATAGGTACAAAATGAAAGAAGAAACATAAATTTATTATTGGTATTCGATATTCGCTTGAACTAGGAGATCGAGTCTTCATTTTACAAAATATTATCTTTTTTCAAACTCATTTTTATTATATTTATTGACTTTATTGATTTAATGGATACTACATTTCAAGCAATGTAATGAGACATTTGTTTTCATTGCCACCAACCGCTGTTGTTATGTACGTTATTTACTTTGTGAGCAGGGCTCATATACTTACTTTGAAGTTCAATTATTTTTATATGACATGACCTCTAACAAGCTTCTGATTTTGTCCTAATTTGAAAAATTTGGGATAAAGTAAATAATTAGTCCATGACTTAACTATCTAATTAAAAATAAGCCTAACCTTAATATCATTAATTACAATTTGAGTCATTAACAGCTAATGGTGGTAAATCGTTGAAGTTAGTATTAATTTTTAAAAAAATATAATATTAGAAATATACCAGGGGGATGACTAAATATTCTATAAGATATCTGTATGGTTGAATCTTACTCCAACTAAATACTTTTTCAAGAAGTCCTAGCAGACCGATATCCCAACCAGCACATCATTATAAATCAACACTGTACTGGTGGAATATTATCTACATATCTACACTGATGAATCTAAAATGGATAAAAAAGTTGGAAGTTGTACCTTCTCCGAAAATCTAATTATTGGTCTATCTTCCAGTCTTCCAAAGCACTGTTTTTCACGCAAAAGTAGTTGTCACAAAATAAGCTTTAAACTGACTTAAATTCAGCGTGATAGTTGTTAGAAATGTTTGTATTTTCACAGATAGTCAGGCAGCAATTAGATATCACTAGCGTCGGTTCATCCCAGACCGCATTTCTTTCAGTAAAATGGTGAAGCAGTTCTATATTCGTCCATGTTGATTTCCATCGCAGGAAATTTTAATGCAAATGAATTTAATTGAAGTGACATCGACTTGAAAATCTTTCCAGAAAGCAGTAATTTGTTCACACCTATAGCCTGTTGTTACTTCACAAAGATGCAATCTATTTTTACAATCGGAAATTATTCAATACATTTAACTGCAATATGTAGCCAAATTTATCTGGACTATAAACGGTTCCTTAAGAAACTATGATGAACAAAATTAGATATCAGTGTGGTAGTAATGGTTAACACTGTTTTATATGATAGCATACCGGTTAGCTTAGGCTACAATCAGATAATTATTTCTGCAGAACTTGGAAAAACGAAAAATATTATGAGACCATTCTTGTCCTAAACTGAACTTGCGCCGCATTAATGTATCAAAAAAACTAGTCTAAGAGACTATTTTCTAAATCAAGTGAGTAATCATGCATGTACCAAAATTAAGTGCCTAGTCTTAGCAAATAAGATCAATACGGAGAAACAAGAAGTGCTATATGATATCTGTGTCAGATCCATAGCTCTATTTTTTAAAAATAAATGTATGTTTCAAATTAAATAAATTGTTAACACTCTGGTTAAATAATTTATCAGAGCTGTTTCATTCTGCAGGGATGTTTTGAATATTCTTATGGGGATGTTTTGAATATTCTTAGTTCCTAATCCTGCTCGTCCTGCTCTCCTCCTTCCCCTCCGAGTCTGTCTCCTTAGTATAATGATTCTTCATATTGGTTTATCCATTGATTCTGTAATATTCCTTATTCCACCTTTTACTTGGTTTTGCAGCCTACATCGATCGTTAGCTATCCACTTCTAATTATTTACTTTGAGCATATGAACATATTATGTGATTTGGGGCTATTATAGAATATAGTTGATCAACCTTAAAAATGTTCCTTCACAATACTTTACGAACTTCCATCTTTGTACCGTTACAATTTAGTAAAATCAACTTTTTCGAGCAATTTGAATTCCTAACAATCTGTTCCTAAATTGTTCTGCACATTTTTTTTTTACCAGAAAGCATTTAAAAATTAGTACCATAAAACAAAAAAAAATTGTTTTAAAAAAGATCTGGTTCTCTAGAGGAATTTCGATTCTTTAAAGAAGTGAAAAAATAAAAATAATAGGTACGACTATTAGAAAATTATTTTACCACAAAATTTTTCACAGCATTTTTCAACAATGGCAAAATTGTAAATAAAATAAGAAAAACTAAACTTTCAAGTTAAATTTTTATACTTAAATTCTTTCTAATACCTCCATGCATGATTATTTAGATGGCGTAATTGCAGTAATTTTCGTATCAATTATGTTATTGTTGTTTTTGTTGTTTTGTATTGTTAAATTACAAAATTGTTAAAAAAAATGTTTATACTGGACTAGATTAGGTACATTGTTATTGTTGGTATAACTATGATTGTTCTTTAAGATATATACATTGTTCTATTAAATAATATGTTTGCTGATTGGATTGGTTGGTTCTTAAAGAATATCTGGAAATAAATAAATTATATTCTATTGTTGTATTCACTTGTTGAAGTACTTATATTTATACCAATGCTATGTAGATGGGGCTTTCAAAATAACTGATTTAGATTGTTTAGTTAATAGTTTGATTTCAGTGATTTTGATAGAAATATTTTTCCGTAACTGGGGTTGTTGAAAGTTTTTAAATTTTGAAATTTTCTACTGTACGATGATATTTTATTTGACATACCATGAATAACCAGTTGTTTTATGAATAAATAATAATTATAAAACCTAAATAATAAATAATTTTATGTAATTGTTAATTTTAACTTAATTTAGTATAAATTGTACATTACAAACAAAAGCAATATTCAATCTTTGTACAAAATAAACTATAGATTTGTTGTTTAGATATTTTATTTTATTCGATAGGATATATGCCAGTCAAATAGTTGAAACATTTTTCAGTTGTTGGTTCGTATCGTACCAGTAAAATAATCAGATATTTGTTTTTTTGACAATATTAACGTCATTATGTGAATGCCCATAGTATCACCGTTATATACAATCTAGAAAACAACTACATAATTATTTGAATTAAAATTAAAGTGATATTAAACTTGATAAAAGTAATCTAATTAATATAATGGTACTTGCCTGATTAAATATTAACTATTTTTGATTTGACAATCAACTTTCAAATCAAAAATAAACAAAATTGACAATGAACAATTTGAAAAACAATTAAAAAAAATCACTAGATTTAAATCGAGATTATTGTTAATGTATGAATGAGTTAGTAATCAATTATATTCCAAAAAAAAAATTATCTTTAGTTTTATGAAGAGTCTGGGGTATGTATACTGCTGCTATTAGTGGTGGTCTAAAACATCTTTTTTCTTCTAGAAGAGACGAAGTTTATCTGATTTGATTTGAATCCATGCTTGGTCCGTTTATAAAAAAATAGTTAAAGCTATTGATAAAATAACAAGTACTTTTATAATTCCGCCTGATAGTTCCAAATCTAAGCTGGAATATGAACTTCCTAAAACATAATAATTTTTAAATAACTCAATGGTTTGAAGTTAAAAACTAAATTAATGGCTTTGGTATTATTTTCTCAGATCTATCGTAAGCTATTATGAAAAAATTTATCAAAATTTTAAAGCATAATGCTTCGCCTTAGAAAATTTAAGTCCTTAAAAATTAAGGTATCAAAAATATATAAATAAGCTTTTGCACAATACAACAACAACAAAATAGCCAATTTTTAAATCTATTACGAATTTAAATTCGTAAATATAGGCTACAAACAAAATTAATGCCAATAAAATATCAATAGACACAAAAATATAAATCTATATGTAAATTATTGGCAATTCATATTACGATATAATATTTAATTATATTCTTTTGTTATAGTTAGGCGTACTTTTCTAAAATGACTATGCAGAAAAAATCTTAATAACACTTTAAATATGTAACATAATTGGAATGACAAGACGACAAATACAAAAAAATATTTTAAAATCGTTTAGACAATCAAATAGAGACAGAGACCTGTTGGCGTATTTTTATACTCTTTTTTTTATTCTTTGTATTCTTTTATTTTAATTTTTATCATTATTATTATTGTCGTTTTTTTTTTTGACATAATAATAATATACTTCGTTTAATATAATTAAAAATTAAAAATTTAAATTGCGCAATCGTATTAATTTACATAAATATCAGGAGGCAAAAAAAAAATAGTTAGGTGTTAGATATCAATACATCGATGTATAGGTATATATTTACACGTGTATTTGTCAAAATTAAAGTTAAATTGAACAAAAAAAAATATATACATATTTTAAAGAAGTACTTGAAGGTGGGTACAATGTTTCAAATGAATTGAAATAAATGTCAGAAATCATATAAAGTTTTTAGTTTTCTTAATAAATACATTTTTGTCGGTTCCACTACCATGTTTTATATATTTAAATATCAATAGCGATTATGGTATTTCTATTTATTTAAATGAACGAACTGTTACAATATCTTTGGTTATCAGTACAACTATCTGTGGTTATAAGTAACAATTTATTTGGTTTCTTAAACTTCAAAAAATTCCAAATTCTAAGGTTTATTGCAGTGCAACTATCTCTTCAATTCGTTTCGATCCACCATTTACCGTTCACTATTTACCATTCACCAGTCAGCAACAGCATTAGGCATTCACCATTAATCATTCACCATTCAACATTCATCATTCAGCATTAGGCATTCACTATTAATTATTCACTATTCAACATTCACCATTCACCATTCACCATTCACCATTCATTATTCACTTTTCACAGCTTGCAATTCATAATTCACAATTCACAATCTACAATTCAGAATTTATATTTTTATATCAATTTATAACTCACAATTCCTAATTCCTAATTCAGCATTAACCATTCAATATCACAATTCACCATTAATGATTCACATGTTGCGATCTCACTTTATAATTGCCTATTTTCAACTTAATACAAATGAAAAGAATTTCAAAGTTTCAATGGGTTGGGTACGAAATATTTTTATTGCAAAAGTCAGGATGCATACAAAAAATACAACCGTTTGTACACATAGTATTTCATAATAATTTCTCTTTCATACTGTAGCACAGCAAATTATTACATACAATCTTTTGTTATACAAGATTTTGTGACGATCTCACTTTAATAATTTACCGATGCGAAATAATATTGTCTTCAATAGCAACTAAGATTATGGTTGACAAGTTATTCTTAATTTTGTTTTATAAATTCACCTCAGACTTAATGATTCTAACTAAAATTTTACGTACATTTTCAAAGTACTTTAATATGATTTTTGATTTCAAATCTTTTAATTTTTTTAAATTTTCGCCCACTGATCTTACGAGTACGATAGGACTGGTAATATGAATCGCCAAGTTAAAGCAGATAATTATTAAATTGTATTGTAGCTATTATCGATCGCGCCCACTATCTTCAAGTGAAAGAGACAAATTTATTCTTTCATAGGATTAGACTGTGTCAAATCCAATTTAAGTCTGATTCATAGTCATTCTATAGTTTTTATTTGTTTGTTTGACAATTTGTTAATAAATTCACTTGAATTAAAACCCTTTATTATTTGGTTTGTAGCATCGTTTTATATGGTATTGATATATGCAGATGTTCATCATAATAATTTGGCCTTATAATTACAAGGGAAAACATGTTCATTTCAACCTCGTGCAACTCAAAACAATTATTACTTTAACTTCGTTACAAGATTTTCTGATCGAGCCGCATCCTCTTCGGATAATGAACCGAAATTCAATGTTTTAATATTGATGATGCAATTATTTTGATTATTCATATTTGTACTTAAATTCAATTATTTCTATTTTGACACAAATTGTAATTTTTCATATTAATGTTGCCGACTGCTAAAAAAATTTAATTAAGGAAATAATTTAAATACAAAAAAATATAATTTATGATAAAGGAGGGCTACCATTGTTTTTTTCAAGTCATCGAATCAAAAATTACCTTTCATTTATATTGTTTTAATCAGTTTTATTTTTTATTTATTTTTAAAAATGGTAACGACGACATCTAAAAATCAATCACTAGAAAAATACCATTTTTTTTTTTGTGTGTTTACCTTAAATAATGCCCAAGAATCATAAAAACTAACAATAAATTAAATATAATCAACATTGCTTTAATATCCATAATTTAACTATATCTTAATTACATTTCAAAATGAATCTAAACTGTTTGACTCCATTTTAGGAAACTACAGGAAAACTAACAGCAGAATAAAATAAAAACAAAAAATTCTTCTCTAATATTTTCAACAAATTTTTATTTTATATTTCACTTATTTTTCTGACATTTGAATTAACTTGTTAACTAATATATATTTTTTTTTCTAGTTCACAAGATGGCGTAGAATCGCAATCTTATATCACACATTATAAATATGTAAGTATATGTTTTTTCGTTTTTTGTAGTACCCGCAATAGGAAAAATTAATGAATAAGTCAAACATAAAATAAATCAGGAAGTGTTTAAATTTTAAAAACGGTTTGTTTAACCGACTGTCAGTTTAATTATAAATTTGCGCGCTTTACAACTACAAAAAAAAATTCATTCTAATGGCACGAACTTTATATAGTAAATACTCCATAAAAATAATAGTCGAAAAAAAAGTCAAAAAAAAAAAAAAAAAACAAAGAACTTTAAACTAATTACCAGCATATTTACTTTACAAAAGTAATTTTTATACAATTGCGTAAATTAAAAAAAAAAAAAAAAAAACCCAAACACAGTACTTAAAACAACACATTACGTCATTTCTTTTCCAATAAAAATGTTTCAAATTACCAAAAAAAAAAAGATAAAAATAAAAACAAAAACGTAACAATAATAAAATGAAAATACTATGCTAGACATAAAATCGCCAATTCATGAAATATTATGTTTCAAATTAATTTTTATAATGAAAAATTGAAAATTAATGGTTATATATATAGGTACTGTCCTACCTTCGCTGTAAGTCAATATCATAATAGTTCTAGCAAACATTTATTTTGTCAGAGACCTTATCTACGTAGGTCAAATTTAATCACAATCAATCTATTTCGTTTAACTTGTTCCGAATATTATGTGATAGCAAATGTTTTGTCATTTGACTACAAACAAGAAGTTATTGAGGTAAAATTTCACTTCTGGCATGGACTTTGTAAAACATTTTTTAATTATTCCCTTCAATTAGTTAAGAACTAATTTACTATCGCCACTAAAGTAATATGGAGTTCAATGACATTATAAAGCTGGTTAACTACCCCATTTAACCCTACACTATTATAATAAGCGACCAAATACTTGAATATCCTGACCGTGCAGGTCAACAACAAAATGAGATGGAATGACCACATCTTTGACATGTGCTAAAAATGACGCGAGATGTTTTTGTTTTTTTGAGTCGCAGCCAAACGTATTTTTCTCCCCAAAACATGTTAAATATCTATAAATCATACATGCAAACCAAGTTGGAACACAATTTACATATATAGGACGGTGCTTCACGAACAGCACTAAATTTTCTAGACAAAGTTCAAAAACGTGAAATTCGTCTCATTGACAACCCTAATTTTGACATCCTCCCCTGTACCACTTGGTAATCGTCGTATTGTTGGAGCACTTTCCCTATTTTATAGATATCTGGTAGATTTAGGCACTTGTTCAGATAAAATAAAAATCGTAATACCACCTCTTAAACATTTCCACCGAGGTGATAAGAGGGGCATCAAGTGTGCAAAAGTAGGGTACTCAGGGCAAATTTCAAGGTGGATTATGGTAGCTTAAAACAAAACTGGCTATGGGAATTCGTTTGTAGTCAAATTTTCACGAATGTGAACCACATTTTTTCAACAAAATTCAAAATTCTCAATTAGTCTAAAGTGTACATTCGTGTATAAGGGTATCATTTGAAACCTAATGTTTGGCTTAACTCGAAAGAAAAAAAAAACTACTCTGCAATAGATATATAGGTGTATGTAATTTGCGGCATTTAAATTCAAAAAACAACTCATAAAAAATTTAGATTCTATAAATTTATTAACAAAACCTAGTTTCCAACATAGAAAAATTCAAAAACTCACACGTCAAGACTCTGCGAAAAGCAGTTAAGAAATTCATACTATAGTCTTGGAAGCTGCAAAAAATAAAACAAAAAAATTGAGCCGAATTGGGAATCAATGCTCTCTACCTACCTTTTTATCTTGTAAAATATTTCAATTGAGTTTTCTGACACTTTCACATTTTCTTTTCGCTACAACTGCAGTCTTCTATTTTTAATAGATATAGACTTTTATATTCAACAATAAAATATTTCTAATATTGCAAAATGCTTCAAATAGTAAAATTGACCAAAAAAAAAAATGGTTTGCTTATAAAAATGTATGTCCCAATAGTATTTCAGGTTCGTATACTAACTAATAACCGTAACTACATCCTCGATAGCAATAAAGCAGAAAAAGAAGAAACTAACCATACAAAAATTTATATTGGATCTTGTGATTTGATCAGTTGACTCAAGTACTGAGTTTGTGCGACTAATCCGCTAAAATAACCAAAAACAAATAGGTCACTCGAGTCGTTGCATCAAAACCGAACATAATAGCACAGAAACAACTAGCACAACGATAACGGAAAATACGTCAATGTCAATGTACTGATGTATCCATAACCAATTTTCAACAAATTAGTAACAGGGAAAAAGGGATTAATATGTTAATAAAGATTATAGGATATAGAACTAAAAAAAAAAAACAAAAAAATCATTGCTTGCTCACAGAGAATCCTAAATTAAGAGTATATACAATTAATTAAATAAACAAACAAACCAACTTTACGATTCTTTCAAGTCTATATTCTATCACAGAACCGCATGTGGTGTTTCTTATATCTGCTATATTACACATCCAATATTCGTCCTGAACATGCCAAATTCCTTTCCATCAGGTTGCTTATTTAGAATATGTAGAATAAACTAATCTTTATATTCATCAAGTCTTCTATCACAAAGGTAGTAAGTAGTAGTGCGTGTCGGCATCGAGGTCTATTGTGATATCAGCAAAACAACTTTCCTCGCATAAGCTTACTTGCTAAGCCAATTAGAGCTTTTTACAAAGTAGTGGGGGTCCGCTATTAGAATACAGAAAATCACCAAGTAAGTAGAGAAATATCTAATAGATGATTTTACCTTTATTTATCATATAGGGCAAGTACAGATATGCAGACTACAGACTCTGCAAAAGTCCTTTCAAGTGTTTAGGCCTTTTTACTATAAGTATATCAATTTGAACTTACCCAACACATCTACCCTCTTGTCCATAAAAAATGCTCTTCTACGTATATATTAAGTTTTCAATAAAAAGATTTACGTCACAACCGCTGTATGTATAAACTTTGGTCGAAGTAGTTACTGATTTATACTACGTGAGTATATATTTCAACAGGTTAAATGCACCATACTGGAGTGTAGAGTTCTTAAATTTTATGTAAAAATTCTTAACTTTTAAATATTTTGTGAGTCTATTTCCAGTTACTTAAATCAAAACTGAGGCTTCAAATGCGTTACTCGAAACACTGAGTTTGTATGGGTATTGTTTTAATTTGTTCTAACAGAATAAATAAAACTGCATGAGTCCGTATTGAATTGAGGGTTATCTCATTGATGAATGGAATCCATTAATTATTTTTTTATACTCTTGACATTAACTTAGTTAGAATCACCTCTGCATGCTTTAATTAAGTACGATACTGCAAATTTATACTACAATATCTACAATATTTCGAGCTTTTATTTATCAAATTACTGGCTTGTCAAATCATTTAATGTTGAAAACTACTGCTATTAACAGGAAGTAAGCCTTCTTAAATAGAATAGTTGCATTTTATTTAATTTGTTATATATATACTTTCAATTATTTCTTGCTATTTATTTTATCTCACAAAGGATACTGGACCAGGACCAGATAAAAAAATCCATCAACAAACTACCATAATTGCAATTTAAATCTACAACTACAATATTTTCGTAGTTTTTGTCTTCATTACAAAAAAAAATGATAACTACAAAAATAAATTTTTACTTACATATCGCATCATAAGACTACTCTAATTACGTTATTATTTTCAATTATTTTAAAATATTTGTTTTTTTTTCAAGACTCTGATGATAGCAAAATAATAATAAAAAAAAAAACATTTTTAAAATACACTTTATAATGGTAGAAAAAATAAATAAATTACTCTACCAATTCACTAAAAGCTTTAATGATACCCCATTCAATCAAATATAAGTACAGGTAACTAACCATACAATTCATAATTTAATAGTTTTATAAATAGTGTGTATATACAATAAAATAGTAAAACAACAACGGCAACACATAACAACATAACATTAGTCAGTCAAGTTTTTTTTTTTTTCTTCTTTATTTTCAATTTATAATCCCAGGTGTTAAAAATTAAATCGTCGAAGTTGAAAAATATAGATAAAAATATAAATAATAACAGCAGCAACAATAATTACAACAATATCAATAATAACAACAACAATAACAATAAAAAAAACAACAACAATAATAATAACAATAGAAAACACCAACAATTTTTGTTTAATGTTAACTGCTTTAAGTGCTATTAACAGATTAATTTGCTATTAGAAAAATCCGCTAGTAGTTAACTGCAATAGTATAAAAGCAAAATTAACAGAGTATTATTTTCATTTTTTTTCTTACTTATTTTTGTTTTTTTTTTTTTTATAAGGCAATTTAACCTTTGAAATTATCAACATTTTTGAATTATAAATAGCCACTATGGGTTTTTTTAATACAATTTGTATTTTATATTGCACTTAATTAAATTTCGCAAATAAAACTGAAATATTAGAGAAAATTTGTCGGAAAATATTAAGGTGTGAAACATCGTATATGGCAGGAAGGATAGGGTTGAAATAAAACTTATTTGAATATTAAAAAAATTAAAATTCTCGTTTATATAATTCATTAGCAAAGTTACCCGACGTTATCCGAGTCGAACACAAAATGTGTAGAATTTACTTCAATGAAGTTTGATTTATGAATCGAATTGAATTTATCAATTACATTCTAATATTTTTTCACTACGATAACAAAATCAACAATACTACAACTTAAACTATATACTTATTATATTAAAATTATTTCTTTGTAAACAATATTTTGGGTGTTTTTCTGATGGAATATAAACAAACACGTCTCTTTCTATTGCTACCAGTGAACATCCTAGATATAGTTTTCCATGAGAGAAACAGTCTTCGTTGTCGATCTTAACGTTTCACAGCTTGTCTCTGCGTTTGTTAATGAACATGGCCCGGCTTAATCGCACTGAAAATCGTAAGCGTTTAACCTCAATTTCTAATGATATTAGCGGTGTTCTTGAAATGAAGATATGGCCGCCTTTTCCACATTCAATTTGAATTATGCTTGAATGAAATGAGCATGCAAAGTTCTTATTTATAATCTAATTACTTGGTGCTTCAATTTTCGTAGAAGAAATATTGTAGCTGCTACTGTCCAATTGGTGAGTAAGAAACCGTGTCAAATCCAACGAATAAAGAAAGTTTGTTCGGTAGTTACCCATTTAATTTTCATTGGTAGCTGTATCTATCTATTTGTATACATTAGATTCCCTGAAATATTCTGCAGTAGTTTCTGATTAATAAAACGGGTTGTAACAATTTTTAGAACTAATTCACATAGCCATGTCAAATTTTTTTACTCATTCCTAAAATTCGTAAATACTTTTTCAGTCAATTCTTCAATCTAGACTTTGTATGGTTTTACTGATCGTTGCTATTTCAATTTGGACATTTAAGGCTTCTGAAATTTGGCCTTCACCAAGCTGTGTTTAATTCATTAGCTTATTACAAATGTTATTTATACAAAATCAATAAAGTCGTATTTCTTTATTTTTGACAGATTATCTAAGATTTTCATGTCTGTAACGCAATTGTTTTTTAAATATTTCTGATAGGTCGAGGAGTTACATCGCACACGGGATCTCTTAAACCTATATGTGTTCTATTGATGGTAGGAGCAACGAGAACCTGTTTGAATCTAATTAAATAACAAACTTTTCATATAATTACCTGTCGGTTTTTATTTCTAATTAATACATTTTTTTTATAAACCATAGTTAAATTACTAATTTAAATAACAGCTTATAGTAAAAAAAGATATAGAAATGAATGATAACAAGATCTCTTAAATAGATATACCATCCTCTTAAACAACGAGAATAATTTAATTATTAAATTTACTTTAATTCTTCAAAGAAAGAAATTTCAAATATAACGAAAAAATTGTATATAATGAAAGTTATGGTGAAAATAACCATAATCTCCATATAAGGGTTAATTAAAGCAAATGTTTCAATTAAAATAAATAAAAAGAAAAAAAATTCATAGTATAATATTATGGTGTTCATTAAAAAAAAAGAAACAAGCAAAAAAATAAAGATATCTGAAAAAAAATTGTAATTTTTTGCTATCATAACCTTGAAAGGGTTAAACGTGTAGATGTCAAAATTATACATAGGTAATAAATACTAATCAAAAACTAAATTTTGTTAAATTTCAATTAAATTATTCTAAAACTGAAGTGTTTTTTTTTTTAGAATAAAAAAAAAAAATAGAATTTTAAATTAAAATAAAAACAAAAATATCAAATTTCTTCCTTAAATTTTAAGACCTGTCACAAATTGAAGATTTTCTGAGAAACTTAAAAATGAAAATCCATATAAAATGTTATGGAAAAAAATAAAAAGCATAAAGAAAAAAAAAAATTGTGCGTGACTGAAAGTGCGAAAATATTATACCCAAACAATAAAATAAGAAGAATAACAAGAATAATCAAAATGGCGAATTAAAAAATTTTTTTTTTGTATTTCATTTTAATTCTCTGTTTTTTATAAATTAATGTTTAAGTAGGTATTGCCGTTTTCATAGAGTATTGTTCTTGTCGATGAATGACGTGATTAATGTGTAATTAATTGCTAGAAAATTTAACTTTAATTGTTCTTAATTATTTTGTATAGTTTTATTAAAATAGAAAATAATTGAAGATGCTTCATCAATGAAAATAGTAATAATAAATATGGATAAATTCATTAAAAATTAAGAAATTAAATAATATTAAAAAATTAAATGAAATTATCATTAATAAATACAAAATAGATATTATAATATATGAATTGGATGGAGGAATAATTCGCTTGATTTATTTCTAAAAATTACGTAGATAAGTAGATACTATAATTCAAAACAGCAATGCATAGTCACATGACGTTTCATTACCATAAATACTGCGAATTCATATAACGATAATTAACGCCCTTTCAATAACATTCTCTATCTTAGAGCTCTCCAGCTCTTATAACCTGGACACTCATGGCTATACATTTTAGGCATTATAAACTTACTGATGGCCAACTGACCATGAACGCCTGACTCGTCAACGTCCTCCATTTTTGTCAGTCACGAGAAGCTTCTCTCCAGGTAGAAGATACGAAATTGTTTCATGTCTGCCGATATTTCGTCTCTGCAATGAAGTTGGTCTGCTAGTCTTGTACTTTGGGTCTGGATTCGAAGATTCTCTTGACGGGAGCCAGATATTGAATGCTGACTAAAATTCTTTTGTACTCATTTCGTTCAATTGCTAAGCGCAATAAAACCTGATATTTCTGTTAATTTTCCAATATTACGTAACCATAACATTTGCTTTCTGCCCTCAATTTTGTCTTCCACAATGTATTTCAACACAATTCGCATTTTTAACCCTGCATCACATGCTCAAAATATACAATTTTTCACCGTTTTATACTTGCCATAAGTTTAGGGTGTTATTAATGCTACGAAGTAGTTCGTAATTTAAAACATGATCTTCCCATCGAATTCCCCAGCATCATTTTTCTATTCAACCAGATTTAAAATACCTCAAGTTTATTCATATGGTTTTTCTTTAAGGTCTAAAACTTTACACCATGTACAGACAGACCTAGACCCCCTGGAACAGTATAGACCACATATAAATGACATAAAACGCAAACGAAGATCTAAACTAACATTTTCTGCAACAAAGTACACTTCTATATTTATCAAATGACCTCTCGTTATTTTGATACATCTAAATTCCTACACGTCCGATGTTTATTCAGCGCATTACTCAAAATACTTGAATCTACGTACACCTTTAATTAAAAAATTGTCAACGGTAATCTTTAGCAATTTTGCACTTTGTTTTATCGGCCATGATTTTTAAACCAAGATCTATTCTATGTTGGTTAACTTTATCATTTTAATATTCTAGGTACTTCAAGTTGTCTGTAAGACATGCTCCATCATAAGCTTTTCGAGTGTTATTGATATATAAGTGCCTTTAATACCCATTTCATGTTATTCTGTGGCTTCTTGAAAGATATTTGCTGCATACAGATTGAAAAGTAATTGGGATAGATTAGATTAGATAAAGTAATTTCCGTAAGGGCATCTGTCCGCTATATCACCAAATGGGCTTATTGTGATTACTCGTGTTAGTTAGTACTTGAGATAAGATACAGCACTTGTCGAACTTATTTTTTTAAATAGAATAATGAGTAATAAAATGAATAAGAACATTCTTATAGCAATATTAATCACATTATTCCCATAAAAACATTATTATAACACCTTTAGTGCTTATCGGGAATTATATAGGAGTCTTATAGCAATAATTTTATTTTTATAACAATAAAATGTTACGTGGGTTAGTTGTATAATTTTTTTAGTTCAGAAATAATTAAATTAATTAATGCGGATTATATGAACAGAAGAAGTTATGTAACTTAACAATAGAAAATATAGAATGCATATTAAAGTAGACTGTGGGTATGAAAATTTCGAAGTATATTGTATAATATTTTCAATAAATTAGACATAACCAATTTGGTTTTTCGATTTGTTCAAATCTTAAAAACTATAAGCAACTGATTGTAAATACCGTAATTATTAATTTGTTTAAATACAAATGAATTTTTTTTAAATACAAATTTTAAATTTATTTACATTTAATGTTCTACACAAGCTTTCTCTACTGTTATATCACTAATAAATTCAACGTTCGTTTTTTTTCTTTTACATTCCATAAAATAAAATATTTAAAATATTCTAAAATCAAAATATTCATTACAATAATTTGTTACATGTTAATTTAATTTAATTTGCATCAACATCAATGTTAATTTTATATTCATTACACATATTATTAACATATGTTTAAATTGCAT
This sequence comes from Argyra leucocephala, assembly GCA_963942445.1. NCBI lineage: Eukaryota > Metazoa > Arthropoda > Insecta > Diptera > Dolichopodidae > Argyra > Argyra leucocephala. The sequence continues at coordinate 13,825,208 of OZ012678.1, read as the reverse complement.
ATCTAATATCTAGTTGGTAAGTAGTTTAAAATATAATGTACTGTATGTGGATGTAAACGTATTAAAATGTGATTTCATTTATTCAAATATTCAAATAAACCTATATATAAATTCCAATGGATTCCTAAAATGATTGTTCTGTTAAATTATTAATAATAATAGGTGTTTATAATTTATAACAGATTTAAAGAATTAAATTTATCTATTAAATATTTTTAGTTAGCATAAATTTTAAAGAATTAAATCGCATTTTAATAAAATAGTGTTTTAAAAAAAAATAGTTTTTGTACAATAATAGCTATTCTAAGAAATAAATCAGAAGAAACAAAGATTGAAGAAAATAAACTCGTTACAAGTAGTATTTCGTCTTCTTCTTCCTTGTATCTTCCACCCAACACAACACAGAATGATGTCCTAAGTGTAATTATTTAATCAGAAATAATCTGAATACTTATCAGATGAATAATTTCATTAATACAGGCGGTCACAAATCACAATAAGCATATTTGAAGGTGCGGTGACAGAAGGGACACAGACCCCCCTTACAAATATACATACCCCTATATTATTCTCTTACATTAGGATTAAGCCTAATTGTAGCCATATTATATATTTTTAATTAGATCCTATAGACCCCGAACTGTTCCTTCAACATTTCGGTAGTTTGCTTGATTGACTATTTTTTATGTAATATATCATCACGTACCATCCTACCCAGGATAGCCGATTCAGATAACATGGTTAATTTACACTTTTTTCTATTTCTAATCTATCTAACCAAATCATAAGTCTTGTACTTGGTTTGGTTACCACATTTTGTTTTTTAACATTCTGTTCTGTTCTCTGACAATTTTCGTCGGGTTTTAATTTTTTTCTGAAGTAGGCAGAAAATTGATAAATAAAAACTTGAAAAACATTGTAATAAAATATGTAATAAAAATTGCAGTACCGTACTTAATACATCAAAAGGTCATCAATTCTACCTAATTTAATGTCAAAAACATAAGAAAAAAAAACAGAAATATGGCTAACCGAATTGCTTTTCCACTACATATGTTGGAACTAATATGTCATCCATTGTTGATATATTTTAAAGAAATTTTTGTTGCTCTTCATTAAATGCAAACTAAAATCGAAAAATGGCGACCGGTAAGTGAATAAAATCATCACCGTTATAGACTATGAATTTCGGGATGGAATCTGTCCCCTATATCACCGTAGCCGCAAATTGGTTTATCTTGTGATAACTCATATTTGTTGTCCGTGTCTGAGTCATTAAGGATACCTGTTTTCTGTTAGACTCATTTTCCATTTTTTGTTTCCTTATTAGGCAATGGCCTGTTATATCTTATACATAAGACACGCACCTGTTTCCTATTGACTTTTGGCGTTCTTGAGCGAGCGTTTAGACATAAGCATTTTTGCTTGACAATCTCAAGGAACGTTGATCCAGAAACTCTCAGCTTTTTACTCAACCCAGGCTTTTATTTCCATTTTAGCTGGGCTCAGGGGAATCCTACTGAACAGACTTGGCCCTTGCTAGATAATCTGCAGCTTCGTTTTTCTGCTATGCTAGAATGCCCTGGTACCCATATTATTGTGAATTTATTTGTTTTTGTCAGGATCTTAAGTATTTCTAAATAATCCTATACTAGCTTTGATGTTATGGTATATTAATTAATAGCTAGTATGGCTGCTTTGCTGTCCAAGAGAATGTAAATTTTACGTTTTTTGTAATTTCTTCTTAAATTCTCTCGCACGCAGAGTTCTGTAGTATGTACTTCGGCTTTGAGAACTGTGTTTGTATAGAGTCTAGGCTGGAATAAATATGGCCTTTGATGCTTTTCAAATAAACTCCCAGATCCTACTCCATTTATTTTCTTATAGCCATCATTATACCATACTAATGATCCTTTATCGAAAGAGGGTAGGCAGATTTCGCACATCTCTCTACTTTGCATGATTATATTGAAAAGTTCATATGGATCATATGGTTATAGTTGTCATTCCGTGGATCATATGGTCATTCCGTCAATTCTATTTTTTAAATTTTCAACTAATGTTTTAACTTGTTCTAAATCGATTCTAATATCTTGCAACGAACCGTTTCTGTTTTTCGAAAATGATTCTCTTAACAACCGATTTTCTTCTTCTCAATACATAACGTACGAAAATATTACTCATCACTGCAAACTAATAATGTTGAAAATGTCTATCCATTGTTATTTGATAAATATCATTTTAGTTATCATCACCATCAAATCAAATAGGTATTATAATAAAGGACCTCTTCTTTTAAGAAATTTTTCAATTGTTTCAATCAATAAATATATCATGGCTTCAAATTAACAAAATAGAAAATAATTTTATTTGAATAAAATTATAAAATATTATACCTATAAAATTTCAGCTATTGTTTGTATAAAATCGAATAGAGGTAAAATATTACAACTCAACTTGAGTTGACAATATTAATGGTAAAAAATATGCATACATAAATAACTTTAGTTCAATTTGCAGTTGCAGAATCAAAAATCTTCATCCTTAATGACAATATTTGAACTGCTACTACCTTACTATTCAAGTCGCACAACTGTAAGCTTAAATGCAGATAATTTTTTTCAGATTTATTTTATAAAAAAATTTGATAAAGAAAATACAATTCAGAACTGTATGGGTTCTGTACAAAAACATGATCAATGTAGAATAAGTTTTGCAATTGTTATTAACATTAAAAATGTTTTTTACATTCTCGTTATGCATTGCCTTAGGTTAAGTTAGATGAGATCAAATTGTATTCAAGCTATTTTGACCTTTTTTGATATTTTCAAAATAAACTCACCCATAAAGAAGTACATAATTTAAAAATGTTATCAATTTTATGAAGGTAAGCTTAGATAGGCAACAACGACTGTCATCTATAAATTTTTGTAAGATAAATGGGCTTTTCTTAATACTTTTAAAGTGCTTATTTCTACTTACATCCTTAGAGTTTCAAAATTTTTACCGAATTTTTCGTTGACAGTATAAAACTTATACCAATTTCTTAATTCAGCCATTTTTATTCAAGAGGGATTCATGTCAGTAATCTCGTTGTTATCTTGCAATTTAACCAAAACATAACAATACAAATTAAAATTTATTTGATCTGTATGCGAGCAGAAATTTCATTTGATAAATTTTAAATTTGGTTTGACATTGGGTAAAAAAAAATTTGTTGATATTTTGCCTGCTTAATTGAGCAAAAATTTTATATAATTAAGCTCGATTTTTTAAAATTTTACTTTAACATCAAAATCTTTCCACAAGAAACCATTTTTGAATTTTTTGTTAGGGCAAACAAAACAAATAGATTTTGTCGAGTCATTTTTTCGTCCTTCTAATGCCACTCCTGAAAGTTAAACGCTATTGTTTGCGTTTGTAAACGCACCATTGTTTCGACCAATTATTTTATTGCCCTTGACACTGCCAAGTATTTCTGATTCCAAGTTATACTATCCACGTTCTACTGATCTGAATTAGGGACTAACAACTCTAAATACCAACGAATTGATACATATACTTAGCATCGTTTTTAATCAATATGAATAAAGATTTAGCTGATACCCGGAATTAGCAAGAAGCAATAGTAAATCCAATAATATGACCCAAAGCCATTTCGAAATCAATACCAAACTAAAATAAACAAATTATTAAGTAGATCTAACTTAGATAAAATCAAAAACGTTAATAAAATAATTTACACCAAAAAATATCACTTTTTCACATTGTACCCAAGTAAAAATTAAGTGCATTTTATTTAGAATAATTTACAGAATCTGGTTAAAGATTTCCTGAAATCCCCAATAGCATTTTCAAAGAATGTGTTATCTGGTCGACTTCACAAATGTTTTTTTTTTTTTGATTTTGTTTTTCATAATACATATTTTAATTCTTTTGAGACTTCAAAGAGAAGAAAAACCAAAATTCAATTTAAAAAAAATAAAAAATAATTTATAGTTAACTTCTGGTGGTAGTTTGTTTCTTGATTCCAATTTTGTTCAATAACAAAGCGCTATTTTCAAACAAAATAAAACGAAAAAAAAAAACAAATTATAATAAAAAACAATTCCCATAATTGGGTAAGCTGGCAACACAATATCAACACTTACAGAAATGGAATATTTTTTTTTTTCATTTTCTTATTTGTATTTTTGTTATTTATTATTGTTTTATTTTTATTACAACATTGTAATCATACATTGTATAAATAATGTACACACTGATAATATTTTAAATTTATTTAATTTACAACTTTCTACCCAAACAGCTAAAGAACGCGATCATATTATTTTGAGGCATCTTGAAATTTTGTATTAATATTGTAAAAAGCAAATATTTCGATTATACTATACATATTACTGTATTGACAGGGTGCTGAATTGATTTAAATTAAAAATAATAAATTGTTTTAGTCGTACAGATCGAAGTTCAGGTGGTTATTGTTATCTAGATCACAATTATTTAAACCAATTCTTATGATATAACTAAAATAACAAAAACTAATTTTTTAAAGTCTAATTGGGTATCATCATTATCTTGTAACACGACCCGCGGAGCATAGGGTCGAAAAGTATAATCGATAGAAGCGGTGGCATGTCATAAGCCCCATTTGGATTTATGTGCCACTAAAGGAAGATATAACTTTCACTTATTGATATGGTAAAACCACTCGCGGAGCATAGAATCGAAAAGTATAATTAGTAGAAGCGGTGGCTTGACTTAAGTCCCATTTAGATTTATTACCCACTAAAGTGAGATATAACTTTCACTTATTGATATGGTGAAAAATCCCAAAACAACTGAGTTATAAATCCAATTCGTTAAACGGAATCGAACAAGATCATGAAGATATTGCATACATATACTTTTCATGACCTCAACAATTGCAGAATTAATAAACAAAAAAATAAATGAAGAAAATTATCACTATTTATTAGATGGAGCTTTTCCTACGGTTTCAAAATACGGGTACACACAAATAATGGTTATTTATATTGGCCATGCAGAGCGCGTGAGTAAACTTAAAAATTAATAAGCGATAGTGTGCGTATGTATGTCAGATCGCGATGCCAGTAAAACGACCCGCGTAATACCAGCAACCCCTTTCTATTACACACAACGAATATTTTTCGCACTCCTACTTTTTAATTATTTTCTTTACAGGTTTTTCCATTGATCTATACATTTTATTAAAAAGCTAATCACAGGAAGCTTATACGCACATCTTACAGTTTATTTTGTATATATTTATTTGAACTAAAATGATCATAAATTCCATTGGGAATTATGACCCACCTAACTGAGATAATACTCCCATGGGGTTTTTGACCATTACCGATTATTATTGACTATATTATATGGGATTTTGGGATTTTTAACTATTTTTGACTATTACTAAATCTCCCATGGGATTTTTGATTATTTTGATTATTTTTGACCATTAGATTTTGGGATTAACACTAAGTATACTATAGTACAATAATCATCTGAAAAAGATCCACTACATTCTTCCAAACGGATAATACAAAAAAAGTCACAATCACCCTGTAAAAATTAACACTATGTAAAAGAATCTGTACACGGATTAATACAGAATTTAAGCACAATTATAACATTCTTTTAAGCTCATGAGGAGCAATCCAAAAACATCCGCAGTAGAAAGTTACACCAGTAAGTAAAGTCATCACCATCATCTCACCCACCGGTTAATTAAAATGATAAATTATGCATTTCGTTCACCTACGGTTCAAGATAATTGTTTTGAATTTGGTTGAAGATTTAACATTGTTCTATTTTTAGTTTTACTATTTTCCGTGGTGTACCCCCATCCCTACTACAATCTGAGTTAAAGTCAAGAGCGGTTTTCATAATACATGCAGTTTTGTATCGTATTGTATTAAAAGAGTACGCCACTTTTATGACCTGGGAGTAAAGTTTGACGAGAAACTGTTTTTCAATGAGCACATTAACGCAATTATTAATAAAGCTAATTCTATGTTGGGTTTCATTAAGAGATGGGCTAGGGAATTCGACTATCCATATGTTACCAGATCATTGTGTAACTAGTGTTCGTCCCAATCTTGAATATGCTAGTCAAGTGTGGTCACCACACTATAATATTCATATTGATAGAATTGAGGCAATTCAGAAATTTTTTTGAGGTATGCGTTACGTAGACTGCTATGGGCTGACCCTCTTATTCTACCCGCTTATAAAAATCGCCTAAAGTTACTTAACTTAATCTCTTTGGAATCTAGAATAGAAATTTTGAAGTTATGAAAGAAAAAATCTATTCACAGTACAATAAAAGTATGGTGAATGCACATGTCAATACTATTACACGATTTCGCTCAGAGAACATTTTTAATGCCCTTTATCATCGAACAAATTACGGGAAATATGAATCCATTAATAGGATGTTTATGTTATGCAATAAATATAAAAGCTACATTGATCTTTCAATAAGTGGAAGTCAAATTAAAAAGGATTTATTGCTACAATTCTCTTGGAATTGAATATTTGAGTTCGAGCTTTAATAGAACAGATATATGGTTAAAAAAAAAAAATATTTTCTTATCATCACACTTAATAACCATTAGTTAATACGTAGTTTAGTTTTCCCATTTCCTTCTATTTTTCTTTTAAATTGTAGAGTACTTTAGTTTAGAATAATTTTGTTAAATATTAATTACTTTACTTTTATTTTTTTTTTTTAGTTTAAGACCTAATTGTAATCTGTTTGATCTAAACAAGAAATAAATAAATAAATATATACCATTCCATTTTCTACTCCAGTTGAGCATTTGTTACGGATCTGAGTACGGATTATTTGAGTACGGATCCAAAATATTTTAATTATCTGCTTATAAATTCTTGTACAACAAATAAATAAACATCATTCAAATGTATGCTTAATTTCTATGTTGCATATTTTGATCATTGACAGTCATGTAATAGGATAGTAATGACATTAGATTTCAATATTGTTAAATTAGGTTTATTTGAGAATGGGTTCTGTCAGGCATTTTAAATGATTTTAAATGAATAATATTTATGTAAATCTTAATGTAAATTGCTACCTAGAATAAATAAACTAAGTAGAATGCGATACATTCAAAATTCATATTTTCTAACTTTTTACTACCATATTTTTGGTCAATGGTAAAATCCTAAGGGAGTGGGAAAAATTTAAACACTCATGACATGATGAATAAATCGATAAAATTATTTGCTAGCATTATATACTTTCAAATGACTTAGAAATCGATTTTTCTAAGAAATTCTCAATGATCAAAGGGTCTGTTATAGAAAAAAGTATAACTGTTAAGGTTTTGCTTCAAATCCCACAGATCAGATGAATGATGTTTTTAAATTACTGAAAAAGCAATTTTCCACCCGTCCCACACGCAAATATTCCTTATTGCTTATTACAATTCACATCAATATTCTTATCAAAGTGCCAACATCCTTGATAAGTATTCTAAAAGAAAATAAATAAAATAAAAATTGGTCCACTTAGAACCATTTTAGCTACTTCTTCACACCACAATAATTTTGTGTCAACTTCATGCACCACCCTCATCAAATAAATTACAAATGATTATTGAAGCACTCTGTACAGGATAAGGCACAAAAAACTAAATACCATATAAAGATGGTGTAATACAAGAAGCTCTTCTTCATTTTAGAATTTTATTGTTGTTGTCGCTTTTATTATTTTTCTTCTTAATATTTTCTTGCAATTCTTCGAAATATAATAATATATAATTAATTCGTATACGATAAAAAAAGAAAAGTCAAGAGAAACGAGCTTGTGATGAATCATGCCTTGGGTGATAATATGACGGCAACAGGAAGAATACATTCTAGGATCAATTAATTTTAATAAAATTGAAAGGTGTTGCAAAAAACAAAATGCACAAATTTTAAGTAATTATAAATTGCAAAGTTGGCTTAATTCCCCACTCCATGGTTATATCTGGTAATAAAAATCTTATAACTTTGACAATACAATAGCTCATCAATTAAAAATATAAATCTAATTGATTTGAGTTTTTAGATCTCCAATTACGAGATTTTCACGTCCGGGAAGTTGATTGAAAATGTATTTTAAATTTTGTATTACAAGTTCTACAATTTTTATACGGACAAGTAATTAAGCGATCAGTATAAGCTGATAAATTACAAATGATTATTGAAGCACTCTGTACAGGATAAGGCACAAAATTTTGTATGATGTAAATCAATATTTTGTTCAAACAATTGTTTTTACTACTCAAGCTGGGTAGATTATGGTTCAATTTGTAATGTAGGCGATCACTATTAACTCACTTATTTTTTAATGTGCCAGCGATGCACAGCGTTGTAGTGCAAATATATGTATTGGTTAATATGTGGCCAAGTGTTGTTCCAGCGATAGATAAATATGTTTTTTACTTCTTCTTAAACTAACAAACTAAGTAAGACTATCTTACTGTATTTTTTATGTGTCGCTGCCAAAATATTCTATTCTGTGCGAAAAGTGTTGGTATTATAAATTATACTAAATACACTAAATACCTGTTCGACCCTAAAAAACATTGACCTCTTACAACATCAATAAAACAACTCTTAGCAAGTAGTCCTGTACTGATATGTAGTAGCCATCAGTCGATGGGTCGATAGGAAGCCACCCTGCCAAGCTAGGTATTTCGTTCAATTCCCATTGTCGCAACTGCAAAGATAAGAATGAAATAGAAACTCTTGAACACTTCATCTGCAGTTGCCCAGTATTAGCTATGGAGTTACACTCCGGACTTTTCCCAATAATTAAATATAAGCTTTATCGCAGAAAGCAAAATAGGAAATCTAATCAATCTTCTCAATTACAGGGTGACTGATCGCTTACAACAACCAACAACAGCAAATATGTTAAATGATAATTGATTATTCAGAAGCAACTGGAATTACCACTTCTATCTACCTACCTACCTACCTTTATAAATTAACGAACTAAATAAGGATATACTAATCATGTGAGTATTTCTCAACGCTTTTCTACTAAGCAAGCAAAAGTTCATCTAATATTTCCACATAAAGAAATACACAAATTCAAGAAAATTAAAAGAACTTCTTAGGCAAGTAATTTACCTTCAGAAAGCCATAAATTTAATAAGCCATTCTATTCTTGCATATTTGAGTTGTATTACCCAACGTCAAGGACAATCAAAACTTATAGTATAAAGACCATTCGGCCATATGTCCCACGGATGGTGTTACAGGACAGCGATGATGATCAAGAATATGGTGATTCTAGAAAATATACAACAATAGAGGTCAAGCAAATTAGATCGATTAACTGGCAAAATGACTACTATATACTAAATGACTAATAATACTTTCGGACATTTTGAACATCAGCAAAGATTATGATATCTTGTCAGAAATACATCAAAGATATATTAATAAACTAATTAATTTGTTAATTTAAAAGGAAGTGACAACCTCATCTATCCGGTGTTTAAGCAACATTGGACCATATATGGATTCAGATACAGCCGCTCCAACACAAAATAAATATCTACCTATGCCAAAAGTAAGCCCGTAGCAGTGTTTAATCTATAAAGTGACAGATATACATAGCAGTAACCTAGTAACAATATACTTCAAATAACATAAAAGAAAGAAGGAGAAGAAGAGTAAAAATTTTAAACCTTTCTTATAACTATTCGAGCTCTATAGCTTTTCCTATTTGAAAAAACCAAATTATGATATTTAATAGAATATGAAGAAGAAGATGAAAAAAAGTGGATGATAATTGTTGGTTGTTGGTTCTGCAATAAATTAATAATATCGTCTTACATTTTTCTCACCATCCTTTACATATTTTATATAAATAATGCATGAAAAGATGGTTTAAGCAAAAAATAAATTTTTAATGTGTTTTTAATATTGCAATTTTATGAAATATTACTTATTTAATTCCTAAAATGACATTAGGTATGTATTATTAAATGGAAATGTATTTTTTTGTTGGATTTTTTATACTCATTGCAATAAAAATAGCCATAATGTTATCGAAAATAATAACATACGGACTTAAATTAAAAACAAGAAATTGTTTAAGTGTTATTCTAACTCATAAATTGTAATAAAATATACCATAGTTAATATGTACATAAAATCAGGACTAAAATTATTATATTTCATTATATTAAAATATAAATTAAACTGTTTTTTTTTTGTTTTTAAATAATTTAAAAAATATTATCACATAACACTAGAGAGAACAAACCAACAATTACAAAACAAAATCCCATAGACTAACAATGATAATGATTTACTTCTAATTATATAATCATGCAAAATTAAAGTACAAAAAATATTCTACGAGGATAGATTAACCCAATACAGCTTAGTGTTGCTTATAATATCACTCCTGATTCCAACCCTATGGAATAATTTAAACAGTTCTTGTGCATAAATTGGCTTTTTAAATTAGCAACAATGCAACACAAAACATAATTTTTATTCTGAATTTAATATGGTGGGCACTCAGGGGTTAATTACATATCACTCTAATAGCCTAACTAGTAGGAACTCAGAAAACAAATACAATTTAACCATGTGCCAATTACGACTTCAAATTTCATGGTAAATAAAATTCGTTTCTTCTATCTAGACGACAAGTTGATAGACCCATTTTTGTAGGCCAGTGTAATATAGTTATGTAGTCCGATATAATTGGTAAACTCATATTGCGTAGTGACTATGTCATCAAACTTCTAATTACAAGTTTCCAGGTAGAATGTTATAAATTTGAAAAACAAAAATTATTTTATGAAGACAAAGTTATTCTACAATCCCATCTACTGTAGAGTATTTGGCTATATTTAAATTAGTTCATATACAAGAAAAAAAATATTTTGCGGTTCTTAATATGTCAAGAATTAACCTAAAAGCAATTAAGATTGTCATTTCATAGCTTTGGCAATACAAAACAAATTCAAAGTATGGCATGTGGCACATGGTAAAATAAACACAGTATTCTATATTAAGATATCGAAAATAATATCTCTATATAACTTAACAGTAGCGTAGAAAATAAATTGCTATCGGGCTATGTGACAAGCTCAATTTCAAGTTACGCGAGAGATAAAATATTATTCTACTACATGACTTGTGTTACTAACGACAATGAGCATATCAGCATAAGCATGATGAATTTGCTTTGATAAAATTGTACATTTCAAGAATAAAGCTCTATACCATCAAGAGAAGTACAGACAAGAAATTATAGCAAATTAATGGACTAGGTATAAATATATTTGGAAAACTAAATACAAAATAAAATGGATTCAAAATTCATTTCGAACTACATCAAAATTTCATAATCGATAACAGAATTACTTTACTTACCTCTTCTACCTTTAGAAGAAGGCCTTCATTAAATATAGATCGCATATCCAATAATGATGATGACTATACTCTCAAGAATATTATTCAATAAATCTATCAACAAAATAAATATATAAAATGTCATCTGCTCTAATATAATTAAATATCTTATATGTATATTATTTACAGCAATCAATCAAAATTGAATTACATATATTTAAAAACAAGACAACAACAAACAGAACAACAACAAATTTACATCAAGTTATGTTGTTGATAAAATTATATAAACATTATAATTTTAATAAAATTAAATATTTATGGAAAAGAGTTGTAAAAAAACAAAATATAACAACAACAACAAATGTTTAGAAATAAAACAAGAATTTAAAACAGGAGAGATGAACTTGTAACCTTTTGTATTGTCGCCAAATGCGATCCTTTGGCTCATCACTATAAAATTTGCGTATAATGAAAGAAAAATGGTACATAATAAAATAGGTAGCAGATAAACTAGTTTTGTAGAACAATAATAGCCAATTTATTATGAATGTTGACATTCAACTGACAATAGAAAATACATTTTCAATTTGATAATACCCCTGACATTAGAAATAACCTCGTGCCGTATCAAATGAGGAATTCTATGATAAAACTTTAACTTTAAACCAAAATGCGGATATTTTAATATAGAGTATAAAGTGGAACTCGCTAAAACATTATTCTTATAGAGATGGTAATTAGAATTGTTCTCTTCTGAATGCGTATATACCACGTATTAATCAGAACAAAATGTTCTACATCAATGAGGTTCAATCAAATAATCCTGAAACAAAGTCAAAAAATGTAATTGAGCTTTGTTTGCCAATACATTTTCAAGATCAATTTCAGAAAAAAAAATTAAAATTTACATTGTCTCTGATAGTAAAGCGGAATTACTAGCTCTAAATTCATCTGTCATCACATCAAAGCTAGTCCGAGACTGTGTAGATGTGCTAAAAATCATGGTGCTAGAAATAAAGGTGCAAAACCTCAAATTATCTATTTAAAATCGAATTTTTGTGAAGTCGGATAATGATTCCAATGACACGCAGAAAGACAAGCTATATAATTAGCAATGACAAGGATGACCTATTCCAATTAATTATCCAAACAACAACTGAAGGTAAATGAAAATTGGAAGAAAACAGATGTGCCGAATAAGAAACAAAAAAAAAAACTGGACCAAGTTAAAAACGATTGAAAAATTGATGCACACAGTCTCAGGTGCCGTGAGCAATTTTTTAGAATTGATTATCAGATAACGTAAAAAAATTCCAAGTGATCGCTTAGATTCCAGAAGCGGAAATAACAATCAATGATGTAAAGTTCATAGAATTCGATAGAACTCTACAAAGATTTAGAGTCTTAGAGATTCAACTATTAACATTTATAATAACAACATTAATCTCTAACATATACTGTCATATAATATATAAAAAGTTTGTTCATCCCTGAACAAAATTATTATTGAATTAAACTGGAATTGTGATTGACTACAACGTAGGATACAAATTAAAATAGAACGTGCCAAATGACATTTTTAATGTCAAAATATAGACCAATTATAATATTATAGAATTAATTGAGTAACAAAAAAAAAATTGAAAATTTTTTTGTACATTACCTTCTTTGAATTAATAATAACGATTGAATAAATTATTTTATAATTTATAAATTATAAAATAGTTTCCTAATGAGGAAATAACGGTAATGTGGAGTACAAAAACTAAATTAATTTCATTTCCTCATAAATTTTCCTCTCTATACTCTGCATTTGATTAATTCTTTTAATTTTTTTTTATTTCAAATTTAAAAATTTAATTCAGGTTGAAGAATTTCTAAAAAAAAAATTATAATATTTATTAAGAAATTAATTTTAATTTTAGATAATTTTTAAAGTTTTAATAATGGGTGTTAATTTGCTACATAAATCTGTTTTTCTTGTTGACGTACGTTATCAAGTAGCGTCTTGTTCTACATTATTGTACAGTGTAAATTATAATGAAAATTGGTGCAGTGATGAAATACTCAAGACAGAAAATTAATCAACACAATTAGTTTTCCGCAATCAGATATACAGTGGTGATCTAATTCCAATAGAAAAAGGACTCACAATTGTTAGCATAAAATTTTATAATAATATTTGAAATCATAAGTAAATCAAATCGGTAATCGGTAATCGGTTTTAAATAATTAGCATTTTGGTCAATTTTTATTATTATTATTATTATTATTGAATTGACCATAATTTAAATTATGGCCAATTTTGTAAGCGCTAGCTGCAGAGGCTTTCTGGTCAATTTTTATAACTCACAGATATATTAATAACATGTATAAATAAATTATAAAATCAATCAAAGCAAAAATCAGGAATTGTATAGGTAGTCTAACACTGGAAATACCTACTGATGAGTTCAAGTAGTGTTGTAATGAACGAAACAACACCCAAAATTTATTGTTAATAAATAATTGAATTAACTTAAATTAAACTGAGTATCAACTGAGAGAAGATAAAGTAAGTTGAATCAATATGTTATTCTAGATTGCTATATTACCGATGCTTATTTACAGTTGAAAAAAAATTTAAATAAACTCTCTTACAATATGTATGGTGGTTTCTTCCTCTACCAGACAGTTGCTACAGGTTGGATCGTTACCAGTATAAACATTTATTTATTTATTTATTTATTTCGAGCTTAATTCAAGCCAGTTACAATAAATCATACTTAAATTAAATTTATAAACTAAAAATTAAGCATTCAAGAAAGAATTAATAAAAAATAAAATAACAAAATTTTTATATTATAACAAAATTAAAAAAGAAAACAAAATCTTATATTTAACAATAATTAAAAAATAAAAATGAAAAAACTTCAATTAAGAAGACAGGTCAAAGATTAATCAAAAAAAATCAGTTACACAAATACATATTATTTTTTAATGATTGTTTAGTTAGGGAAAAGTTAATATGGGGTTTGTATGCATTACAAAGAGACATCATCCTATTAATTGGTTCATATTTACCATAATTAGTCCGATGGTACTGCAAATTAAACATATTAGCTGTTCTTAGTCTAGAATGAGAACAATAATTAAGTTTAGCAAACAATTGGGGAGACGAAATGTTGCCTTTACTTAACTTTAATTAGAAATACAATGTCAGCAACTTTACGCCGTTTTTCAAGGGTATTAAGATGAATTAAATTTAGTCGATGTTCATAAGGAGGTAATCTTAAAGGATCTTCCCAAGTTAGAAGACGTAAAGCATATCTAAGGAATTTTCTTCGAACCGATTCAATTCTATCTATGTGAACACCATAAAATGGACACCAAACCTGACTAGCATATTCTAAATTAGGTCTAACCAAGCAGGTATAGATGGATTTTAATACATACGGATCTTCAAATTCTCTAGCCCAACGTTTAATAAAACCGAGCATAGAATTAGCTTTGTTTAAAATATCTGAATAATGAAGATGGAATGAAAGTTTAGTATCGAAGAGTATTCCTAGGTCTTTAATTGATGTAACCTTTGGAATACTTTGGCTATTAAAAGAATATACATAAGAAATTGGGCATAATCGTCGTAAAGTAAGTAATATAAGTAATATAAGCACATTTATTTACATTAAGCTGCAGATTATTATACGAACACCAACTATAGAAACGATTCAGATCAGCTTGTAACGCTAATGCATCCTCTAAATTAACAATTTTTTTTATAAATTTTCATGTCTCATCGACATAAATTTTAATATGACTATTAATTAATAAAGATGAAACATCATTAATAGAAATAATGAAGAGTAAAGGACCGAGATGACTACCTTGAGGCACACCTGTGGGAGCTTCGAACTCAGTGGAAATTGACGATCTAAACGAAACACTATAACTACGACCAGAAAGGTAAGAATGAACCCAATTAATAAAGTAACTAGGAAATCCTAATTTATTTAACTTAAAGATGATAACGTTATGTGGAAGCAAATCAAAAGCTTTGCTGAAATCTGTATATATTACATCCGTTTGAAACCCATCTTCCATGTTATTAATAAAGGTAGATGTTGACTCAACAAGATTAGTAACAGTAGACTTAAGCTTTACAAAGCCATGTTGAAAAGATGATAAGAAACAAGTACAATGATCATAAATAGAATCAAATACAATAAGTTCAAATAGTTTAGGTATAGAAGAAAGTTTAGCAATCGGACGATAATTACTTACATTATTTTTTAGATTTTTTTTGTGAACTGGTCTAATTAGGGCAGTTTTCCAGATTGAAGGAAAGATACCAGAAGTTAAAGAAGAATTGAATAATACAGAGAGAGGACCACATAGTGAAGAAGAACATTTATTTAAGAATAGGTTAGGGATGCCGTCAGTACCAGGACTAGGATTATTATCAAGCTTTAATAAAAAATTGAGTACCACATTAGAATCGATATGAATATTACTCAATGTAGTTTTAGAAAAATTCGATAAATGGTCGATTCGAGAAAGCAGCCGTAGAATAAATAATAGAGAAGAAGTCATGGAAAAATTCTGAAATGACCTTAGGATTACTACTACTAGAGTTTTTATAATTCATACACAAAGGATACTGATCACTTTTTCTTTTCGAGTTAACGAATTTCCAAAAAAGTTTCGGATTAGTTTTAATATTATCAGACATATCTTTTACATAATTGGTATATAAGTTATCCGACATCATTTTAAATTCATTAAATAGATTCAAGAAAGCATTATAATCAATGTTATTATTGCTTTTAATAAATTTACGCCAAGCTTTATTTTTTATCCAAGTTACTTAGTGTTAGTCTACACATGTGTTTAATCATGTAGTTATGTCCAATAAGTACGCCCACCTTCTTCCTACATTTTGCTCTATTGAGAGTTAGCAGGAATTTAGTTATTTTGGTGCTTATTTTTGCCGCAGTCTCTGTGTCCATTTAGAACCTCTGTGACCTTCAATGCGCTTTCAAGGAAAGTTTTTTTCCATCTTCAGGGTGTTTTCTATCGATACTCTAATATTATCGGCAGATTCCGTTCCATTAATATTGTCCGCCGATGATCTTGCTAATACGTTAGACTCTTCATTTCCAGCCAAGCCACTTTGACTCGGTATTCAGATCAGTTGTACCTTATTTCACAGCCCTGTGAGAGATTCGTCGGTGAAAATTTTCGAGGTTTTTGAGGATGTATCCTTACCAAGATGTTAATAACAACTCAAGAGAAAATGAAAATTGTTTGCTACGCTACGCGCAGATAATATAGCATACGTTTTGAATTTCTTCTTCGTTTGTACTGAAACCGTGACCAATACGATTCATAATAAGGTTAATCTATAGCTTGATTCATAATAAGGTTAATCCGCAATAAATTTTTGCACAATTTTAATACAAGCAATCTGACGATAATAGAAATCGTTCCAACTGTTTTTGAAGGTGTATACCATATGATACCATGGCCATCTTATTACCACAAATAGACCGTTCTAACCAAGTCATTTTGATATTTTACATCAAAGAGATACCAAAATGTTTATTAAGAGTTCGCAAAAGCTCTACTTAGGCTTCTTAACTTTTTTTTATAGTTCATTAATATTTTCAAGTTTTACTAAAAATGTTTACATCGTATCCTTAGACTCTATTTATTTAATTAAGAATTTTTCAAATTACTATTCGCTATCAATCGGTCATCAATTTAATCTAAAACCTGAGAATGAATTCAACACAAATTGAATTATTTCATCAAAAAGAATTAACGAAGTCAATAAAATTAAAATAATAATAGAAAATAACTATTCATTAAAAAAAGAGTTAATTAAAAAATATATTTTTCAAATCCCAACCATTTTGTTAACAAAATATTTAGTTTGAAATTTTAAAGAATATTTTTACATCTTTCGACTCTAATAACAGAACAGATTTGTGTAAAATAAAAATCAATCTATGCAAAAAAAAAATTAATTATAGTACAATTAACACGATGAATGACTCTTAACTTCTATATATTTTAAAATTAATTATTTTAATGAAATACGCTACTGTTATTCTTTGGTATAAATTCTTTGGATTACTTCATATTCTTTCAATGCATTTTACCGATTTATCAATTTTGATAGTTAATTGAAAAATTACACTCTGCATGTCAGTGACCAGCTAAATTTCAAATTGAATTAAGAAAAACTGTTAATAGAAATAATTTTTATTATATTAAAATTAAAATCGAGCTCTACAGGGAGGTTAAAAATAAAAATAAAATAAATATAAAATAACAATTAAAAATTGTAACAATCAAAAATGAAATAAAAATTTATACGGAACACTTTGAAACGAAAAATTTATATTTCAATCAAAATTACCCACTCAGAATTATTATTACGTATTAGTATCACAATGAACATTACTCGTCTTAGTGTGTCAGCGTATACTGTGGGCAGCCACTACTACCTACCTACCTATTATTACTTAATAGTTTTATAGTTGATCAAATGAAATATTTGAGCTAGGCAATCGTTGGCGATTTCATATCAGATTATTTCAATTACATTAAGAATTTAGACAGGTCCTACTTGTGATCCAACTTTCCATAAAAAATCTTATAAAAAATATACAATAAACTAAGATCCTGTAACTTTTCTATCTTTATATCTAATATTTTTTTTGCTAATAAAAACTTTTTCTTCTTCTTGTCTTTGACTTGACTTTATAAACAAGCTCTGCCATGTTTTTACGGTTTGCCTATGGCTTATGGTTATTCAGTGGTCTGCTACCGTGTAGTATTTTAACTATATTTTGTCAATTATCTAGAACACCTAAACTTTCCAGGCCCTTATTCTTCTTTTAAAATACGAATGACTATAATCAAACCCGTTAATATTAAAGTAAGGCTGTACACGAATATTATTAACCTAATAATCTTCATATACTCGCACTTACATATGCATATACATACACTTGATGAAGAATCAAATCATTAGTTAATCTATTATAGATTGATTATGACAGACAAATGGGTGCGCTTAATGGTGTAAAAGTCATTACTGTCATATTTGCGGAAGCGGTTCAAGTCCTTCACGAATTTCCACCTGCCTAGAAAAAAGCAAAATAATTAAAACGAAGAAAAATATTAATTTTAAAGAAAAAAATACAATTACAGATTATTTGCCACCATCTTATAAATTATTTTTAATTAATACGTTGCTTGAATCAATGCTCGATTAACATAAACGCATTGTTATCTTGCTTTATCCGAAACGCGACTAACGGTGAAAGTTGCAAATACAATTTGAACAGCTTGGAACATATACTACAGGACAACAAAATAAAAAGATAAAATGCGAATTGTGGAAGTTCTGTGCATTAAGAATTATTACAAATTATAATTATGCAAAATTACATTTAATTGTATTTGTATCTCTAAATTGTATTAATTACAATAAGTACAAGCCTAATTGAATTTTATTGTCATTTAATGTCATGTACATCTCCATAGAACTCTATTAAAAAAAACTGCAACAAATTTCAAATTAACTATACTATAAGCTTTTCTTTGACCACATTAAAGTATGTTCCCGATTCCTTCATATCCAGTATCGCATTATTGAATATGTTGTGCTTCAAAGAGAAATATGCTATTCCACATACCGCACATTAACATATTATGATTTTATCATATGATTTCCATTATTATTTTAAATGTTAGGATAAGTTCGTAACGTAAAACCAGTATTATCAAATATTGTGATTTTCCGCAAACATTGTTTTATACACTATCATAATACAATAAATATCCATTCTCCATTACAACCAATTCATTCACGTTATACAATAAATATTCATCCTCATCCATATCTTCAGCATAAAATGCCTAACTGTACACATATTCCTTAGCCGAAAATATGTAGTTATGTACCTATCATAAATGAAGATAAAATTCAATCGGGATTGCTTAAAAAAAAATTTCAATAACTAAAATTCAGAGGAAAATATAATTGACATCGGATTGGTCATATTTCCATGTAAATAAAGTGCTGTACAATGGGAAGGCAGCAAAATAAAAACAAGTCTCGCAGATACTACGGTACTTAACATAATACACAAGCGATTGAACGAAAAATACCACAAGATACGATAACTTAGAATAGAACACTGTCGCATACCTGCAAATTAGAAAACTATTTTCAAATCAGATTCTCTGGGGCTGGCAAAGAGAAAAAAGAGTATATTTAAGTTAGCAATGCTTTACAAGACTGGCTCATAGAAATCAAGGCTCCCAAGCTCGGCATTATCTCCGTTCAATATCCACTGTTACAAATTGCAATGACGAAGATGAAACAGAAACTCTGGAACACTTTCTTTGTAGCTGCCCAGCCTTAGCTGAACTCAGATTCCTAATTTTTAAGAATAAGTAAGAATAATCTATTTGACTTCCTAAATTTCATTAGGGTGGCTCTAGTAATGATCTTGGACTAATTATCCCTTAGAAAAACCAATAACAACAAATTGGTCACTCAAGCCGTGGCATTAAAAAGAAACAAGTCAGTGCTGATTGGTTTCAAGTAAATAGTGATTGATGAAGTGATTTATGTTCTTGACAGTAATTTCATCATTAATGTCCTATAACCCGATCCACAGTGGGCACAAAGCGGAAATGAACTCCGCTAACCTCTTCAATTGTGGCCACGTACTTTGCTGGTGGGTACTTGCTTCGACTAAGACAGTTGTTCTCCATGTTTATCTCACCCTCGTGTACCCTGAGGATTCCATTCGAAAAATTGTTTTGTCATGTTGTTGTTAGGTTTCCTCAGAGTATGCTCGATTCAACGTTTCGTTTCGTCTCTTTGTTTTTACTTCGTTTTTTGATACAGCGTTCAGTTGGAAATGGTTTGTGGCCAACGAATGTTTAGGATGAGCCGGGCACATCTATCTATTTACACTTGGAGTTTTCTAATGATGTTTACTGGAACTTTGCATGTTTTGCAAGCGCACTTACAGGCGACAGTAACTTAGGTAGAAAGAAATATTTTTTCGAAGATTGAGTTACTGCAAATTGTAATTATATGTCGGAAACTACGATGTTATTCGTGTATTTATTTAATAATTTTCCTAGCATGTCATGTTAAACAATTATTAAATGTAGAAAACAACTACTAATATCAGGAACTAAAACCATTTCTAATACATTATACTCTTAATTATTTTTTGTCATTTATGTAATCCCAATGACAAAGGGTGCTGGACCAGGTTAATAAAAAAATTTTTCTTTCATGGGGAATTGAACTTTGGATTCTTCGGTTGAAAAGCTTTAACTATTGCACCACCGTACATGTTATCCAGAATAATCCAGAAGTAACTGGAATAGTCACTTCAACCTACCCACCTAACAGGACTTTACTCACATTATGTTTGGTAAAATTTAATACCTTAACTTAACCTTAATTTTTATATGCTACGGTAATTTTCATGGATGTTTTATGTTTTTGAAATCTTCTCTAATAAATTTTGTATTTACAACAACATTTCCGAATAAAACAGTTAGAATCTTATCTTCGATTTAATCATAATATGGGGCTTGATAAGCCTGTGATAAGGCGTTTAATAAATAAATTATGAAAAAAATCATAAAATTTTTCTGGGCAGTGGAAAATTTATTTTTGTTCTAATTTCTTCGTTTCAATGAATTCCATCCCGATTACATTCTACCAATCACATTAGCTGGCATAATTATTTATAAAAAAAAATGTAAACAAACGATTTCAAAATTCTTTTGATTTTAATAACTCTTAAGTTAAAAGTATTTCCAAATTTTATTTGCACACTTTAGCTTATATATTATAGCTTCTGTTTGGCATTCCATCAGTAAAATAAACTTTAGTTATTTTATTTTTATTTTTATTTTGTTTTTAATTTAAATTTACTTATACTTAAAATTTTGTCTACTTAAATTAAAATAAAGTCTGCAAGAGCCGAAAAAGAAATTAAATTTTTTTTATTTTTGTATTTTTTTTTTTTTTTTAATTTTTACGAATTAAAAGTTCATTGACATTGACATGAACTTTTGTTGTACGTTTTGTTTTTATGATTTTGGTTTTGTTATTTTTTTTTTTTGGAAATTCAGAAAAACGTTGCGATAATTTTTCATTTATGATTATTTATAAAACCGACTCACATAATTTCAACAATAATTCACAAAAAAGAACAAACTCAAAAAAACTGATTTTTTTTTTACTTAATTTTGTTTTAGGTTCTGGCATTGCCTTTCTCTACATCTTCTGATTAAAATATTTTAAACTATGATTTGCTTATAGCATTATTAAGTTGATATGAGACCTATACGAATCATTACATGTATACCAGGTGTAGATTAATGGTGAGAATAGTAATAATAAACAGAGTCAGACAACTTTGAGTTTTTTCGGGCTGGGGTTTATATGTCCTCTTATCACTGAAGTAGGTTGAAGTAGATTTATGATGATATTTATTAAGATTCTAAAATAATTTATAAAATTGTCTACCACAGGGTCTTAATAATATTTTATTAGCATAATAATGTTATACTGCTAACCTCGGAGTAAATTTCTCAATGCGCTTCTGTGTAATGGCTTTGATTCCTATCCATGCCTTGGAAGTTTTG
The DNA here is from genome assembly GCA_963942445.1 of Argyra leucocephala. NCBI lineage: Eukaryota > Metazoa > Arthropoda > Insecta > Diptera > Dolichopodidae > Argyra > Argyra leucocephala. The sequence goes on along the minus strand of OZ012678.1, from coordinate 13,803,110 downwards.
ACAATCTATAAAACCATCGGTTTTCTGAGGAGGTTCTGAAGTGATCGCTCTCTGTTTTCTATTCTGTGGATTCAATTCCATTGCTTGTATATACATAATAAATATATTTACAAATCTTATACATAACAAATCTTATTATATTGTCAATATATAAGAGACGATTGTCTACACAATATATAAGCGTAATACTGATCCATTTAAGCTTTTTCTATCTTATATCTTCCGCTATTATTTTCTTTTTAAAATGTTTGAAGTAATGGAATTCTTGGTTGATCATAATATTTACACAATTTAGCGGAAGCAGTTATTGACGATGCCCTGGATTTTAAAAACTTATAATTTCTTAGTAAACTTCAAAATACTTTACTACTTATATTTTATTACTTCTATTGTTAATCGGTCTATACCGAAAGTATAGTTGAGTTTTCTTCGATATAGATCTAAGTGCATTCTTTTAATTTTCACTTCAATTTCATATTCTATAAAAATCATTTTCAAATTCAATCAATCCAATGTGTATGAACTTCTGTCATAAATGTATGTAGGTAGGTAGAAGTGTTTGCCAATCCAGTGCACTTAAGCCAAAAAGGCTAATAATAATAATAATAATAATAATACGAAACTAAATTTATCCGCACCAAGCCTATTGCCTATTTAGAATAACGTGACAGAAGTCATTGATATTGATCCTAGTGTGTTGTAGAGCTAATTTAAAAATATAATTCAAACCATCAAGCTACTGATGTCCATATTTAAATATTAAATTTGCACTACTGTGTTCCTGCATGAGCAATCTATTTGATACCGTATTGTACAAATTTTTTTTTACTTCATGAAAGTTCTTTCAAAATACTTTTTATTTGAGTTTATTATGGTCTATAGAAGGGCTCACAAAAAATCAAGATGAATATGACTATTGCATGAACACCGGAGAATGAAGAAAGGAAAATAAAACAGTGAAATATATTTCGGTTAGCAGATCTAGATGAATCCATATGCAGAAACAAACAATATAACATTTCTAATATTTTCAGACCGCCCTAAGCGATTGTGCGATGTTGTAAAATGCTTCTATACTGCGTAATAATTTACATTTCAATTGAAAACCAAAAATAAACGGTTCATAACTGTTGTTAAGTAATGTAAGAACAAAACAAGAAATATATTAAGTCATTATGCCAGGGCCCCGTCGTCCTAACCGCGTAAGAAATTCAAATACGCATTGTGTATATAATACCATATGCGAATATGAAATGTATCCGTACTGCGTAACAAATACGCAACACAAACTGCAATACGTAGTACAAAATATGCGTTAATATATAGTTTTTAAATTATTTGCGTATAACACCAATGCTAATTTCGCAATACAGAGTACGAAATGTTAAGATGCGAAAATAATTTTGCACAAAAGCAGCAATACGCAATGCAGGCCAACTTTCTTGCAATACAGTAGTTCAATATCTTCTCTTAGCAACAAAAATTTAAAATAAAAAAAAAATTTATTATTTTAAATGTTACAAATTTTAACTCAAAACATCATGTAACTGCGCCTGCCGACTCTGACAACAATCATCAAAGAAGCTTCTCATAATACGGAATTCATTAAACGAAAAAAGAAGCAGAAAACCACATTCAACTTCCAGATTCATTTTTATCGCCATTTTGGTTTTTTTTTTTTGTCTTTGTTGTTATTTTTTTCTCACCGATTCTAATTAAGTCGTAAAATCAACATTACGCGAACTGAATTCTATTGCGCGATTACATAAAAAAAAAAAAAAAAAAAAAAAAAGAACAGAAGAAACCAAAAAAAAAAAAAAAACAAACACAACACACAGCGTTTAAAACATGATTTGTTTTTTCTCTTTGAAGAAAATCCCATTGAAACGTAAAATAACTGGAGCTTTTTAGTAGAATTTAAATTATTTAATGATTGTTCCCTGCTAGTTATAAAGTTTGTTTAGCCACCAGTATTTAATTTTTAGATTATATTCATAGAAATTTTATTATTTCAAGAGAGACCATCCTAATGAGGTTTTTAAGAAGTTTGTTTTGTTGTAATCGAAAAAAAAATATGTAATCGAATGTGTTACGTTTAGAATGTCTTATTGAAAGCGGGTTTAGTCAAAACGTCTATTATAAACAAGGTCAACATTTACGAATTATTGTTCCAACAAAGAAATTTAAACAAAATCAATAAAGAGATATCCCCACTAATTTTCCGAAGTCTCTAAGTGATAATTTCTATACACTGTGGAAATCCCCAGGTGATCCAAAATTTTTTTTATAAATTGTTTAATTTGTAGAACCGGTAAAATGTGTTGCACTCCGATGGAAATATTTCATTTTACAATTTCCAACTTTTAAAAAAAAACCTATTCAGGTTCGTCGCCAACTTACCTACTAATTCTTTCCTAGCATCTTATTTCCCTCATAATCCTCCTTAAATCCAGAATTTTACACTAATTTTGTATTAAGAAATCCCTTACTAATGTTTGATTGGTAAAAAATTAAAAAAAATAACTGTTCAGTATTTGAAATTGGTTTCTTGCTTCTCGGAAACAATGCTGGTGAATACGTACTAAGGCAAAAGTGATTCAAACCTGTAGCGAGGAGCATCATTATTATTTTATTTTCATTTTTATCAACTGCTGTAAAGATGCCAGATTCATTTTTTTTTTATATAATTCCAAGTCTATGGGATGAACACCCTAACTGCTTTTGCACAGAGATTTGGCATACAGAATCACATACAATAATTTTTTCTTTAGAATTTATATGAATTACTGCAACAATTTTCTATAATATCGTATCTTTACCAAAACTGTTTTTAAGTCTCTGACTATTTTTGTTTTTTTATTTTTTTTTTATTATTTCCATCTTTGCCAATTTTTATTGTTTTAATATTGCCAATTACTTTAGCTGTGATAATGTGTTCTCTAAGAACTTTATTTCCAATTTAGAAATAGTTTTTCATCCACATCTAAGACCTTGTTCTAGTCAACACGTAAAATAACAATTAATTATTTTGGCGTCAAAATGATCAAATCCTTGATATTATGAGCGACGATTATAATCGCAAGGAAGTGGAAATAAAACAAAATTTAAATTGTCACGTAATCAAGACGTTGCTCAAAATTGAAAAAAAGAAATATTAATGATTTCGATCGTGACTGCACAAATCTGAAATTTGTGTTATCTATTTGATATAATTATTAACTTGTGTTCAGAAAATTCTAAAAAAATAATAAAGAACGTTTGCTCCAACTCCTGCGATATCAGACCAGTTGTTTTGTAAAGAAAATAAATTACTTTCAAAGGTTTCGGTCTTGACTCTTGGGATGACTAACCACTTCTTTTCAATATTATACTAAAAGCAAGTTACGAAAACCACATTAAAAATCGTTTATGGAAACCCAAACTACGTAGGTCAGCATAAGCTTCACACTTTCTTTCAAAAATAAGAGTAGGAGGTACCTTCTTTATTTATACAAAAAAATTAATTCTAAATAGCATCAAATTTTCTTTCCAACAAATCGCAGGCTACCAATAGTCAATTACAATTGCTACTCTTTTGCTCCAAAGTAACGAATCAACATTAGAGAATAAAAATTGATATCATATTTTGATTGAAGATTGATTCACAAATCTGAACATTGCTAAAATCATTGACAAACCTAAAGCTATCACTTCTTCAGTGGATCAATATAGAGTATCTTTCTATGAATTGAAGAAAAGTGGTACCAGTTATATGAAAAGCAGTTCAAATTGTACCCGTAATATAAGTGAAAATGAAAATTAGATTTGTTCTATACTGATTCAGAAATGTCGGTTGTGGTTTTAAAATGTCATAATTTATTTAATTAGACCAACCAAATAATCATTATAAACCTTATATTTGTCAGAAATATTGTGATTTATTGGTTTAATGATTTTATTTTTTGTTATGGTAGTGTTCATACCATATACTTCTATACACACAACTACAAACATATTTTTTAATTCTTTTTAAAGTATGGTTCTTTAAAATCCATATAAACATACACGATTGTTTATTATTGTTGAATTACGAATGTTACAGTTTCTACGAAATAAAATTAAATTTTTATTGTTTCATTAAAATTTATTGATTGGATTTCAACTCTGGGTATTGATTTGATATGGTTTTTTTTTTATATTTTGTTGTTTTCATACCATTAATGTCCAGTGATCTTTTTTCGTTTGTTGTTATTTTTATTTTTGTATTATGTTTAAAGTTTATGTTAATCTGTATATAATATGAAAAGATTTAGTTTTATTAAAATGTTAATTTTTGTATTTTATTTTAAAAATTTTGTAGAGTTCCTTAACATGACCGTGAGAAAATTTTAATGTTATTTTTTATGTTTTTCTTTGATTGAAATATTCATATATGAACTCATATAATACCATGAAAGTGTGATCAGTAGCAATTTTACAATTCTGAGTTGGTTCAAAAATGTTGAATTAACTTCAATATCAGATTATTATTATGAATTGTTTCTGGAGTTAGTTATCAAAATTGCTGACGCTATAAATATAGCTCTGTTACACTTAAAATGAAATTAAAAATTTGACTTGGAAAACTAGAAAATTGTTGTTGGTAACAAAATAGAGATGTTAACAACCTAATAAAAATCTATAAAGTAGCGAACTGTATATAAATTTAAATTCAGTCACTTTATTACTTTTAATGTGCAATACATCAGTTTTCTTATTATTGTTTTATATAATATATAACTTCGAAAATACCTACATTAAAGGGAAAGAGACCATAAGTTGGCTTGCAGATTTATCTGCAGGTCCACTGCTAAATAAATAAATAAATAAAATAAATACCTACATTTCTATTAATTTTATTTTATTATAAAGAATTAGGAAGTACATAATACAGAGCATGCTTATCAACTTTTTAAGAGGAAAAGGAACCGTTATTTTAAATTTAAAAAAAAAATATTAACTAAATCGAGTGTGCTCTGTCGATTGATGATATTTTCAACTTCCGGGGTGGGTTTTTAAGACCAAAAATTGCCGAAAATGACCGAAATCGATATTTTTAAATGGGTAGGGGTTATTGCTTTATGCAAATTTGGATTATTGTTTTCTGCAGATTCGGATATGCATTGTCTGGAATACCCACTATATACATACATATATATATATACAAATATTAAATACTATATCCTTTCCTCTAAAACTTCTTGCGACAGAAGCAATTCTTTTCAAATTGTATATAAGTTTTGTAGTTATTATAATAAATAGATTGTGATATCTCCAGCTATTTCTTTCCTTTAGTTGCTTTTTCAGCAGCTTTAGTAACTTTACCACTTGAGAGATCTTTAAAGTTAACAGATTTGATTACACCGATAGCAACAGAGGGAATTCTGAGAATGATTCAATACATAATGATTTAGATGGAACCAAAATAACAATAGCAGCATTAATAGCTTTCAGATTTGCTTTTGAAGATTCTTCAGTTGTTTTTCCCTAATTTCGAGCAGTGTTACAATCCAATACTGAAGTATAATCATTTGAAATTTGGCTAGGGTAATTTAATGCAATAACTTGAGCTGTAAAATCGGCTGTGCCTTTTGATGAATAACTTTTTGAGTCACCAGCAACATCATCACGATGTAATTCTTTCACTGGCACGTTTTTAACGTTAAAACCAACATTGTCACCACGTAAAGCTTCATGATGCATTTCAACTGATTTTACTACAGTAGTAATGTTGGCTGGAACAAATTTTGCAATCATACCTGGGTTTCAAGACATCAGTATCAACACGACCTACTGGTACTGTTCAAATATCACTCATTTTGTAAACGTCTTGTAAAGGAAGACGAAGTGCTTTTTTCGTTTACATAAGTGCTTTTTAAACGACTTGGTAATAAGATGGTATGAAGAGCTTGAATTAAAGTTTTATATTCACCATTTCCATCTTTACGTTCTACTTCCCATCGCTTGAATCAAGGCTAATTACTTGAAGAAGGTTCTAACATTCTATCACCATGCCAACCAGAAATTGGTAAGAAAGCGATGACCGCTGGATTAGAACCATTTTTTTTAATGTATGATGACACTTCTTGATTTCTTCATAACGGGATTTACTATATGGTGGTTCAGATGAATCCATTTTGCTAACATCAACAATCAATTGTTGTACACCAAGAGTGAAAGCAAGTAAAGCATGTTCACGTGTTTGACCATTTTTAGAAATACCGGCTTCAATCAGTACCTGCAGCAACAATCAATACAGCACAATCAGCTTGTGAATTGCCATCATCAGTGTTCTTAATTTTTTTTTTCTTTCTTTCCAAAAGATAGGAGGTAATCCTCGAAGGACATCAAGAGCTCCAATCGCGTGTGCGTCTTGATAGTGTAGGAATCGAACCCACTAAAGTCCACCTATCTTTTTTGCGTTATAACCAATCTAAGTTAGATCGACTAATGACTTTTTTTTTCGTAAATTTTACACGTCGTGCGTGTTTAGGAAATTAGTATAGTGATAGTTTCCGTGTAGGATCGCTAACATCATAATAATTACCGTGTAGGAACTTTATCACTACGATATTTCCCGATATAGCCACCGCAAGCGTGGGAAGATTATTTAGATTTTTTCGTAAAGGAAACTATTATCGTAGAATTTTCTATTTTAGGTAGTGACCAGCTCGTGGAGTTTCGTTCTCTTGAGTCGACGGACACTGCTGTCGATGTGAAGAACTGCTACCATTTCCGAGTTCACATGAGTTTGCAGTCTCTGCTCGTGTTTAACTGCATGTTTCTTGATCTCTTCGGTGACTGTTTCAATGTGCAAGTCATGGTGGAGATCTTTGGTACGTACGTACCATGGTGCATTTACTATACACCACGGAAAACTTTATTTTGAAATTTTTGCAACATTTCGATGTTGGTTTTCTTTGCCCAACCCCATAATTGGATACCGTACGTCCACACAGGTTTTATTATCTGCTTCTATATCAATATTTTGTTCTGTACTAATAACTCAGAACCACGCTCAAGTAACCAGTCAAATTTCTGAATCTGAATCTGAAAATAATATTCAGAAAATAGCTGAATCGTTCAATCTGAAAATAATTTTCCGTGAATTAGATATGCGAGTTCTTTTGATTGAATAAATCCTTATTTAAAATGCCTATATTTAAAATATTTTTTATCAGCGTTACGCATTCATGTTGTGCTGCGTCGCATATGAAATATACACAATTTATATATACGCAGTGTTTAAAGTGGTTTTATTAGTTGCTACAAATGACTATTCAATTGGTAGTAGTCAATATGGTTACTCATTAATCAATGTTATAGATGATTATTTGGTTGGTAGTAATTAGTAAGGTTACTATCTTATCACTTACCGTTAAAATCTAATCTAATTTAATCTAACCTAACCAGTAGAGAATTGTTCGTTACATGAAGGCCTTTGTCGAAGGCCTTGGTGCCACACTTTGTCGAAAGCTTGAGCAACATCTAAGAAGATTGCTGAGCAGACTTTTTTTTCTTTGAACGCTTTTTCCACTATATTTGTGATCCGATGCAATTGATCAATTGTAGAACGTTTGTTTCTGAATCCAAATTGATGGTTCAGGATCAGATCTCTTTCTTCAATAATCGGGGCAAGTCTTTTGAGGAGCAGTTTCTCAAATATTTTTGATATAATAGGTAACAACGATATTGGTCGATATGATGTCACCTCTGAAGGCGGTTTTAGTGTTCTTAATAAAATCACGATGGCCACAGGGGCATCAATAATGGTGACGTATAACGACCTTTCGTCGGTCATTTAAAAATCAATTCTCTACTGGTTAGGTTAGATTAAATTAGATTATATTTTAACGGTAAATGATAAGATAGTATCCTAACTAATTACTACCAACCAAATAATCATCTATAACATTGATTAATGAGTAACCATATTGACTACTACCAATTGAATAGTCATTTGTAGCAACTAATAAAACCACTTTAAACACTGCGTATATATAAATTGTGTATATTTCATATGCGACGCAGCACAACATGAATGCGTAACGCTGATAAAAAATATTTTAAATATAGGCATTTTAAATAAGGATTTATTCAATCAAAAGAACTCGCATATCTAATTCACGGAAAATTATTTTCAGATTGAACGATTCAGCTCAGGGTTATGGAATGATATTAGAAATAATTAAAAATAATAATTTGGTTCAATCCTTTATTATAAATAGAGTTTATTTTTCCAGAAAGCTTATAAGACTAACAAAGACAAACAAGTGTCACTAAATTATTTTTGATTATTTTACATCCTCTTTCTCTTCCACTTTACTTCTTCCATCTTCCTCGTCACCTCTTTTCTTTCACATCATCACATCCTTTTCCTAATTTTATTTTGCAGAGGTTGAATAGAGATAAAATAATCATGCACCTTTTCTGCACCTTCTCTGTCTATATCATAAAAAAATAAACCTGTCTTCTTTCTGGACTCGCTCGGTCATTTTTCACATACTAAGATTGACCTCCACTATTTTAGTTTTGTAAGAAATTATAATTGGTTTCTGCGAATTTTACAGTACTATTAACAAATGAAAAATTTTGATTTAATAATGTAGAGCGCGCTGCACCGACTTGATAAAAAAAAGTGGGTGTGGGTCGATTTGTTGAAAAGTAAAATGTAGAATTAAAAATGTTGAAAAAAAAAATGTCGAATGCAAAAATGTTGAAAAAACAATTTTTGAAAAAAAAATGTCGAATTCTGAAAAATATATTTTTGTTTTTTTTACGCTCTTGACATAGTAACTTAGGTTAGAATCACCTTTTCGTGCTTAATTAAGTACGGTACTGCAATTTTACACTACAATATCAATTATGCAATTTTTTCTATTTTGTAATCACTATATTTTATCTGTTATAATTTATTATTAATAATATTGTTTGAACAAATATATCTCCGAAATCTGACATTTGCACCCTTTGAGTCCACGAAATTCTTTATTTGAAACCAAATAAGTTCAATACCAGTCTATTTAGATGATGATGTAATCTGCGGGTAATATGTATTCTGGATGATGATATAGTCTGTAAATGTGGCTCTTCAAAACATTTTTTCAGACTGATATAATACTAACATCTTTCACTCTTCTTTTGCTCGTATATACCAGCGATCTTAAAACTGTGAACTGAAATTTTTCAATAGATACAATATATTTTTTTATTGTAATTTGTTACCAATAATTCGTACTAAACCATTTTTCCATTTGGACTCTAAAATATCCCTACACAATATTATTGTGCTTTTCTCAATCTGCACTGTAGTATCTCATTATCTGATATAAGCCATATCTTATCATTAACTAATTTATTTTTATTTAAAACATAACAATAATTGTTTAATTGAATTTTTGTAATATCCTATTAAAAATTGCTATTCTCAAGTTATCATTTAAAACTCTCTACGAAATCTTAGCAGCACTATAGTTAAATAATCAAATGATACCTTCACAAATTTGTTCGTACACGTAAATATAACTGGAAATTTAATAATATCTAAGACATATACAATACATACTATTAATCTATTATTATTATAAGAGATTCTTTCATTTATTTAAAATCATATAAAAAAACACACGTCATAACGTAAAATTTTAATAAAACGTAAATTTTATATAATAACATGTTGACAATACCAGCAATTACATTTCATCTCAGATAAAATATCAAAAATAGCTTCCAAATCTTCTATATACCAACAGTTTTGTAATAATCTAATCTATGCTCAAGAATTTCTCTATAAATATTTTATTTTTTTAATTATCCATTATTTTTACCGCTCATATTATTAGACGTAATATCAGAATTTATTAACTTCACCATATAATTAAAATAATCGCAAATTACAAGTGATCTCAGTATCACTTACCTATGATTGCATATGCCAATCATTAGTTGCAAAAAAAAAACAACAACAACAACAAGAACAAAATCTTAAATGAAATCAGGGAATTTTAAACTGCAAAAGGATTAAAACTATTAAGAGATATTCAGTAGCTTAATACATAATTATTATTGCGTATGTATAGTGTAGGTTTCTATTAAACAGATGTTTTAAAATGATAGAATCAAATATTATGAAAAAAAAATACATTGATACGTGACTTGATCTAAATCTTGTTTGAAATTTTTGATTTCCTTAAAAAAAAAAAAAATATTTCTGTGAATTTTTTCAATTAATTTAAAAAATTGTAATCGTTTTTTTTTAATAAAAAAAACTTAATTTATAAATCTCCTCTTAGATTAACTGACAATTTCCTAGACAAATTGTCAAGTATATGTCATTTTTGTATAGATTATTATCACTATTCAGTTTTACAGTTTCGTATATTAGGCGTTTACAATTTGCCTTAAACTCTGAGCAAAATTATAAGGAAACAAAAATTGATAATTTTTCTTTTATTTGTATTTTACTGATGATACCAATAATTATGACCACACATAAAAATTTTGTTATATATCCAAAGTAATAAGAGTACGTAATAATTTATATCGAAAAAATAAAACGTAATAATTTGAAGTTTTAAACATTGTTTTTTTGCTCGAATTTGCAGAAAATCTCAAAAGAGAAGCTGATGCTGCACTTGATCTAGGTTGGCAGAATAAGGTAGAATACTGTGAACTCTAAGCCACTAACCACTTCAAATTATTATATTTAATCTGTAAATTGGAAAAGTACGGTACTCTGAACCATTGCATAACCAATTTTAATTATTATCATTTAAATGATAGGTATTTAAAAGGAGACGTAGCGAAAATAAATATGTTTTTCAAATTTATTTAATTTTCAATTACAAATTTCTATTTAAAATTTCATCCCATATATAAGTAATTTTAAGATACAAAAATTATGGTGTCGGGACAAATTTACAAAAGACAAAATTTCGTATTAAGAAAAATTACATGTTTTCGGAACTCAATCGTAGCCAAAACAAAAATTTAAATTTATTTTTTTTTTTTTGTAAATAAATTATTATGTACATATGCGGTTGTTGTCTAAGATAAATCAATAAAAAATAAAATATAGTGCCAAATATAAATTGAAATGATGGAAAACAATTCATAATGAAATTGAATACAATTTTTTTTTATCAAACTTTCTTGAATTTCGGGGAGTGGGGAAATACTAGTTGATTCACAATTAAAACTGTTCAAATATGTACATTATAAGTCTATTTTTATATCACAATAATTTCAATTCAACAAAGACCAAAATTTCAATTCAAGAGAGATTAAAAATTCAAGCCTATCACAGTTTCAACAGTTTCGGTTTGTATATTTGAGGCGTCTAATAAAACTTTGATTCTCAACTAAACGTTAAAAATCAATATTGATGACAATATGTTGAGATAAACGAATTTAATACTGTATAGATGATATTTTGATGTCATCTATTGCGTAAATGGTTATTCAGATTTATCTTGAATTGGGAGTAAAAATTTAAGAGTATTAGGATTGAATTCATTTGCATTTTCGAAATAACAACAAATCTTGAAACAGTAGTTTTTATACTGACACACGTTCAATAAGAATTCAAAGCATCTAATGCAATATGCAGTACTGATAACTGTCGGGTCTGCTAAGGTGGATGAATATATGTTTGAAATTGTTTGTAAACGAAAATTATATGCATTTTGCCTATCTATAGATTTGTCACAGCTATACTTGCATGTTCTTTCATTATATAAAGATCCAGTTTATAATATAAAAGATTGTTATGGACCCAAATGTGACATACAAAATAGTTGTGTTCGTTACCTATTTTAAACTAACTAACTACGAATAAAGGACTTTTCAAACCTTCACTTTGACATTGTTTGTAGTATTGTGTTAAAGGTATGTACATTTTTGGAAATTATAATATGTTATTATGGTAACTAGCATGATATTGAAAAAAAATTGTATTTATTGGCAAAATATATAATATTTTTTTCCTCATTAGAGGCGCCAACCAACCAAAGCGTTAATCAACGTAAAGTTTTGCGACTATCAGCTTTTGTAAACTGCCAAATTTGGTTTAATCCATTGAACTACAAACCAGCTTGCCAGATTAAATATTAGGCTAACATTTCGACACTTGATTATTATTTTTGTTCATAAGTCAAATGGATAGTTTTAACAAAACCATTTTTTAAGGTTTATAAGTATACTGTTTGAAAACTAGCCGAAAATGTTTTGTTTTTTTTTTTCACTTTATTTTACATTGTTAAATTTTTTAATTATATTAAAAATTTCAAGGATTTTTTATTAATAATTCAAAATGTTATTACTATTTTTCAACAGAAATTATAAAATTTTAACTAATTTTGCTTGGATATGTAACAAAAATTGGATAAATTTGGAAAAGGCACAATTAAATTTTAAAAAAAAATTGGATATGGAACAAAATTTGATGTTAGATAAAAGCTAAACTATGGCTTCCATCCATAAACCATCTTCCGGAATAATCGCATTTAATAGAGCGAAACGGAAACGTACTTCATTATTAGTTTGCCACAAAATAATAATCAAGCGACAATTTAATACATTACAATATTACTTCGACCCTAAAATGTGGCGTTTGCTTGGCTTATTCAATTAAACTCTTCTGTTTATTTTTATTTTCGTGCTTACTTTAAATGAAGAAATTCATTTAATAAATTTTAAAACTACTCTAGACTTCAATTTGCCAAAAAATGTATTTATCATATGATGCCATGTGTATTTATATACTTTTTTACGGATGCAATTCGAATTTATTCTAATATTTGTGAAATGGGTTACATGATTTCTAAAGTATGCTGCAATAATGAATTTTAAAAATAACCTTGAATTTACGCAATTCTAAATCTTCTTTCTTTAAAAATAATTTGCAAATATATTTTTTTAAAAAGACAAAAAAAACAACCATAAAATTATAATTTAAAAATTTTTTTTGAAATTTTGGCTTAAAAAACCCCTTACGTAATTTTATACTCTTTTTATCCTTTTACTTTTTTGCAATCCTTTTTTCGCAATCACAAAATTTAAACACAGGTATATAACACTATGTGCAATAATTGTATTCAAGGACGAAAATAATGAATTATACTGTATTTTTATTACCTCATAACGAAAAGGATTCTACGAAAGGGTTTTTTCTTGTTTTTGCATTTTTTCTTAGATGTTGCGAATTTGCAAAATTTTTTCCATGGAAATTTAAAAAAGGATTTAAAAAATTGTCATTTAGTGTATACAAAATTTTAAAAATATAAAAGAGTTGCTAATTTTACAATAACAAAATTTGACTTTCAGGTAAAATTCTATATAAAGTTTTAGTTATCTTTTAGTTGTTTTTTTTTTATTTATGAATTTACAATAACTTAGGATAACTACTGTTACTTTTGTCGGGAAGTTAAAAAAAAAAATTAAATATTATGACATAATTTAATTTTATTTAAAAATTATTTTCAATAATCCTTTAGAAATTGCAAAAAAAAATTAAGATGAAGCGGTTTGAGAAATTTTGCAAGGATAATTTTTGATCACTCAGGTAAAATTTAATAGTAAAATTGCTCTAGAAGTACTTGAAAAAATATTTGTAGTAAAATTTATTGATTGTCCTATACCACCGTCAATGAGGCATAGAGTAAATGAATTGTGTCGTATTTGCGGCCCACGTTCTCTGTTCAGATGTATGTCCTGTGGAATCAGAAATTGAAATATTGTATTGCGATGTAACTGTCATGTTTCTTAACAGTTTTTCCGATTCAATACCATTTTTTCTGCCATATTTTATAGTCTATTAACTTTTGGTTCGTTTACTGTCACAACGATTTCGTTGGAAATGGTTTGTCGCTAAATAACGTTTTGGATGCGCTTCTTCTTCTTTTTATTGCCTATCTATAAATGTATGTCAGGGGTCATATGATATTGACAACGATTTCCTGATATATTTTTCGATCCATTGCTGAATGAATATTAAATCGCCAATGTTTCTGATGCCTGTCCTCTGATTTCTAATGTTGCGCAACTATGTTATTTGTTTTCTTCCATATCTCTTTTTCCTTCAATTTTTCTATTATACTATTATTTTCTACTATGAACTATTAACTGAAGTAGCTCGTATTTATTTCCTCGGATAACTTGCCCAAACTAGGAGGTTTTTTTGTCTCTTCTTTAGAACCCTTAGAAGTAGTTCTCTTTCTGTATTTGTTATACGAACTTCTTCATTTGTTATGTGATCGGAATGTGATCTGCAATATGTTTGATATGTGATCTGTCCATGTTTCTACACCATATAGGAATATAGACCAAGATTCACTAGAGACATCTATTAATGTACGCTTGAAGTTAACTGTCAACGTGTCAGAATCAAAATTGTGTGGTTCTTCAGGTGGAATTAGATGTTATCATGTGCGAGTTGTTCACAAAATTTTGACTTTAGCTAATGTATTGACTTCTACACTAGCACTTTTACGATTGCCATGCAGTTTTTGCCACACCTAGTTCAATGATCACACATCGTCGGTGTAGTGTTATTATTTAACAAATTAATTTTGTTAACAAAATGGCGGCCGAATTTCAAAGATCAAAGTCAGATTCTATTTATGGTCAAATGATTTTTTCAACTTCAGAGTAGATTACATTAAATTCATAACTATAGATTATATAGGAATTATATTGAATAACAAATTAAATTTGTCTGAATACACTGATAATTAAAAAAAAAAACATTTAATGAAATTGTTCGTTCCGGGTGCCATTTAAGAAAATCTAGTACGTAAAAAAAATTTCAATATGTTTTTCCATATTTTTTTCGCTCCTAAGTTGAATTACAATTTGACTTGCTGGGGTGGTAATTACAGAAACAGAATTGTTCAATATGCCCTAGCCCAAAAATATTATTTAAGAATTATTTGAGCTTATCATCCAACTTTCAACTGTTTAAAAAAGTTGACATTTTGCCTCACAGATATCAGAGTATATATATTTTTAAAAATATGAAATTAGTTTTTATTAGAAATGATTGACTTCAACGTACAACCAACCTATTAATTTATTTCTAATTATAATTATTTGAATAAAATTGCCATTTCAGCGGTTAGAAAAACACAAATTATGCCTTGCTTTATCAACATAGAATTACGAATTTTCAATATAATATACCAGATCTGAGCAGAAGTGAACGTAATCTGTTGAAAATAGGTTATTTAACTTTTGTACAATTTTATTATTATTTTTGCTCTTAATTTTTTGATATTTGTCTTATGATACTCTATATATCACACCTACATATCACGATTCACCACCCTAACTCGCGGTCCACCCTAAATAATACTTCATAAATGACAATAAATATTAAATTTATAAAATCAAATTTTTTAAAAATTTATTTTCAATTATTAATAGATTACGAGTGCTGTCTTTTATTAAGAAGTACCAATGATAAACACTATAGGCAACTGATGCAGTCGAACAGGAATTCTAACGCAACATTGTGATTATCTTAATAATTCTAACTACATCTATATGTGACATCAACAAATATACAGAACAACTTTAAATCGTTTTTATATTTAAAAACAACATTCATTAACGGTATACCGTACATTACATCCAAGAAGAAGTTCTTTAACAAAAACCCGAAAAACAAAAATAAATTTTCATATCACAAGTCGCATTTAATTTGACATGATTGCTATCATCATTACCATTTAACAACCACATATACTAAAAATCATGTTCTTAAAATTCTTAAAATGTATATCACATCTAGGAATCCTTATTATAAAAACAAAAAAAAATAACAAAAATTTAAATTTTAGGTGATACAAAAATCTGTATGGAAAATTAACTAGTTTCGGTGAATTTAAAAGTATAATTCAATAAATAAAAACAACAACAAAATTGTTAAAAAAAAATGGTATTTCAACTCTTCTTACATTTATAATGTAGATTCAAGCTGTAGATAAATTTTTTTTTTATATAAACAAAATCACAAGGATAAGAAAAATTTTAATTTTGTAGACAAAAACAAAAAAAAAAAAACAAAATTCTGTTGAAGCCAATAATTCTCAAAATTAATGCAATAAATCTACAATAAACATTTTAATTATTCTAAACAAACTGCAGTATCCAGTATTTCAATTCAATGTGTAAATTAAATATACTAAGACCTCTTGTCTCTATACAAGTAGGTATATAGATTTTCTTCTATCAAATCTGAAATTTTAATTTATAAATCTTATTTTTTTGCATTTTCAAATTCATTGGATTGTAAGTAAAATCCAACTTTATGATAAATAAAAATTTTGTTCTCTTTCATTCATTAAAAAAATGTAACCTTTCAATTGGAAAATGAATTAATGCAATCAAATACAACCAGCAATAGTCAAAATGTTGTACGTATACAAAATTAATGTACGTAACAATTTTTAACAAGCAAAGAAGTAAGACAAGAAGATTAAAAATGAAAAGCCATCCATATGAGTCTTCTTTCTTAACTCACTTGATGACCTTGATAATCTAAGACCACCTTGGCTTTGTAAAAAGCTCAAAACGGTTCAACGAGTAGATTCTTATGCGAGGAAAGTTTCTGTGGTACCACAATATTCTTTATTCGTCTCAGTGTGCCGGTGTGTTACCAGCAGCAACTATTACCTACCTACCTAATACAAGTAGATGGTTTATCAAAAAAATGTATTTGCAATAGAAAAAAATATTGAAAAAAACTGACACTTACGATCAGTAGTTACGATACTCAATTCATCTATTCAAATATTAGCTTTTGCAGATAACAAAGATTTGATAGAACAATCATCGATATTAATTAAAAAATCATTCATTACATTAGAAACGTTGGCAAAAGAAGAATGTGAATTATGTATAAATAAAAATAAAACCAAAACTTCGTTAGCAGGGAATTTAAATTTGACAAATATATTTGGTCAAAACATCCCAGACTACAGTATTATAAAGTAATGAGGTATTGAGTAATATGGCGGATTCTCTACAGCTGAAGATGGGGAATTGATTTACATATGTCGATACTTCGTCTCTCCAACAAAGGCTTAGTCTGCCACGGGTTTATATTCAAAGCTTTCCTTGGCTAGAGCGTTGTCGTTCCGAGCCACCGTAGTCTCTTGACTTTTATATCTTCTTCTCCAGAACTCCAGGCGAAGAATTTTCTGCTCGGAGACACCAAGTGCATGCACACTTACCAACCCAGAACCGTAGGACCAAATTGCAGAACTGTACTTTGGTGCCTATCGGATAAGGAGCTTTGATCCGAAATGTCTTGAAAACCGAAGAAGTAACGTTTTGCAAGAATTATTCTTCGCTGTACCTCAATATTGATTTCGTTTGTGGGATTAACGCTAGTTGAAAGGTAAGTAAACTCCTGAATTACCTCGAAATTATATGTACCAACAGTGATGTTTTGACCAATATAATCTTGGGAGGCCATCCTATTTGTCGACAATGTATGTATTTTATTTTTTCCCAATTTACTTTGAGACCCATTAGTTCCGCTTTTCCTCCAATCTGGGTAAAGACCTCGACGACCGCCTTATAATCTCGTGATGAGGTCAATATCATCGGCATACGCTAGTAGTTGAACAGATCTCAAAAATATAGTGCCAGACGTGTTTACTTCCGCTCGTCGCATTATACGCTCCAGTACTATATTAAAGAAGTCATCTACCAAGACAATTTAGTATTACGGATCTGAGACTTGGAATTTCAAATTGGTCAAATTTAAAAAAATCAAATTAAGTAACTAAAGGAAGACTTATACTAAGAATAAGTCTGGACCAGTCAAAGAACCAAATTGAACTTATAAAATAAGATAACAAACAATGAAGAAATAGAGCCTAAATATATCTAATTTTATAAACGTATAAAGACTAAAGAGAGCCGTCATTGTAGCACATGCAAAATACTATTCAATACCCCGATGGTAAAAAAAGCCGTAGGAAGACTAAAAGCTAGATGGATAGATAGTTTAAGACTAGATCTAAAGAACTGTTAGTAACCGACTTGGAAGAAATAACAATAAATATATAATAGATTGCAGAATTATCTTAACAAGATCAAAGTCGATCTTTTTAGTCGTCGATCTTGTTGAAGAAAATCATAACTTCGCTTGAGAGATAAAGAATCATATAGAAACACTTGTATAAAGTTGGTTGCACACCAACAAACATAAAACTATTTAAAAGTATGACTTTTCCAACGTCCCTACTTAAATAGATTTAGCATACCAACTATATAACCAAATGATCACCCAAAAATCATCTTAATTACAATTTTTTTGCTTGAATTGAGATCAACAAATTTACATTCACATTTGTGAAAAAATGAAGATTTATTACCATAAAACTGAATTTTATTATAATTTTTTTCCAAAATATTTTTACTAAATTGTAACACTAACATACACAACATTTCTATGAACTAATCCAAAAAAAATAAATAACAATAAGAAAAAGAATAAAAGTTAAATAAAAATAAATAGAATAGCACAAAAAAATTTTAATCTAAAATAAATTCAAGAAAATTATTTTAACCACGCAATTTTTAATTTAATTCTAGGCATTCTGAGATTTAAAGTGCAGTTCTTAAAACAAAACAAAAAAAAATTTCATTTTAAAATCATAGAAGTTACTGACTAAAGCTGACTAAGCTATTCCTAATGATCTGAAATAAGGTATAATCATTTGAATTGTGTACATAATATGATGCACCTACAACAGTCATTGCCAAAACTATTCAAATTACTTGTTTTAAGGATGTGCCTCTTAGAAGTAATTTTATGGTTTTATCACCCATATTCCAATGAATGTCAACCAATGAATTTCATGAAACATAACTACGTTCTACAAGTGATTATCGCGACCGAATCAACCATACATCAGATTTTGGGAATTGCGGTGGTGTCGTACAGAACACCGAAAAAACTGAATCAACTGTCGAAATGTATTTTTGTTACATTTATTTTTTTATTGATATTGTCATTATCAGTAGTTTTATACAGTTATACAGTAGCCTTCGGTAATCGTTTTCAAAAATTATGGCTGTTATTTATATTAGTACTCAACTTTTTCTTCCTTTGTTAATTAATGTTCACCATAAAGCTTATCCATATATTTGAAGAACAAATATATTTTTAATTTTATTTGTTCTTCAACTAATATAGGACGTAGATTGTAGATTGTGTAATTTCGGTAGGGAATCTGTCCCCTATATCACCGCAGCCGCAAATGGGCTTATTCTGATAACCCGTGTTTGTTATCTCTTAGTCCTTAAGGATACCTGATTTTGTGATCACACTCAGGATATTATGCAATGGTATGCTGGATATCAACCATTGTTCGGGTGACGTTCTTCCCAAGTGGCAAAGCAATGAATGAGATATATTCTACATAAGTTTTTTTTCGGTTAGATCCATTTGATAAAGCTGATTTCTTTATTAGGTAGTGGCCTGTTATTATCTCTGCCAAGATACATACCTGTTTACCATTGAGACTTAGAGGTGTTTTGGTTTTCTTGAATGGGCATTTAAGTATGAGCATTTTTGCTTGACGATTTTCAGGAACGTTGGTCCGGAAATCCTCAGCTTTGTGCTATACCCAAGCTTTTAATTTCCTCTTATTTGTGCTCAGGGGAATCCCACAGAACGGACATGAAAGGCGTATCTGATGCTTTTCTTGTGACTTTATTTGTTTTTGCCTGGTTTTTAAGTATTTCTAAACAATCCTATGCCAGCTTTGATGTGATGGTATATGAATGAAGAGCTAGTATAACTGATTTACTATCCGACAGAATGTAGATTTTACATTTTTTGCAATTCCTTCTTAAATTCTCTGACCCACAAAATTCAATAACACGTTCTGTGGCTTGGAAAACTGTGTTTGTAGAGTCTAGGCTTGAAGAAATATGAACCATGAGTTTTTTTCCATATATATTTCTGATCCAACTCTATTAATTTTCTTGGAGCCGTAATCGTAATCCCAATCCTACTCCATACACGTTCTTGGGGTCTTGGAAACCAAATGATCCTTTGCCGTAGAAGGGAACTGATATAGGAAGTATTGACAAACATTACAAGGATAAGTCCTTGTCACCATATACCTAAACCGATTTGACAACAGAGCCCATAGTCTGTTTTAGAACGTTTTTGTTTATTATGACTTTCTTAATTCATATGTATAAATAATGCGTGAACCAACTGTATTAATATCATTCCAAACATACCTACTAATAAAACATGAACCAAAATTTCATCTACCAAAATTTAATCAATAAAAATCAATTTTAAAAATGTTAATGCAAATCTATAAAATATTCAACCCTATGGAATTAAAATGTTATACTCTGTATTAATTTTTCCAAATAGATCTAATAAAAATTAAAAATCTAACATATCACAATACCAACCTTCCATAAAAATGTAAAATAATTCTATTGGAATTTTATCTGGGTTTAAAATACAAAAATAAAGAGAATTAAAGTTCTTCAGATTAAAATAAAACAAAAAAATAAATCAAGAGAACATCAGTTAAAATATTCAAGTACACCAAATCCCAGAATTGTAAATTCTTGTATATGGCAGGGATGACAACAAGAAAATAGAAGAAGAAAAAAAAATAGATGAAGTAGACGTAAAAAACTATTTTTTTGTTGTTTTATTTTCGTTAGATAAATCCGCTATAGAAATTATAGAAAACTATGAATATCATATTATATACCATACATGTATCATATAATACATATATGTATATATTTTTAAATCTGATATTTTAAAGCGCAAAAATTTACCAACGACCGCAGTAAATATTGTAATTGTAAAATTAATATAACATCAACAACAACAACAACAACGCAAAATAATACAAAACACTAAAACAAAAACAATAATCAAAAGCAAAAAAAAAAAAAAAACATCATCGAACAACAAATCAAGGGAATATGAAAATAAAAATAATAATAACAAAAAATCAAAACAACAAGAATAATAATAAAACAAACCTCAAAGATACCTCAAGAATTAAAACAGGTAAAACAGGTATACCCGCAAGATATATCGCGATTCTTATAAAATTTATTTTTTTTTTCTTGTTATTTTCTTCTTTTTTCTGATTTTTTATTATTTCAATTCTTTCTTTTACCTTTACCTATATACCTCATATTTTTGTTTAGAATTTTCAATATTATTATTATTGTTGTTGTTATTGTATTGCTGTTGTTTGCCGTTGTTTTTGTACTGCTTTATTTTCTGTTTCATTCTCTATTTTTTTTCTTGATTTTGTTGTTGTTTTTATTTTCTTGAAATATTCTATTCTACCTATTCAAAAAAACAAAATAAATATAAAATCGCCGTTGTACAGCTATCTACAAAATTTGCTTAAATCTTACTGGTGTACTGGTTCTGATGTATTCTAAGTAAACAATTTTATAAACACAAAACCAAAACGATTTCTTATACACAAACACACACAAAGAATTTTATTATGAAATAAAGCTGATAGAAAAGGATAGAAATAGGTAATATAATTCCTATAATTATATTTGCACAAAATTCTATGCGCCTAGTAGCCTAGAATATACAAATACACAAATGTTAGGAAAAATTTATTCTAGTTACCCAATCAATTCTTATTGAAAATTCTAAAACCGCAATACACACAGAAATAGAGAAAAACCCCGTTCATTTGAAAAAAAAAAAAAAACAAATTCTAATACACATTTACCTGTAGAAAATCAAATACGAGATCCCATTTTAATTTTTTTTTATTTATGTTTATTTAAGCTCTCTTCTTAATTCTAAGTTAAGAGTATTTATAAATGTTTTAATTTCAAATTATCTCTCTCTATTTTCCTTTTTAATTTGTTCTCTCTTCTTCATTCTCTCTTTTATTTTCTACTTAATCAAATATGATTTGAAATTTACTCTGATAATACCATCTTATGAATGCGATCTTCAGTTAAAATTTACGACTAATACAGTTGCATTTTATGAGTAGTTATATTTTTCAACTCACCTGAAAATCAATATCATACTCTGCTGGCTACGATAACACTATACAAATAATTTCAAGTTCAAAGAGATCTTTCCCCAAATGTATTGAAATAATATTTTTTATCATTAAATAATTGGAAACTTACAACTACATACAATAATAATAATATAAGCCAAATACAATTTAAAAAATAGCTGTAAACCAATACTAGAAATTTTCATTACCATCAACCGGTGATTTTGTTTTTCTTTTTATTATTTTAGTTTTCTTCATATTAAACGTTACCGCAGTAAATACAGAGAGTGAGCGAAAGAGCGATTTAAGTTAGAATAAAAAACAAAAATAACAAAAATATTCTGTTCTAGGTACGATCGCATCATGAACTACAGCGACGTCATTTACCTGTTCGTATTAAAAAAATATTTTACTTTTTGTTATGGAGGTATTTTTTGTTTTTTTTTTTTACCTGTCTACCTTGCGCGCTCACTCTAGTCTTAAATTCCGTAACATAATATGAGAATGAATATTTTTGTTGTTGTTTTTTTTTGCTATTTGTATTTTATTGTTTTTTAATTCATGAATTAAAAATGTATGGATTTTGTTTTTTGTCAAGTTTATTTGTAGTTGTGTGAATGGAGTGGAAAAGTATAAAGAAGATTAAAAGAGATATTTTGTGTTATGCTCAATAAAATATTGATATTGATTAAAAATTATAGTTTCTTAGTAAAATCTCTTTTATTTACTTAGATTCACTACTCTGGCTAGAACATGGCCATTCGAAACGAAAATGGATAAGCAACAAATTTATTAGAAATGAATTGAACATCTAAGATATAATAAAATCGATTGGAAGTATAAGAAAACGTTGGTTGTAGCCAGACAGTTGTGAGAAATTTGTGCAAATACTCTGTAGTCCGGACTTTACTATAGTAAAATGAATGAAAATTATAACTTCTTCTCCTTCATTAAATAGGCATTTAGTGCTTATTTTTTTTCAATATAAATACTTGTCTCTTTAATTTTATGATGGCGACGTCCAGCATTCATACCATCTTTTTGGAGATCTCCGTGGTAGACGTTTGACATTGATTTGGCCATTCATTACTACCTTCGCCAGTCGACCTTCTGCCATTCTATTTTCATGGCTACTCTCCAGTTTTTTCGTCTATTTCAACTCCAAAGGACAATATCTTGTACCGAGTACTCACCCAGTACTAAATGGATAAATTATAAAATATGTTTTAATTGAAACGTATGTATATGGATAGAGGAAGTACCGTTAGGATGAGTAGAGACCGACGTTCAAATATGACAAAAAATTATGTCTTAACTAAAATATATTTAATGAAATGGGTCAAAACCGTTAACGGGAAAATTAAACATGAAAAATTGTGTTTAACGACATGACCAGACTAACCAATTCCTGATATTTTGGAATAATCGGAACCGTGAAATAAAATAAGGAAAAAAAATGTATGACAATGAGAATGAAAGATAATTTTAGCTCTCTTCAGGCTTATAGAAGCAATTCCTAAAATATAACAGTACAACTCTGGGAAGTTTTCTAAGTCTCTAAATGAATCGTATAACTGGGATTCAAATCAATGTTCCGACCATCAGTCCACTAGCACAGTTATAAAATAGATTTAAATAATGCTGTAGATGTATACCAGGATGGTTCAGCTGAAGATATTCAAATTTTTTTATTAAGTGCTTTTTTTTCCATTCGAATCACCATTCCGAAGTATTAAAAACTCTCAAACGTCTTCAACTGTCCATTTCATTCCATATATTTGTTCACATCTTCTAAGTATCAAATTTCATATTATAAATTAATACAATCCAAATAATTTCAAAACCAACAACAAAATATATACATACTCGTATTGTATGTAATACAATTTAAAGGCAAAGAGAACAAGGCAGAAAATAAAAAGCTTTCTAAGATCAATTTTTTACCGCAAGAAAATGTTCAAATTCAAATAGCAGTAGTAGAAAAACATAAAAGCCGATAAGAATTTTTCTAAAATACACGTGTGAATGTGTAAGTGTTAAAAAAAATATGGAAATTTTATTGAAATAAATATTTCTCTCTCAGAACGTAATTAATAAAAGAGATATGATGAAAGAGAATGAAAATTTACATTTTCCTACAAACAAAATACGTGTAGTGATTAGTGATACTAGTGTTAGTATTCTTACTACGTTAATGCTATCCAAGTTCAATTAGATAATATTTTTGTTTTGTTTGTTCAACGTTGTAACAGTAAATAACAAAGAAGTTAACACTGAGCAGACGAGGAAAATGAAAATATAACAATAACAAAAAAAAAAATAACAGAGAGAGAATAGTGTGTTGTAAAAATGTATGAGTGCAAAAAAAAGTTCAGTTATCAAAAAATGTGTTATGTATATACATAAATTGATGTTATTATTATTACACAGCTGAATTGGAATGAGTAAATTCAAATGAGTATAAAATCGAATTAAGGTAAATAATAGACAGGTATATTTTTGAATACCTGAGTTGGATTGTATAAAATATATACGGTTCTCAACGTATTTTTTGTAGAATACGGTTTAAATTTTTTTTTTTTTATTTTTTTATGAATTTGTATGCGTGTTAGTAGTTCTTTTTATACATATAATTTATTAATCTTTAGCTCAAACATAATATTTAAGTGTGCATGGTAGCATACGAATAGCTGTAATGTATGATTGTGTTGTTATTGGATTACCTGTGTTTTTATGTTTCTGTTGTTTTTTTTTTTTTTTAGAGAAGAAACGGTATGATAGCGCAATCATTTTTAAGATTTTTCAATATTTTTTTTTTTCTGATCTACAGTTTTATCTATATATATATATATATAAAATATACATAAATATATGTGTTATGATCGTATTGCGACCGAGATCTTTGTTGTTTTAAATTTATTTATTCAATTTTTTTTTTTTTTTTTAACTTTTTACTGTGTGTAAAATGTGAAAAATGTTTTTGTGAAAAATTCTTAAAAACTCTTCACAGTACAGTAAGAGACAATCCACCGTTGAGGATACACGCGTTTAAATAACAAGTACGGATAAAAATAACTATTATACGGTTCGTTAGCGGTTCATTTTTTGGTTATTATTATTATACTATATTCTTTTTTTTTTTAATTCTTATTTTAATGGTTTGATATTCTGTATGCTGTTACTTAAGAATTTTTTTGTGTAGTATAGTTTGAGTTTTTATTTGAGAATAAAATAAAAATGAGTAAAGCAATAAAATAAAGAAATTTTTTTATATATATAATAGAAATGGAATAATAAGAAGTTCTTGGAATAAGAACTTAGTGTTATAAAATATATATTTTTGAAAATTGTGAATAGAAGAAGTGAAAAAATTTTATTGAAAAATTAAGAATTTCATGATAATTAAAAAAAAAAAAAAATATTATTTATAAAATGAATAAAAAAAAAATATTAAGTGAAAATTAAAGAATTGAAAAATATAAATAAATAAAATATTAAAGTCTCTTGCTAAAATTATCAAAAATTTTGTAAAAGGATTTAAACTTAATTAAAAAAAAAAAAATTATCATTATAAAAAGATAAATAAAAAAAATATTTACTAAATTTGGATATATACAGAAAAAATATATATATAAATACTGTGAAAAAATCAAAATTTTTAAAGTGAATTTGTTTTTAATTAATTCAAAGTGACAAAAAAAATGATTTTTTATTTTATTAAAAATGAAGAAAATAATTAGAAAAACTGAACAAATTATACCCATTTAAGGATTATTCAATTTTTTTTTTTGATGTAAGGAAATATATACATAGGTATATATTTCCCAACTAATATTTCAATTTACTTTACTATAATTCTAACTTCAAAGTAAAAAAAAAGAAAAAAATATCAAAATGCCGAAAATATTTTTGATTAAAAATCGTTTGCATCAACAACAATTACGTTTATTGGAACAACAAAATAATTTATTAAATAAAGATTCAGATGCAAATCGTTTAGTACCACCATTAAGTCCAACACATGATGTTGATGATAGAGATGATGATAATCATCGACATCAACAACATCATCGTTTAGATTTAACTGAACGTCATATCGATCAAAGAGATCATCGTAATATTGATATTATTGGTACAAATTCAATTCATGATACAAATTATAATAATCCTTTAAATCATCATCAACATCATCATCATCATCATCATTATAATCATAATTATCATCAACATAATTTGAATCAAAATATTAATAACTTGAATTTAAATAATGATGAAGAAAATAATCGTAATGAACAACAACAACAAGAAAAATATGAACAAAAACGGGATGATAATTTTGATAGATATGAAAAATTTAATAATACAATTACTAATAATAACAATAAAAAGAATATTGAAGAGAAAGAAAAAAATATTTTGAATATTGAAATTGAAGAAAATGATAATAATGAAGATCAACCATTATCATTAGTTTCAAAAAATAAACGTTCTGAAGAAAAGGATTGCGATGATAAAGGTGAGTTAAAATACTTTTTTTTTTGTTCACTTTAAACCTTTAATTTAATAACATAAAAAAATATTGAGAACAATTTTACTATTTAATTGAAATTTTGAATAAGTGTTGAAAAATAAACGTTATCATTTAAAATATGAATATTTTTAGAATTTCGTATTTGGATTTAAATACATTGTCAACGATAGATAGATTTCTATGTAGACGCGGCCTTTTAACATCTATTCCACTTCCCAATTTGATTGATCCAAATTGCAAGTGTATATCTTTATCGAAGGCTATCATAGTTATAATGTCAATTTCTGCATCCGTTTGAATACATGAAATTAAATACAAATCATGAAGATTAGTAATTAGTAATTAGCATATAATACATTTTCATATTTAGGAGTAAATTATTTAATTAGATTATTATTAATATGACTTGATTTGACTAATAAATTATCTAAATCTACACATATAATATATTCAATTTAAATTTTAACACTCTGCACTTTTAGATATATGTAGACAAGCAAGTTAGATATATGTATTAATTATTGAGGATTTAATTTTAAAAATTTATACTAAATTCTGACAATATAAGGCTTTTGAAAATTTTCTAATAAATTTGTAAATAATAATAAATAAAATTAAAATGTAAGATAATTTATAAGGAATGTAACATCTTTTTTTACTATTATTTTAATTTATTTTTATTATTATTAAATTTGAAATTGTAGGAATGGTAAAAAAATGCATTCCTACAAATTCAAATTTAATTAAGAAAAATAAATTTTTGAAAAAATTTAATAATAATTTAAATAGTACCTATATTATATGTTATTCAAATTCTGTTATCTGAGGCTAAAAAAATTTAAAACAATTTTCTCACAGAATTAGATAGTTTGATAGGTAACAATGCTTTACAATATACTTACCTTGTTCTTTTACCACAAAATTTGTCTTGTAAATTTAAACTGAAAAATTTGATATTTAACCTTGGAAAATTGATAAATAATTTTAGAACACTTTTTCCAGTTTTTTAGATTAATTTAGAACTTGAATAATTTATTAGAAATTTATATTTTCATATTTAATTTAATAAAATTTAATTTACAAAATTAATAACAAGAATTGTTGATGATATATTTCTATAATTATATTCGCTTTACATTCTTATTATATTTTGTGGGATTATATATTCTCTCTAAAAACTGTATGTATAGCTATATGAAAAACACACGAATCGAAATATACACAATAATTATATTATAAAAATACACATTTTTACCCAAATTAAACGCATAAATTCTAAAAACAAATTTCAATTAGCATACTATCTCAATCCAGCAACATTTATGACATATTTAGAAAGCTAAAATTTTATATAAACTATTTTAATTTCAATAGAATTAATCTTTAAATATAAATTTGAAATTTTGGTTCCAGTTTTTAAATGTACCTACCAAATATTTAAAAAAAATGACACAAAATTGAAATCTATGTTTTAGTTGTTAAATATTCTGTTTTAAAATTACAATTTTCTTAAAACAAGAAATTAAAATTAAAATAAATTATTTTAATATTAAAATCAACTTTCAAAACAAAAAATTGAAATTAAAATTGAAATATCTTTTTTTAACTCTTAAATTTATATAACCATTATATTTTTACGATCCTATACACGAAATGTACGTATAACTATTTTTTGTTTGTTTAAATTAAATTTTAAAAACCAAATTTCTATTTAAACTAATATTAAAATATCCTGTTATAAAATTTATTTATTTTAAATTTTTAATGAAAAAATTTCAATCCCTTTTCACGCTCTAATTTATAAGAAAATTAAAAAAAAAAAAAAAATGTGTGAATTTAGAAAATATTTTTTTGTTTGTTGTTGTTCTTGTTATTGTTAATTTTGGATATCCTTTATAATAAAAATTTCAAATATTTTATTTTTCGAAAACTAATTTGAATATTTTCAAGGTCTAAAAATTAAAATAACTATGAAATTTATTGTTGACCATTCAGGTAAAAATGTTTTAAATATAGTTTTATTGTTGCGATACCTAAATTCTTAAACAAATAAATTTACCAATACATAGAAAATGTATTCAAATTCCTTAAAAATTTCTTATAAAATTCCTTATTAGAGAGTTTACGTTATGTTAAAGTTGTATTTGAAAGTATCATCGTATATTATGTATATATATATATATATTGTTTTTTAAATAGCTATCATTTGAAACGGACTTTTTAAATTTGCATTAAAAAAGGACAATTTTTTTTTCTTGTTTTCATTTTTATTTTAATTTATTCAATATTCTTGTATAAAATTGTTTAAAGTTTGTCAAAATAAATATTAAGTAATAAAAACGGAGCAGCCGCTTAGACCCGTTAGACTTGTCGAGACAATATTGTGCTGGTGTTGCTTCAAATACAACCGTTTCTATTCTTTAATTTAATTTTTTTTTTATGTTGTTTTCAAATTCCTTTAAATTTTTCTTTTATATTATGGTCTTCTATTTCTGTTCCATTCTTTAATTATTATTGTTCATCATTGTGATTTCGAATCCTTGAATTAAGTTCTGAATTTTAATTTTTTTATTGAGTTTCAATGAACAAATATAATATTTTAATTTTTTAGTTAAATTTAATTTTCAGATGTTTCAGATTGTATAGACTGAGAAGAAAATTGAATTTATTTAAAAGTCTGTTAGTGAAAAGCAAATGCGATTTTACGTAAAAAAAATTTTTAAATAATAAAATTAAATTGAAAAAAAAAATGTTGAATTCAAAATTTTCACTTTTTTTTTTTAATAATTTAATAAGTTTGTGTTGTACCTTTGAAACTTGACCTTTTATTTTTTGTTTATATTGAGTCTGCATATATCGGTATAAAAGACATATTTTTTTTTTTATATTTGCAAACAAAAACAAGGACTTCTGAATTATTTTATTTTTATATAATTTATTTTTATTGTAAAATTCTTTTGTATTGTGATTTTCTGTTTCAATGCGAATTGAACAATATAGATAAACATTGATGAACAGGTTTTTATTTTTATATTTTTTTTTGCAATTCTTTTATTGGCAAGGATAATTATAATTCTGATTATATATCAAATAAGGATTTTCTCTTTTTACATATTATCCCTTCTGATTGTGTGTAATTTCTCATCCGTTGTGATCCTGTTTCCATGGGAAATAGTTAAATTTAAATATAAATTATATAAAAAAATATAACAGGATTACTTGATTTTCTTGATTAATATTATAATTATTGTTAAAGATATTTAATCTGGTTTAAGACTGTATATAATTACAGTATAACTTTAATATTTTGTTCATAATAATAAAAAATGTTTTTGTTATTTTGTAATTTAACATATTAGTTTTTAAAAATAATTCGCAAAAATTCAATTAACTGCTATTTTTCAAAATTGTTTTATAAAATTTTGATTTTTTTTCATAACTGGTCAGCATTTTTAGATTAAAATAAATTTAGATTGAAATCATATTTAATTTTTTATTTCATTTTTATAAGTATATATAAGATTTGTAATACAGAGGTGGCCCACATCATATTTGCAAAAGGGTCTGTAAATTTTGACTGTACATTTATGTGCAATTGAAATAATAAAATTAAATTAAATTAAATTAAACTGGTTAGTAATTGTGTTTTTTAGTTTTGTAGATTATAATAGATCTGATGTCCGTACAATTAGATGTAGCATAGTTTGTAAATGCATAAATATTGATAAATTTGTAAAATTACGCATTATAAAACTTGATGATGCAAAAAAATGAATTCTAAAAATGCTAATCGTTTACATTCAATGAAATTTATTAGTTTTACAATCCTAATTACAATTCTATAGTTATAATTAGCAAACGTACCAAAGAAATTAGTTTTGAAATTACATCGGGAAATTTGATAATGTGTGATCTGGATTTACCAATATGTTGTCATATATTTGCAAATTTTGTTACATTTAATTTGACGGAGATCAGATTTTTATCATATATTTAGTTAACAAATAAATCGAAATCAGTATTCAATTTCTAAATATCGAGAAGGATTTTGCATATCAGAAATTAGTTATTGGGATTTAATCAATTTCAAAACTTTAAATGTAACGGTATATTTAACGGTGTATTAAAATTTTTAGTTTAAAATTAGTTACAAATGTTTATTATATGACAATTTTTGTTTTAAATTAGTGATAACCAGAGATGAGGGGCATAAGGTTCTTCCGAAATATCGATGATTACAAAAAAAATATGAATTGATTATATTGATTTGGCTTAATTGCTAAGCTAAGCTAAGCTAAGCTTATTTTCATTTAACTGATTCACATCATAAAGCAAGAATTGACATATATTTTATTAAAATATTAATATCATAATTATGAATGTCCTGCAATACATTAAAAGTATATGAGATGATAAATTTTTTAATTCCAACATTTTAATCAATTATTATTTTAATCATTTTAAGTCAATATTTAATTATAGTAATTTCTTCTATAATTCTAACATTAAAAGATTAATCAACGCAAGGATTCAGTTAATTTAAATTTAATCTATGTAAAATATTTATTTTCTATTTCGTTTGAAATCATCCGTAAACTCTATAAATTTTATTTTATTTTGTATATATAAATTTTTTTTATATTTTATTAAAGTTTTTTGTCCACATTGTCAAAGTTATGTCAATTTTGGAATAAAAATATTAATTTTTCATTAATATTAATTGAAAAAATATTTTAACTTTATAATCTTTCAAAAAAAAATTCTGAAATAATTTAAAATTTGTTTATAAGATTTGAAATAAAAACAAAAAGTAATTAATAAGGCTTACAATTGTTATAAAAGAACTTATACTAAAGATACACACTACCAATTTCTATCATTGTGAAGGTTAAATTTATTTTTTTAATATCAAATTTCTAATTATTTAGAATTATAATGTTTTAACAAATTAAATTTTATAACACAAAATCCAAAAAAATCAAACCCAATTGTTTGATTGCTTATAACAACTTGCACAAATTGACACCAAAATATCCGTTTTATTCTGTCTCCATGATAAATATTTATATTAAATAATAATTTTAAAAAATATATCCCTATTACTTTTCTCTTCCTATCTTTAGATCTAGACATAGATTGGACCTATACCTATAGTAATAACCTTTCCCACTTGTTGTAATTACCAGCCATTGATTTTAAATTTAAGAGCATGTATGCGTAATGTTAGAGCGTATATCTGTTCAATTTGTTTTTATTCTAAATTCTACAACCTACAGAGTCAGAGAAGTTTGGTTAATTAACATAACTAATTAATTTTTGTAAATAAACTCTAAAATTAATCTTCTAATAAATGTGTGTACCTAAATTCTTCTGAAAATTACATACATTTACAACAAAAAAAGGAATAATAATATTAATTCAAAAAAAAAAGTTCCTCACTTGAGTCTTTTGATTAAAAGTAAATGGTTTACTTTAAAATTATTATTCGTAAACATTTGTTATGAATAAATTAATTAATTTTTTTTTGTGTAATTTTGAGAATTAATTTGTATTTTTTAGAAATTAATATTTTATTAAAACTTGTTATATTGGTTAAAATTTTTAATATCAGTTTTAATTGAGTCGAAATGATCAAAATGATCAAGATTAATTTTACAAGTACATAGTTACATTAAAATTTTTCAAATCACAAAATTTACCTTTTGAAGGTGATATAGAGTAAGACATATTTTGATAAAAAAAAAAAACCATTATTTCAATAAACCTGATCATAATTTGATTGTTCTATCCTCTTGATTAATTTTATCTACTTCTACAAAAGACATCACCTATTTAATTTTATTTGAATTTAAATTTTTAATTAGTTTTTTTTTTTTTGATCAAATATGGTGTTTGTGCTAGGTGAAACATTTTTAATAATTAAAATTAGAATATGTAGGTATGTTTCATTAAGTTTAATTATTATTTTGATGGATTTCGATTACCGTTGCAACTGAAATCGATCAACATATTTAATTAAACTTAGTAAATAATAGTTAGAGATACCAATTGTTTTCTACCAAAAATAAAAGATATTACAATAATAAAATGATTTTAGTTTAAATATATTTTAAATTTTAAGGTTCGTGCTATAAGTTTATTATCATTTTATGTTAGTAAAAAATAAAATATATTGTTCTAAACTTCAGTTAGTAATATTGTGGAACCAAACGTATTTGAAATACACTATACACCACCTAAAACCACTCATACATACATAAAATATTATCTAGTTAAATTCAACTGAATAATTCAAATACAATAAAAATACTTTTAAAATATCTCTACAAAAAACCTTCAAAAAATATTTTTTTTGATTTATTTTTGTTGATAATGGCAAATCAAGACACGAAAACAACAACAACAACACTACTATGATGCCGATCATGATTTTATTTTTTCTTTCTTTTCTTCTCTTAACAATTGATTGGATTTTTTTTTAAATTTTTATATTTAAAAAATTGTCTTCCCAAAGCTCTTTACAGCTTAAGAATTTCTTAATGGACACTTTTTTTCTGTTTTTTTTTTTTTTTTTGTTTCTTCCCAGAAAATAGAATTAAAGTACCACTTCAATTGTTGTTTTTGTTTTTATTATTTACGATTTTGTTAAGTTTTGGGTGGCAGTGTTTGAAAATATTGTTCAGTAAGAAAGCATTAATAAAAAAAATTCAAATAGAAAAAAAAATAATGAAAAAGATAGAAAGAAGAAAATTTATTGCTAAAGCTGGCATAAAGAAAATTTATTAGTTGTTGATAAATAAATAAATAAATAAATAAAAAATAATAAAACAAAAAATATAGTACTCATACTTCTTTACAATAATAACAAAAAGAAAAGCAAAAAAAAACAAAAATGAGCAATAAAGGAAATAAAGAAATTATGTAAAAAAAAACAAGAAGCAAAAAAGAAAAAATAAATAATGTAATTTATGTTTCATTGAACTCAAATGAATTCATGGTTTGTTGAAAAAATAAAGAAACAAAGAGAAAGAATAAAAAAAATTGTAGAAGAAAATTAAAAGCAAATAAAAAAAAACTTCTGAGAAAAATATGTTTTTTTTTTTCGATTTCATTTGTGAAAACTTCATATATACGTCTCGTAATAGTATTCTTATATATATCTTTAATTCTAATTTTATATTTCCCAATATTTAAAAGTTTTCAACTGTTCATTTAAGACTCTAATGACCTACCTTGAAGATGACTTACCTTGAAAATTTCGTGTGGTTATATATCTCTTCTTGATCGATTATCCCATGATTGATTTTCCAGTCAATAGATATCATAATTTACAATTCATATTCTATTCAATCACATCAATAATGTCGTTTTATTTAAGTATATTTGGTTCATCTGGACTATAAGATTATATTATTTTCACAACAGAAATATCATTTTCTTATTTCAACAGCGTCTAAACTAAAATTGAAATATAAACAAATTTCTACAAAATAAATTGTTTATAATAGGCAAGACCACCATTTTATCTTGTTGTTTATATCGTCTATGATTTCTCCTACATTTAAACTAAGTATAAAAAAATATCAAAATGTATTCATTATTCATAGACATGAGTTTTTTATATCATTCCTCACTTTTAAAACCATATACGTAGAGAGTTAACTCATTATTATTAACTTTGCCAATTAAATCTGGCAAAAATTGGTCAAAATACAGAAATTTTTATTAATTCTTCATAATTTGAATTTCTTTATTCTTATCATTATTTTATAACTATTTATAAGATTATTAATCCAAGTTAAAATTTTGAAAATATTTTTGTAAAATTGACTTTTAAAATAATTCTTAAAATAATTAATTTTTATACTGATAAGTCATGTTTGTTTAGTAAAATATTCAAAACTTGTCAGTATAAATAACAATGTACTAGTAATAAAAGTACTAACTACTATAATAATAGTAAATAAATATAACTAACTATGATACATAGGGAAATATTAAATATACTTTTTGTGTTTGACTTCATACAAGCCTGTAGTAGAGTTTACATTCAAGCCCGAAGTTAAATTTTTTGAAAATATCCTATTAGATATATCTAGAACAGCCATTTCAGATATCTTTAGATTTATTACAGATATCTTTAAATAGTAATATAAATAAATAGAACTTGTTTATTTCTGTTTATTTATTGAAAAGTAAAATCCAATAGAAATTTAATTTCTAATTAAATTTATAAAATTTATTTTATGAATCTTTTAATAGGTTCTATGAATTTAATAGTAGTTGTATTTAAGTTGTTATAGTAGATATCTCTGGAATAGCTATTTTAGATATCTTTAGATTTATTCGTTAAGAGTTTAATCGTTCTATGGATTCATATCTTTTGGTACATTTATACTAAATAAAAATTAAATTAATCAATTATTGATGATTTCATGAAAAATAAGAGGACTGTGTACATTTCAAAAATGCATTTCTCTATTTCTATTCTGATACGAAATATCTAATTTTATTTCATGACTAATTTAGTAAATACGAATAATTTCATAATATTAATTTCACAAATATAAAAAAAATGTTTTCTTGTTTTTCTTTTATATCTGATCTAGACTCCTTTTTTTATGAAAATTTCTAAATTGATTTCTTTTTTTTTTATTATACATATTATTATTTTTATTATTCATTTATTAAGAATTTGAATAAAAAAAGAAATATTTTTGAGATCATGTTTTCATTTAAAAGATTGACTCAGACTATTTGATATTTTTTTGTGTTTTTTTTTCTTGTGTTTACTGAGTTGATTAAATTTTTACCCCCAAAAATATCGCCTCCATATAAATTCTAATTTTTAATTTTTTCTTCTTATTTCTTTATTATTTCTTATTAGGTACTTGACATTTATTGCATAATTTAATGATATTTCGTATTACAGTATTATTGTTGAAATTTAGAAATAATTTTAATTAAACAAAATTAACAGGACAAAATAAAAAAGGATATAAACGAGTCCTTTATGGTTTGGTGATGCCTGTTACAGTTTGGTAATGCCTTAATAAAAAAAATTAACATAAATATGACTCCTTCTACATTTAGGCAAACTAACTATTATAGGCAAAGTATGAAACAAACTAACTATTATAGGCAAAGTATGAAAATGTATAACTATTATATATGAAGAGATCTATAATGCAGTCAAATGTATACAGAATTCTGTAAGAAGTGGTGTATTAGTATTTAATATTTTAACTAGTAAAAATTGAATTTATATAGTATAGTATAGATTTCGAATTTTACCTTTATTCTGAATGAAATATAAATTATTTTTTAATCAAATATTTTAAAAGTAAATAATTCAAAAATAATTCAACAACATAATGCATTATTTTAATGGTGCTTAATGATTATTTTGAATTTGAAGAATCATTACAAGTATAACCAGTGGCTATATATATGAATTTATATTGCGCATTACTTATAATGGTACTTCAATTATAATCTGCTGCGAACAGATGAATGAAAAAAGCAACTTGAAGTTTCAATACTAGCATAATTTTTGTTTTATCCATTCAGTACCTATCCTACTTGTACCATACCCTGATCAATTACAAATACAATGTTATAGAAAATAACAAATTTGTAAACACAATTTTTATTTAATTCTAAATTTTGTATATAGAATAAAATATTATTATTATTATTATTTATTAAATATAATTTAAATTATACACAATAGTAATTTACAATACCAACAGTTGCCAGGACTATCGTCTTTTTTACAATTTTTTTCTTGTTTAGAATAAAATATTTGTAATGAACTATTGCAAATAACAACAAAATTTTTTAAATCATTATTACAAATGTACCGTTATCATGATTAACTCTCTCACTTTTAGCGTACAACGAGCCCCGCAAGACCTAAGTGCTTAGGATATAAGCCAATCAGAATCACAGTTCTTATTTCCACTCTACTAACCAACCAACTCTCTTACTATCTATTACAAACAAATGATATTTAATAATTATTTTTTGTTTTTAATTTACTCTAATAATTTATTACAGATTAACCATGAGAAATTCATTCTTTCAAATCGATCTTTTATTTTTATTTGAATTAAATTAACTTTAAAGATTTGCAGTAAAAAACGAATATAAAAATTTAGCTACCTACTTTCAAAATTCAGTTATAATGCAAATTAAAATCCCTGAAAATTAAAATTTATTAATAGAAAAAACAATATAAAAACAAAAAATCAAATCAATAAATATATCAAATCAAAAAAGTGCATCTTTCAAAAAACGAAAAAAAAGTTCACCTCAAAAAATTAAATATTTTCGTGGTCATTGATTTTTTTTTGTATTTTTAATTTTTTGTTATCGTTAGATTCATTCAATGGCAAATTAAAAGATGAAAAATAAAAAAAAATATATAAATTTAAATCATCAATGAATGAATGTGAAATGAATGAAAAATTATATTTAGAAAAAAAAAAACTAAATTTAAATATTTAAAATTAAATTGAAATTGAAATCCAAACTGATGATAAAGTTTATTAAAAAAAAAAAATAAGAAATTAATGAGTTGTAATCAAAAGTGATGATAAATCTTCGCCACAACAACAACAACAAAACACACAATTAAAGTGTTGATGGCAATATCAGAAAAACAAAGTAATATTTAATAAAGCATTAAAATATTAAAATATAATGTCATTGCCATGAGGAAGTTGTTTTTATAATTAGTTGTATATGTGTACATTTCGAAAGATTATTAAAATAACTTATCGTAAAAACGTAATGAATTAATTTAGGAATTTCGGAGGTTTATTTATATTTCATTTTAACCGACAATGGATCCTACTACTTCTTATGGAAAAATTCAATAAATTTAAAAATATTTATTTATAACATAGAAGGCCAAATGAAATATTTGTTGTCACACGGAAACACTGGACATTAACAAAAAAATTTAATACTTTGATCAATTAGATCAATTCAGCATTAAAGTATAACATTTTTAAATTGATTGGGTGGTTTTATGGGTTTGAAAAGACCTGCGCAGGCAAAATAGATGATCATACTTCATATTCTACTTCATATTCTACTTCCCAAACCTATTTCCTAAACTTACTTGATGATTTGTAATTGTAACAACATATTCATTACTTTGTTGTTTTTTTTTGTTTAGTTATTATTTTTAATTTTTATTTGCAAATATCGATATTACGATAGCACCATACTTTCTTCATCAGTGCTTGTGATTAATTATTCCATAATTTTGTTGAAAATTTTCAAATTGCTTAGAAATTAGATTCAATGGTATCACAATGAAACTCTTTGGTATAAAAGTGAAGTATTGGAATTGACTACTACCTACCTACCTAATATTGATTGTATAAAGCTATGAAAAATATGTAATTCCCATCACAGACTGTTATATTCTAATTTGATATCCTTAATTTTCATATTCACCAAATCAATAAACACTAAAATAAAAAACGAAAATTACATTCACTTTGACCTTAATTCTTAATCAATTTACTTTTGATTTGATTTGATTCATAACTACGACCTAAAAATAAATGAAACTCAAAACTTCTTGTGTATTTTCAATGAATGAAATTTTTGCTATAAAGAAAGAATGAATTAAAAATATGTATACTTAACCTAAAAACACTGATTTTTCTTTCACAAGTCTCAGACAAGTCTCTGTACATACAAACAAACAATAATTAAATTCATTTAAAAAAAGAACATCCTTTCACTTTTTTAATTGTTTTGAAATCCTTTAATTTGTGAAATAATTACAATAAGAAATATGAGAATTTTTATACCGTATATCCGTTCCTATTATATTATTTGCTCTTGAACTTCAACTTGAAAACAAAAATCTCAATAATGTAAAGAAATTGAAAAAAAAAAAAACTAAAGCAAATAAAAATTTAAAAAAAGGATATTAAAATATTCTTTCAAACAAAGGATGCAAAAAAAATATTTGTTTTTTCTTAATTTTTTGAAAACTCCAACATTTTATTTTTATTTCATTCAACTTTTTTTTTTTTCTTACATATGACCTCCAATATCTTATTTTATTAATTTGATTCAAACAGGATTTCATATTTTATGTTCTTTATTTATTATTATAATATTATGCTGTGTTCGTTTCTTTTTTTTAATCAACAATAACAAAACCAAAAATCTTGTTTCATTGTGCATTTGAAAGGACGAATTTATTCTAAAAATAAATTCAATTTAAAATGAAAGACTTAAGTTAGAAACTTGAAATTAAAATGGAATGAAAAAAATAAAAGAATTTTTATTGTAAAGTAAATTGAAATAATATATATATATTTATATATTATATTTTTATAATTCTTTTATGATCTTTTTATATTATGTACTTAAGTATGGATGTACAAAGAATGAAAATACGATTCGAATTACACATCTTCATCGATCTATCATAATTTTTACTGTACAATTTTCTGTATTCTTCTTTAGTTTAAATTTTTATTACAGCACATTTTTTTTTTAGCACAATAATGTGAGTTGTGATGGAATTGAAATTGAAAACAGTTTATATCAGGGGTAGAGAACCTGTAGATTTTTTGATTGAAAATTTGAATAATTCTGAAGTTGTAATTAAGCATTAAATAGTTACTGTTATTTAATATTAAATAGTTTTATCTGAAGATAGTTAAAAAACTATTTTCCCTCGTTGAATGGTAGAAGTCTTCTAAAATACATAATAAACTCTTTCAGATTTACTTGTGTGTAAACTACACCCTTCCTCTATTTCAATCCAGTCCATCAACACTAAAATGCAATTTTGTTATAACCTTAATATTATATTTTCATTTTACCCAAGACCATTGATAACTGTTTTTTTGTTTTTGAATTTCTTCATTTTATTTATTACACTTTATACAATGAAATATAATCAGAAAATATTTTTGTTTTGTAGAGTTTGTTTTGGACTAGTAAACTCAATGGTGATATTTAATTAATTTTATTTTAAAACATACCCTGGTAGTCGTTTTCAGATTCACCTTACCCTTTACGTGCTCATCAGCGTATGATTTCAAATATTTGGAGGTTGTTTTAGTCTACTCTTCTTATGGTTGTTGTATTTTATTGTTTCACTTTGCAGTTGAATATGTAAATTGTTTTAAATTATTTGATTT
Organism: Argyra leucocephala; assembly: GCA_963942445.1. Lineage (NCBI taxonomy): Eukaryota > Metazoa > Arthropoda > Insecta > Diptera > Dolichopodidae > Argyra > Argyra leucocephala. The sequence continues at coordinate 13,763,334 of OZ012678.1, read as the reverse complement.
GGAACAAACTATGTAAAATTTTTGACAGCCCCCACAACTTATTTTTGGAAACGTAAAATTTTTTTTGGTTTTGTTTTCAGCACCAACTTCTTACAGCAAGATTCCATATGTTCAGATTGCTTACGCTTTGTACTATATAGTTGTAAAAACATAATTTGCTTTCTGGAGAAACCTAAAACTGTGTCCCCATGAGTTAATACATTATTTTTTATAACTGTTTGTTTTCGTATTCTACATATTATATGTTTTCGTTCATTTAATCATTACATCCCCATTTCGGTATACGACCAATATTTAACATAATTTTTTTTTTAGATACATTATTGTTATCCGTATTATTGTTTAGAGCTATCCAATTTAGTTTATTTATTTTAAAGCCAGCAGGTATGATAATAATATCATCACTGTCCCGCAACCTCAACACTGGTGGATAGGACTATACTATGTATAGGTGCATAGAGAACAATTTTGGAACTCAATTTGGATCGAATTTGCCAACTAAAAAGAATTTAGCTATTGTACCATTTCGTAGCAATAGTTATAGTAATTAATTTAACAACTATATTCAAAATTTAGAATTGAAATCTCAAAATAGAGAATGCAGTATTCAAAACCTTAACCAAATTCCATTGAAATATATAGTATAGAAATATTTTCTAGCTCTGTCTGAACAGAGTTGAATTAATTAAATAAGTTGAATGTAACCTACAAGGTACAGGTACTAATTCAAGTACTAAAATAAATTTTACTACGTCATAAATTTTATAGTTTGTATTTGAGTGGATAACAAAACCTTTTTGAGTTGTATTAAATTTTTTTTTTAATTTTACAATTTAAATAAATTAAAATTTATTTATTACATGTATAGGATGCAGTTTACAGCGGACAAGAATTAAAAACTACACTTTAATAATATACCAGTCTTGAAAAGAAGTTTCTCAAACCTTAAAAATTTATATAGTTGAGAATTCTCTCTTTTAGGATTCTCAAATAAATTAAAAATCTACACAAATAACTGTAAAAATCGGCTATAAACTTAAATTCGAAGCGATTTGAAGTAAATGAAAAAACAAAATCTAACAAAGTTTCTATCTTAAGTCTTTCATATTTTCAAAATTTTCTTTTTTTCTGTAAACCGAAGAAATTACGCAATAACTTTATTTGATTTTCTTGTTTTTTTTTACTGACTTTATAACTGACTTGTTGATTAAAAATAAACTAAATCGTTTTTTCATTTCAAATTAAAACTAACAAAATTTAATTTTAAGGTTCATTGATTGGAAATAAACAATATGTTTTTTTTATTTAGCAAAAACTTATCCTAACTCCACGCAAATTTACTTTAATTTTAATTATAAATTAAAGTGCGTTATGTCTATAATTTTATAATAAAAAAAATATAAAAAAAAAATAATAATAAGATGAAAAGAACAACTCAATTCTCATTTCAAGCAGAACCAAATTACTTGAAATATAAAAACAGAAAAAAATCATGACTGATCATCATTTCAACTCTGACAGAGTAACAAAATATGTAACTTATATCCAAAATTCGTAAAAAAAATAAAAAGAAAATAAAAATATATCTTACATAAAAACCTGTATTTTAAAATAATTGAAGTGAACATAAGATCGGGTATATTTTAACCCTTAAATTATATTGATATTAATTTTGTATCATATATATATATATATTAATAGAGATCAGTGGCTTGGATTAGTCAAATAATTCAATTTGAATTTTTTTCGAATTTGAAATAATTCAACTATGTTTTTTATTCTGTTCTACAACAGGAATTTAAATTAAAGTAAATTAAATAATTATTCAGCCAGTTCAGAAAGAATTAATCTCGATAAAATCTAAGAGACAAATAATATAGATCAGGTTTACACGTATTTACATTAAAGCATTCTAACTATCCAGTTAAATCAAAACTGGCACACTCTACATTGTGTTAATGACTTAATACTATTATAAGTGCTAATACACTAATATGTCTTTAAAAAAATGAATACGTTTTTTTTATGTTGCATTTATGTGAAATAATGAGATTTATCATTTTTTACTAATAATGTTAAAGTCTTTGGTAAGACTTTAAAATTAAAAAAATATAAAAAAAAACCAATAAATGGATCTGGTCTCTGAGTAAGCCCCCTACCAGTGAGAAATCTATGGATATTAAGAATGGGATAGATAGGTACGCGGAAGTGACCATTCTAGTTGCATCTAGAAAATCAATTAGTACATTGTGCATTTTTTATACCATAACTGAAGTGACCTATGTCATGTTTGGTTGTTTATCTACTCGTCCAGTGCTAGACCCTGTGCAAAATGAACTCAGATTTATCAGCTATTATATAAATAACTTAGTTGATAAATTTCTGAAATTCTAGGATATAAACAAATATTTTTTTTTTCTATCCAATTTACGGTATAATCTATCTTATGAATCTAATAATAATAATAACAGTAATCATTATATGATGTCGAGTAATAATGTTTAATATTTAAATTTAACAGATGAAGAGTGAGCTCAGTGTTTACTTAAATTGATAAGTCTCAAGACATAGCTTGTCCAACTATCAAAACAAATATTATACTAAAAACCATATACTGTCAATTTAAGGGTTAATACAATATTATTTAACTTTCAATCCTCACGAATATATTTAAGAGTTTAACTAATTTCTTTCTATGGTTCATTTGGTAAATTAAAAATGAATTTTCGATTTTTTTTTTATTTTCTGTTAAAATTTCTGTTTTTAGAATAATTCGGTTCATTTGTTTCTTTATTTGTGAAGATCTTTAATATAAAAATGATTCTGAAAAAAAAACGAAAATAACAAAAAAAAAACTTATAATAAAAAAAAAATGTACTGAATGTGATCTATTGGTAAATGTAAATGAATAATGAATGAAATGACAGACAACAACTAATAACGAAAAAGATTCATAGTCATCATTTTCAAATTTGGGTAACGAACAACAACATATACACTAACATGTACACTCCAACCAAAAAAAAAAAAAACAAGAAGAAAAAAAAACGGATTCAATTAAAATTAAAAATAAACAGAAAAAAAAAACAATTTTTTTTTTTGACAATTAATCCAAAAATTAGACACGATACTACAAGGAGAATAGAGGAAGAGAATTTTAAAATCATCTCAGAATCTTTTTTTTTTTTTTTTTTAAAGAAGATTTTTTTAAAAATACTTTAGAGAAGTTTTTCTATACAAGGTTATTGTAAGAACTGTTGTAGACAACAAGTAAAATATGATAAATTGATTTTTGTTTTGTTTTTGTTATTATTGTTTTTTTTTAATCTCACAAAAATCAAATTAATTTGTTGAAAAAAGAATCTTAATCTTAATATGGTGGTTATATAGCAGGTTGTTATATTTTTAAGCTTTTGTTACTAAGTAAAAATAATACTTAATATATATATATATATTATATTATATATACATATATACAGAAAAATTAAAGGAACATTAAGAATGTTGAATCTTCATTATATATTAGACACGTACATGATAAATGAATTTAAAATTGGAATTAGTTTTATTAAAATTTGATATACAACAAAACAAATTTAAATTTAAATCAAGTGGCTTGTGGGGAAGCTTAAGTTAAGAATTAAAAATTTTTAGTATTTATAGTTTTGACAAAATAATTACATATATGTATTTAGTACTTCATATGGTGTTTCCAACTCAGTAGTTAACTGTAGGACGTAGTTGAAATTAAAATGAATAAAATATTGTCAATTTGAAATTTAAAAAATAATTTAATTTTTAAAGACATTTAAAAAGACCATTACTTCATCCTAATAAGAGTTTTTGTTCCCATTTTACCCTGAGTGCACGATTGACTATTCAGTTGGAAACACCCTATATTTTAATTATTGTATTAAAACATTGTTTTTGTTTTAAATATTTCATATATGGAAAATGAATTAAATAGCATCGTGATATTTGAAAATATATTTTTTATTAAACAAATTGAATTTCTGTAGAATATTAAACTTCTTAAAATTGAAATCGACAATTATTAATATTTTATATTTGTGTACTAATCTAACTAGGAAATTTAAAACTATAATGTATATATTTATATGATAGCTCGCCTACGAACGAATTCATAATATGTGAAGAGATCCACAATCACTGATACAACAAAAATCAAACAATATTTATGTTGGTTAAACGACTATGCATCTAAGATTCTAAGCCCTTCATACACTGTGACACTTAATGAATTTTATACAATTTGATATGAATAACGATTACCTACTGAATATTTGATTGTGTTATATTTTTTGTGTGGTTATTTTTTGTTATATTTGCTATTCATACTCTTTGCATACAATTGTAGAGACTTATCGTCTTACAAATAAATCAATTATTATTATTATTTCACGAAATTGCTATGATAATATTTTATTTAACTATTTATTGCCGAATTCTGCATCATTAAGGAGTTTAAAAAATTGAATCAGAATCCATAACGACATATATCGAACAAGGTGAACATTTAAATAATTTTTAAATAATTTTACAATTAATCTGCTTCCGAACATTTTTATAAATATTTTTAAAGACAATTATATTCTAGAGCTATCCAATAAACGTTAAAAATAATATTAAATTAAGTCTAGCTCGTTATTTAAAGATTATTAAAAAAAAAAGAACAAATAAAAAAGAAGTATAGGCTTTTAATTGTCTAGTACTCTATTGAAATTTATTCAAGTGTAGATTCCTAATTGACTAATATCCTATTGTATGTATAAAGTATAATTCAATCATTGACGATTATTAAAAGTAACAAATAAGGGGTGTAAATTCATAATGGACTACAATTTATCCACACTTTACAATATATCCAAAACAACAATTGAATATAATATATTCAATATTTATTTAGAACCATTCTAACTGAAATAGACTAAAATTACTTACGATCATATTATTTATTCAGTTTTTTCATTTTTATGTCTCAATTTTAATAATATTTTCAACTGCACTAGACTAGAGTGTATTTATTTATTAAAAGACTATAATAATAAAATGTTTTAATGATTTTAGCTTCAATCATCTAGTTTGAGTCTCCTGTATCAAATTTTAACAAAACTATAAAATTTCATAGCAAATGTTTTTTTCATATTATTCAATTTAATTCACATACATATTTTTATTGAATTACAAGTTATGTAAGGACTTTTTCACAATCGCCTTCGATTTTTTTGCAGTCCAAAGATTATTGTATAAAAAATAAAATATACGATTATAATAGAAGCAGTTAAAAACTCAAAAAGCTTTATATACAAAAATATACTTACTCATATTTTTATTTATACATTAAAACTCTCATTCTAATTCATTATCTATTTCTATTTATTTTAATTAAACCTATACAAAAACCCATAAAAATTATTACAAGTAATAAAAAAAAATAAGACCACATGAATTGCATTTTATAAATTGAAAGACTTAAGAGAGAAACTTATTCTTACAATAATATTTTTAATTATCAAATTCTTTTACTAAATCATACCATATTTTTGGTTTTCTATTTTTAATAATTTTTTGCATAATATCAATACAATATGTATATATATATATATATATATATATATTTATGTGTATTTTGTAATTTAACAAACTAGGCCTACTTGTTTTATTATTATTTTGATTATGTTTGTTTTTTTTTTTTCAAATTCCTATACTTCAATCAAACGCCCATGTTAAATTTGACAAATAATTAAACAAATTATCAATACTCAATTTTTGTTTTTTCTATTCGTTTCTTGTTGTTTTTATTTTTTTTTTTTTGTTTTATGTATTTTTATTTTATACTGTGAAGTTTATTTCCGTGTAGCAAAAATTTTTTTAATTTTCACAAAAAACTGGTATGCTTTATAAATTCTATATAATATACCCATTGTGTATACGTCTATAAAATGTATATATATATCGTATATATAATAAAAAAAATATTAAATAAAATTAAAATATTAATTTAACAAGTTTTAATATAAGTGTTATTTTTAAATATTCTCTAATTTATAAAATATTTTTTTTTTAGAATTAAAAAAAAAAAAAACAATTTTTAATTTAAACTAAAGACAAAAAAAAGGACTCAGAAACTAAGAAACACAAATAAGTTTTAGATTTCTTATTTGTGATAAAACCAAAATTCAATATATAAATAAATCTTATATTTTAATAAGATCAAAGACCTTTTCTAATAGCAAAATAAAAAATTAAAAAAACAACAAAAATGTAATTCAAACGAATCAGAAATTAATAAAAGAATAATCAAAACAGTAATCAAAATAATAACCAAAATAAAAATAATAAACTTGAAATAAAAACTGGTGTTATTTGAATTTTAAATGAACTTTTTTTTTATTTTTGGAATTAAGTATATATATATATAAATGTACAGTATATAAGTATACACTTTTTGGCAGTTATTAGGAGCTTCTAAAAAATACTTTTTTTTTTATATTTAAAGCTTCATTCCCGTTTCACTATATTTTATATATATTTGTAAATTATTATCCCTTGACTATAAAAGTAGATTTTTATTTTGTTATCATAACCAAAGATTTATTTGAATTAATCTATTATAATTATAATTAATTAAAAATCTATAGGTCATGTTGTGTTGAGAATGTTATACACATTAATAGAAATCTAAATTATTGATTTTTTTTTTATCATATTGTTAGTAATTTAGATAGAATATATTTTTATACATTAAACATGGTACTGCAGTGGATCTCATAAAATAGAACGAGTACAATGATCAATATCAACTTTCTCAAACAACCTTCAATCCAATCCACAGTTTAGAACTTGACAGTACTCTGGTAGTATCCTTCGATTTTTTCCAGTTTGTGTTCATAACGTCGTCATAGTTCATGTTTTTCCATAATCAATGTAACAATGTATTATTTTTCTTTTGAATACCTTGTTTTGGTATTTGAAAATAAAATAAAATAAAATAAAATAAATAAATCTAATGCTACAAATATCCAAGTTGACAATAGAAAAAAAAAAAATGGTTAACAACAATTAGTAATTATTTGACTAAAATTGCAGACAAAGTCGGCAAAAAATATATAATTAAGATTCAAACAGATTATGGAAATGGTTAGAACTTTAATTCTTCTTTCAATAATCATTCAAATTTATTATAATCTAAAATCTACTAAATTAAATTTCAATACATACAAAAATTAAAAATAATAAATTTAAAAATAAAAAATGACAGCGTAAAACTTTATAATTAATAAACTCTAAATTATTCTGTTCGACTACACAAAAAAAAAGGAATTAAAAAGAAAAGAATAAATATAAAAAAAATTTATTACCCCAAAAATAAAAAAAAAAGTATACCTACTTACCCCTGTACCAAAATAAAATAATATTCAAAATAATTTTTCTTATAATAAAAACTTTAATTTAAAACTTGTTTTTTTTATTTATATTTTTTTTTTTATATATTTTGGTTTGGTTTTTTTTTTTTTTTTTGTTTTGTTTTGTTTGCAAATAATTTAACATGTTTATACATTGAATATAATTCTAAATCGATAACGGTAATGAAATATAACAGGAATTTTCCAAAAAAAAAAAAAAACAACATATTAGAACAAATAATGGAATAACTGTATAATTGCGTTGTTTATTCAAAATAAACAATAACAAAAATAAAAGCAAAATCATAATAGAATCAAAAACAAGTTTCTAGCTTAAGTCTTTTGATATAAATATAATAATTTCATTATTATAAACAAGAAAACTAGTAGACGAAGGTGTTATATAGCATATGTTAAGCAGATGAATTAAAAAAAATTAAATATTTCAGAAATTTCAAATTAAATAATAATATTTTATTTTAAAAATATATTCGATATTGTATATTAAATAAAAATCTATTTTATTTTAAAAAATATCCATGTAACTTGATTTAAGAATCGAGAGGTGACAGAAAAATCTTGTCAAAACAAATATAAATAATACATAAGTAAATTGAGTGGAGAGAACAATTCTATAGATCGAGAGAGAACAAAAATGCACAACCTGGAGTTGATTGTCTTGATGTAGTAATTTGAATATTTACTACAACTTACCTACATGTTATGTTTAAAATTGTTAGAATCATACTTTTAATTAGATGAGTAAAATAAATAATTAAAATGTTGATTATCTCAGTTAAAAAAATTTATCTTCACTGTTTTTTTTATTTATTTGAAAATATCGATAATTCTGAAAGCAAGTTATTTTCTTTATGAGTTTCTTTTTTTTATAATTTACTCCTCTTGTAAGCTTAATTCTTTCATTTAACATCCCAGTCGACTTTTGCTAATTCTATACTCTGTTAATACAGTTTTTGTTTTTGCTTTTCTTCTTCCAATGTTATGTGACATTTGATCTATTCCTCATGTATCTACCTTTAACAAAATATGTTGTTTGATCAACGTTTCACGTTTTTCATTTTCTTGAAAAATATCGCTCTAGATTTTTTAAATATTGTCTAGAATTATTAAATATAAACGAAAATCTTAACTTTCTATACCTCAGATTTGCTTTGATAAAACTAACATGGATTTGATATCAGGTATACTTCCTCAGTTAGTATCCAGCTGCATTTGTTGCTTGTTGTACTTAAATAAATTTATTACTATAAATTTATTCCAGTCAAAATATGTTAGAAAATTACAAAAAAATGTGACGCAAATCATATACAAAAATCTGTTCGATATATTTGTCAAAGAACATCATATACCAAGAATAAATTTTATTTTTGTGTTTATTTTTATATTTTTGTTTTTTCCTAAATTTGATAAGGCATTCCACATTAAAAAATAAATAATAAAAATATATTTTTAAAATAAATATTAAAAAAAAAAAAAGATAATTTATTTGGCCTTCTTCAAGCAAAAATAATCCGATTTGCAAAAATCTATATTTAATCTATAGAAATGTTTTTATCTTTTATTCTGCTAAAATAATGTATGAAAAATTTTCTAACAAAATGTAGGTATTTTATCTATAATAAATAGATATGAATAATTGTATATTATTAATTACGTAATACTGAGTAGCCTGCTGAGTTTTAATTCGAAATCAATGTAACAAAAAAAAAATAATATTTTTTAAGAAAAAAGTAAACAGAAACAGCGTTAAATTTTTGGTAATTTAGTGATTAAGAGATTTTTGAAGAAAATTCTGTTTTTTTTAGCTTCGTAATTTAATAGATAAATTGGTAAAATAATTAATTTTTTGTAACTAAGAAAACTGAAATCATAATATTTATATACACTAAATTGATTGAATTTGCATATTTACATAAATCATTGAACCTGATCGTACCTAGAGTGCTAGTTCAAGTTTTATTTCAATTGAAATTGTTATTTTGAAAGCAATAAATTAATTACATAATAAATTGTAAAAATAAACAAAGAGATTTTTCAAAGTTTTATTTTTATAATTTTTTAGTACAATATATTAAAGAATAACTGAGCATTGAAATATATTTTTACAAATCTTTATATTTAAAACTTTAAATATGATTAAATCAAATTAAATTGCTGCTAAGAGTAAAATATACGGCGATGAATGGATTTGACAAATGATTTCACATTTGTTTACAGCCATTTAAAATAGAATACAAAAATAAATATTTAATATCTCAAGATCACATAACCAATTTACTTAAAGTTTTGTTTTCAATAGAAAGTTGGACATCACAAAATAAATGTTTCGACAAAAGTTGAATTTGTGGCCACTGTCAGCAAATTTTGAGTCTACTCATACTTTGAGCAAAGCTATACCTTCACAAATTGACCGAAGTAAATATACATAAGTATTTCAAATCAATCAATAACTATTTTTTCAACTTATATTTTGAGATAATTCTTTTTAATACAAACGTAAAAGTAAGCATAAAATAAATTTTTGAGTTAATTTGAATTATGTTAAACTTAGTAAATTACCATAAAATTAAAAATCTTAAATAATGTAGAAAATCATAAAAATCCTAAGTACTATATATAATTCTGTATTCCAATCTCTGTGTAAAAGCAATTAGGATGTTCATCCCATAGCCTTGGAATCATGTAAAAAAAAAAAATAATAATAAGTTCGACCAAGTTACAACAACGTATAATCTTATCGCATCTCAAAGCCACATTAGTCTGTTTCAGTTACAATTTATTTAAATACAAAGACAGACAAATATAAAAAAAACATTATACTAGAAATGAATTTTTTTATTTTATTTTTAACCCTCATGTACCTACGTCAAACAATTTTTCATCTTTAATTTTACTTTTTTGTTTTATAAATAATATTTAAGAAAAGCTTGATAAAACTTGGTAAAACAAAAACAAATTCAGAATCAATTAATATTTTTATTTAAAAAAACTTTTTTATCATAATTTATTATAATCACATCATTATATTTTTATTTTGTTTTTATTAATTTTATTAAATTTATACTTAAAAATAAATTTTTTATCTAATAATTTTTGGAGGTTTTTATTTTCTAAACCTTTATATGTCAATAATTTGATATGTTTTTTTTTTCTCTGAAAAATTGTCTTTTTTTAAAATTGCATTCAAACAACAATAGAATTGAATTCATATAGATTCCAGTAGTAAGTGAGTAAGTCATATCATTAATTTACATAATATGGTCTTCTTAAACTTGACCAAAATTTCTTTGAACTTTTTAGTTTGTTTTTGTTTTTAAATAAATTTATTCAAAAAATAAAAATAAACAAAAATATAGTTTTTTTTTTTAATATTAGAAATGACATTGTACCCAAATTTAATCATAGAAAAATTAATTTAACCTAGACGAAATGTTTTTCGGGTTTGTTTTTGTTTTTTTGTTTATGATTTAAAATAATTTATTTTAATATTTTAAATTTTATATGTCATTTCCGATAGATTTGTGATGTTCAGGCTGGTAAATTTTCTTTTTTGCTTTTATTTTTCTTATTAATTATTAAATTAACAGATAATATTTTTTCCAAAAATTTTTATAATAAATTAAGAATATATTAAGATTATTAATATCTTAAGTTGTGATCGCTAATGTACTTCTTTTAATAATTCAAAACCATAATTGGATTATTTTTTAGTTATCTTGAAAATGTTAGATGATGAGTTCGAATTGCTAGTTGAAATAAAATAATTAATCAAAAACAGTTTCGCTTAAATTATTTTACTTCTGGTGGCCGAAAAGATTTTACTCAGTTTTCTATTTCAATTTAATTTTGATTATATCAACACTGTTTAGTTTGTTAAGTCATTTTCTCTTAGAAAATAATATTAGACCTAATATGTTAACTCTCCCGTTTATAGATATCGAGTATAAATTAAAACTTGTACTTTCAGTTTGATTAAAATATTTTATCATCAAATAATTTATTACCAAACTAATCTATTGGTGGAGATAAGATTCATGCTTTACTTATAGCATAAACACTGTCCATTTCAATAAGCATAATACAATTTATTCCTATCTCGTACACTACATCTAAAATAGACAAACTTAATATACCAAGACTCTACTCTTCTTCATTCCATTATCTAATAATTGCAGAACAACAAATTACCAACTGTATTTTGTTTTCAAATATCTATATACTATTATGACTCTACTTAGCATAGTCCTTAAAACTGTATTCTATAAACTAAAACTAGCTTAAAAATCTGATTTTATATTAGAAGCTGACTCAGACATCGATATGCTGGACGTTTTCATTAATTCATATTTTTTTCAATGTGTTGATATTTATAAGTGTCTTTTCGTCCAACATCTGTATTCCATGGCTTCGTATGAACTCTTTAATTAAAAGTATACCATAAAATATCAAAATTACAACAACAACAAAAACTCCAAGAATATATAAATTCGATAAATTTGAAACCCAAAATTAAAAATAAAAACAAAATCATGGAGCAAGGTTAATTCTCATACCTCAACTCAGCAATCATATTTCATAATTTCAATTTTGTAAATTTATTTCCATATTAATTTTTTTTCTTTCAAATTTTTGAAATTTTTTTTTCATTCTTTCAAACACAATTAAGGCACACCTTTTCATTTCATTTTCAGATCAACAAAATGACATTCGATTAATGTGTTTTTTATTTATTTATTTTTTAATTTATACAAAACGGAAGATTCGATATTTTTATACTTTTACTGAGTTTTATTTTTGTTTTTTTTTTCTTTAAATAAAAATTTAATTAATTGTTTAGTATTCAATAAATGATTTTAAATTGATTTTTATTATTATTTTTATTTTTGTCGGTGAATGGATATTAGAATGAATAACAATGCCATAAATAAATTTACTTCTTTTACCAACAGTAAATTTACTTTTTATCTCAATTATCTCATAATAATTAATAATGTAAAAAGTATAAATTTATATTATAACTGTTCCCATTGAACTTTAATTAAATTTAAATTTGAATTTTGATAGTTTTAATGATTTTGTTATTTACATCAAATTTAATTATGATTTTTTTTCATATTAATGATTTTTTGCAATAGCAAGTTTTCGTACATTTTTCCTTATTTAAATAGAAAGAAGATAAAAGACTTAAGCGAGAAACCTGTACGATATTTTTATATTAAATTTTTATGACATCTTTTTCCCATCTTTTTTTGTTTTTTGTTTTATGTACTCGACAGTAAGTAAAAATACCTTTTCCAGTACTGCAATTAAGCACGGTACTGCAATTTTTCAATTACACGTGGGAGGATAGAAGAATTATTTGTTACAAATTTGAAAACATTTCGAAAGTGTACTAATTTTAAAATATGTAAATTTTATAATTACAATTTTGAAAAAAAAGTGATATTAAATTTGTGTGGCTTTATTACTAGTTTTAACTAACCTTTTTAGTAATTAAAAGGGTTAGTCAAAATTAGTTAAACAAACTGTCGTGCATTTGGCACTCACCTTCACACTCAGAATATTACACTCAATAAGATAATTATTATAATAAATAGAATGTAAAATATATTAACTCGCTGCGCTGATCATATAATTAAGAATAAACAAAATATATATGTACTATAAACCCTTTAAAAAAAAACTAGTTAAAAAAGCTGTTCTTTAAGTAAAATTAGAATATTTTTATTTCTAAAATCTGCTTACTTTCTTACATAGATGAAGCAACGGGACTGTATGAGTCTCCCGCCAACTGATGGAATATTTTATTTTATATTAATAAGCTACTATATTTTCTACCTGTTATAATCTACTTACTTTAGTACCTACTTTATTCAAATTTCGAAAACTAATACATGAAAAGCTCAATCGTAAATAAAACAAACAATTCTAAGTATTTGAATAAATTACTCGCCTTTAAAATCAACAATTCCTAGAATTTTTTCAAAATAAAATTTGTCAACAGTGACTCAATATAATCAGATCAAAGAACTTTATGAATTAATTTCTCACGACAATTGAAATTCCAAAGTAAAACATTTTCATAGAATTTTCATATTTAGTAAAGGAAAAATTTTCTGTTCAAAATTTCAATTAAAAAATCTCATCAATCGTATTTAATCATATTCAAATAATACCTTTTTGTATTTTGTTTGTTTTTGTTATTTTTGTTATTTTTGTTATTATTGTTTTTCTTTTTTTTAATTCGATTTCAATTGCTCTCACCTTTGTGTTTTTTTTTTTTTTTTTTTTTTTTTAATCAACAAAAACTGAAATAATAAAAGAGAACCATTATTTCCGCAAGTCTTAACGTAATTATCATTCATTCATGAATCATTTTCAATTAAATTTACAAAAAAATAAATTTACAATATAATAAAAAAAAAAAAACCGGGTAAAATAATATAAGAGAAAAGACAATATTTTAGAAATGTATATATAAACATTTGCAAAAGTTTAAATTCAATTTTTATGCTGTACACAGAAAATTTATATTTTTTTGAATTACATTTTACATTTCATTCCATCATTAAGTCATATTTCAAGTAAGTTAGCTCATCGGAATAAAAATTCTATAATTTAAAGAACCCTTTTGCGCAGAAATTGGGATGAAAAATAAAGAAAAAAATTGATAGGTAAATCTTTTGACTCCACAATATATAAATTGTTGCAATTATTGAGGAGATTCTTGTTGTTCAAGAATTTTAAACTGGAAAATTACAAAAGGCACCACAAAATAGATTACATGATTCTTTTTTAAGTTTTGAAGTTAATTTGTTCTAAGCTAATTTATCACAAGCTAACTAGGAACTTATAATTGCTGACAAATTCAAATTTAAAAATAACGCAGAAGCTTTATTGTCACAAATTTGTAAAAAAAATATTAAATTATCAACGCACTTCCAATTGTTGGCAAATTTAAATTAAAAAACGGCAGAGGGTACCTGAAAATAGTTTTCATGAAATTTTCGGGAGTTTTTGATTCCACTTTCTATAAACTAATTTACAAAAAAACTTGCTAATAAGCTTCCAATTGTTAAAGAACTATCACTTGTTATAGATCGTAAACTGAAAAAGTGCAATGCACAATAATGAAAATTTTCGAAGTTATAAACTTCAACTGTTCTGCTCTGGCCTTCAAAAAAAAATATATATGTACATATTTCAGTTAAACTTGAAAATAATCAATTTAAGAAATTCATCACCATAATTCTTAATTCCCAACACATTGCAATAACACCTAAATTCTACTCTCAATTTAAAATTTCTCATTATAGGCAATCAAAATAACGATTAATATTTTTTTGTTGAGTTGTATGAAAAATTATTTTCAAACAACAACAAGAATTAAACAAAAAAAAATTGTGTTGAAGGTGTTGGCGGATATTATCTTTTTGTTTTGTTTTGTTTATAGTTTTTTTTTTTCTTTTAAACAAAACACCTGTTCTCCTCGACTGGCATAATAATTCTTCAGTACTATGTGAATTCAATTTACAATTTTGATTGAACCAACACCACCACTACTACAATTCTTTGACAATTTATTCATTTTGTTCTTTGCTACGGAAAAATTTTTTATTTTTCTATAAAGAAGCATTTTTATCGTATTTTTTTTTTTAAACCAAAAAAAATAAAACACTGCAATTGTACTTCTAGAGATCATCTTGATTTACAGAGTCTTATTGCTTATACATAAAACCGTGAAAAAAAAACACTTAAAATTGAAAATCTGCTCAATACCCGAAGGCATTTAAAAAAAAATATTTACTAAACAGCTTCAGGTGAATTTAATTAATTTACATTGATAAACTCATTAATTGTAAAATGTACTGCAGAGGAGAAGAGAGTAAAATTCTATTAAAAAATATTAAAAGTAATTTTGCATAGGTTTTTCAGAATATTGCTGTAAACATCAAACTTTTCACAAATTTTAATTTGAGCACATTGAAACTAGTACCAGAACTGCTAAAAAAATGTTGATTATGGTAATAAAAATTAAAAAATTATTAAAATGATAACTAAGACACTTGGTGGTTTTAAAAAAACAAATGCTGAAAAATAACATTGAGTCAATTGGAAATATGGCACGTTATTTGAAATGTTCAATGGTAGTATACCAACACATATGAGTTAGAAAATTAGTAAGACTAATTAGAAAGCTTCAAAAAAAGTGTTAAAGAAGGTGATAGCGTAGTTGGAAAATTTGCTTTGGTGGTTCAATAACAGTACAAAAACAATGTTTCAAGCTGCTGTTGATAAAGTGAAAATAGATGTCATACGCATGAAATACGCACGCACATGTTATAAGAAGAAGGTTTAGAAATTTAAAAACTAATGCAGTAAAGTATTACAACTTTCTGTGGAAAAATGTATCTGTCTCTAATTGTACACACGAATTGTGCTATACAAATTTGACTGTAGCTGACTGTAATTACACTGTCACATTGATCCAATTATAACAAACAAATAGAATTAAAAGAAAAATCAAAATAATATTATATATCGATATCAGCTTCATTATTATAAGAACAAACCTACTCCTTTTAAAAATCAATATTTACATGCTCATAAATCTTTCATTTTAGATCACCAGGATAATGAAAAAAAACACTCTAACTGTCACGTAAGATGTTACATGGTAAATCTAACATTTTTGTTGTTACAATACTGGAAAATTCAGTGGACTAATCAGACGTTCGTAGCATGATATTCCAATTCCGAAAATTCAATTTTAAATCTGCGCCGTTTTTCTTACTTTATTTAATCATTACTCAACTATCACCCTGTATTTTTTTTATATTTTAATTAGAATTTTTTATTTGTTTCTATATCGCCTACAGTAATTCTCTTTTTTATTTTTATTTTTTCTTTCGTTTTCATATTTAAAGTGTTGAAATTTAATTTTCTAATATTTACCGTTAATATATATAGTATCTAGGAAGGACAAATAGTTAATGGAAAATATTTAAATTTTAATTGATTGCAAAAATTACACAAAAAAGAAAAAAACTAAAATAAAAAATAAAAGTTTCACGCTTAAGTTTTTCTATTATTATAATAGGCTTAAATAAAAGAATTTAATAATTTGAAAGAAAGAAAAAGTTAAAAAAAAAAAATAAATTCACATCGGTATTTAGGGTAATATTTTGTATTAAGTAATAAATTTAAATTGAAAATTTTGGGTGTATATGCCAAAATGTTTTCTAAAGTATTTAAGCTTATTTAAATTTATTTATTAATATTGTTTAAGTGTTTAAGTATAAACAACAGACTTTTAGATGGTTTGTTATAAGATATACAAATCTAGAGACAGGCAACACAAACGAGAAGTGTTGCACAAAATACAGTTGAGGTTGACGTATATAATTCATCTATCTTAAAAAATATCATACCTCATTAATGCCCCCATTAATACCCCATTTCTGCACCGTTTTTTCTTCTACCGTAGGTAGGTAGAAGTCACTATTTCAATCCTTCAGGAAAACTATTTCTCAATGAATTGTACTTCTTTGATGCCATGGCTCATCTGACCTATTTTTTGTTGTTGATTGTTTTACAGGATTATTTACTTAAAATTAGAACTAGATTTATCTAAATTTAGAACTAGAGTCATCCTGTGCGATTGAGCCAACCAATTACATCACACAACTCCGATATTATTTAGGAAGGCGCTATCTAAAATTTGGAACCTAGCTCTAGCTAACATTGAAGTCCTAACTAAGACCAAATTATTCAAAGACCAACTACTAACTAAGACCAAAATATTCCTCTAAATTTTGTAAAACTGATATTTTTGTATCGAATATTATTTTAATATAATTGAGTTAAAAAATGTATAAATTTAAGTCCTAATACTGAATAATAATAATTTAGCATTGATATTAACAAGATTGAGAAATTCAGTAGTTAGTATATGAATTAAAAACCTACACGAAATCGAAAAAAAATAATAATAATATGATAACTATGTAATGCGTTAAGTACACCGATACCAATTTTGTAACTATAATAAGCCGTAAATAAGCTAATAGACCAAGTAGCTAGAGTTTACAAAAAAAATTATTGTTATTTTGATTGTAATAAATAAATAAAAACCTACATAAAAAAATCAATGTTTAGTATTATGAACAATTATTTAAATTAGTTAATATTTTTAGAATGCAAAAAATCAGTAATAATTAAATAAAATTGAATAAAATGTATTCTTAACGTTAAATCAAAATCAAATTAATTCCGTAGTAATTTTCATAGTTTCAAAAATTTATCAGTTTAAAAGATTATTCAAAATATTGCAGTTCTAAATCATTAAAATTGAATATTTTTTTTAAATAGTTAATAAATACCAACAACCCCACGGAGCCAACAAAAAAAATTATGAAAGGATAATCTACAAAAATATTAGACGTATTAAATCTCAATCGCGACCAGTAAATACAACAGATTTTTTAAAATATATTGTAGTTCTTTAACTTGGTTACTAATTTATCTGAGAAATTGAAAATGGATGAATATTTTACATAGTAATGCGAATATGCAAAAAAAATTGGGACAAAAGCAACTTCAAGCTAGTGTTGCTTTTTTTGATTTTTTTTCTATATTTTTAAATTATATTCAATTCTAAGCATACTGTTGGTTCTATTGAATTTTGTGATGCAATAAAAAAATTTAATAAATTTTTAAAATTAAATACAAACAAAAAATTAAATCAAATTTTAAAATATCAAAATTAATTTTAATCATTTTGAACATATTTCAATTCTAATTTGCAACAATTATATTTTAAAAAAAAATCTTTAAGTTGTTTGCTACTTTAACTATATGTAACAGATAATTATTTAATTCAATATTGACATATTGATCTAAATAGTAAAGAAATTCCAAATATAGAATCCCGTTCACTTATTCTATAAAATTTTAAAATCTAAAGAAAACCAAAACCAAAAAAAAAACAGCAGTGAGTGTAAAATTTTCATAACAACAAAATTAAAATACAACTTTATTTAGAACAACCAATAATTCACCAACTAAGAGAATTCATATAGCCATTAACTAAAACTTAGAATCTTAAATAATTAATTCAATCTATATAGAATATATATATATATATATATATATATATATATATATATATATATATACCAGTATGTATATAATAGACATGTATATTGTGATACATGATCTTAAATTAGAATTCACCTTCAAATAAAAAAAAAATAACAAAAACAAAAACAAAAAAATATTCTATCTCACTGACAAATGGAAAAAATAACTGTTATATAGAACAGTTTATTACAGTTTTCTTATGTCATTCTAGTTATTTTCAAATTATAATAAAAATAAAAACAAAAATAGCTAACTTAATTTATTTCTGTTTATTTTAATTTAAATTAAATTCTATATTTTTTTTAACAGTTTGTAATTTTTGCAATATTAAAATTTTAACTACCATACCATGTTGTTTATTTTTTTACATATACAGTTTGACACCTTACAAATGTACATTGTATGTATATATATATAAATATTTAACAAAAAAAAAAAAACAAAATAATTTTTTTTATTTTTAAAATGCGTATGTATAAATATGTTTCAAGTTTATGATCTAGAAATCTAACGTAATCTACATTATGTTACATGAATTTAAATTTAACTACTGTTTTGTTAATTTTTTTTTTTATTATTTTTGAACAAAAAAAAAATGTTTATTTGTTGTTATTTACTTTTGTAATTTATTCTGAATTCCCTTGGTCATTCTAAATTGTAAAATTATTATATTTTATTTTAGAACATTGAAAAAAAAAAAATTAGAGACATCATGCTAATATTGAAAATTTAATATTTATTATTGATAAGCTCTTGAATTGATTTGTATTGATTTTTGCCTTACATAAAATACAAAAATATCAAATGGTTTTGTTACAGACTATTAGTATTGAATTCTGAAGAACTAATTTAATCAAAATTTTCGGCATTCAGAGCGTAGCGATAATAAAAGTCTACCTCACTCTAATGTCAAATGTGAAAAAAGACAAATATGGACTAAGTTTACAGAAGATAGTATCACGAATATAGCAAATTAATTAATAAAATTTTATTGCATTGATCAACTAACGAGTATTATTATAGATAAAAGACTTTCCAGCTATAACATAAACGACAAATATTTGTAACAATTGTTTATTTGTTTCATTTGTCAATTAAATATTTCCCAATCGGTTTTACACAAGGATAATTTAAGAATATTTTTAAGGGATTTAAGAAAGTCTATACTAGAACCACCCTGTAAGAATAAAAAAGTCGATCAGATCATCAAAATAAAAAATATTTACTAACCCCGCAAAAGTTGATCAGGAAATTATTTAAAAAAATTTAAATAAATTTCAAATCAATTTTCTGTATTTAAATCAGAATCCATCAAAAATTTGAATATTTTCTAAACTGGATTACCCCTAATTGAAAACAGAATTAGTCTATTAAAATATCGTTGCCAATATCAACCACATTTTTATTTTTCTCTGATATTTGTTTTTTATTTCATACTTTTTTATTCTTGTTTTTCTACCGTAATAAATCGGTATTTAACTAACCATTTTTAGAATTGTGATTAAAAAAAAACACAAACCATAAAGAAAATAAAAACTTTAAAAAAAAGCACACCATTGATTTTAATTTCAACGACAAAAATTACAAAAATACACAATCTCATACATACACACACACACACCCTCACAAACATTGCTTTGAAACAAAAACTTTAACTAAATAAAAAAATATGTTAAAAAAGTTAAAACATTGAATAAAAAAAAAAAAACACCAAAACTTTTTAACCGCCATCCTATACTCTTCTATACCAGTTTAAATGACAGTAATTACCTCCATACTAACTACATTCATACATACATATATACATCTGAATTAAATAATTATAATAAAAATACAGGCGAATAACTAACTAACTATACTTGCATATCAATATACACATATATAAATTACCCCGTATATAAACTTGTTGCTGAATTTTTTGTAACGACAACAACAACAACAATAACAACAACCACATCACAGTGTTATCAAGAACAAAATTTTAACCAACAATAAAATTTCTGTCATATTTACACAAATATTTAAATCTACATATTTATAAAAAGAAATGTATATACATATACATATATATATATATATTTATATATATAATATGTGAAAATATATAATAAAATATATACACACAATGCAACATAAAAAACAACAACAAAAACAAATAACAAAAGTAACACTCTGTTTTAGGTCAGGGTTGACTTGTGATATTGTCTGGGACTCTCCGGTCGCATATTAATGAAAACAACTAAACTTTAAAAAAAAAACAAACAGAAAAAACAAAAATAAAATATATTATTATACAGATATGGGTATAAATATACATAATAATAATATACAGTTATATATTTCTTTATATATATATAATATACAGATGTATGTAAATACATGCGGTAAAATACCGCAGAAATAACTATTATCAATAATAAATTAATATGTTCACGTTAATCAAATAACAGTATTTTGTATATACATATTTATAATACATTACATTGGGATATAAGAAGTATAACAAATATAAGATGGCACATATAATTAAAACAGTTTTCATAAAATAAATTATTTCCCATCAATCAATTGTTATCAACTGGCTGCCTAAAAAAGGACATAAAATTAGATAAGATTAGAGAAAATATCATGCAGATGCACTTTGTTATTATTATCAAGTTGTAATACTTATATATCTCTCGAACTTAGTTCTATAATATAATATTACACAATGTGAGCATTATCCATCTTTAGTGTGTTTAGAATGTTGGTTTGTCAATCAATCCCTCAATTACTCACTTTTGCCGGTCACTGCGCCGGTCCAGTTAGGTTAGATTATATAGCCATTTTTTATCTTGGCTTTGTCCTTGCAATATGCATTAAAAACATTGTCAAATCTAATTGCATGTTCTTCATCAAAGTTGCTCTACTATCGAACTATTCAATTATTAATTTTATCATTATCTTTTTATTTTTTTATAAATTTAAAAAAAAAATGTATCAAAAATATTATATTTGTTTCATTGAATTGGATTGCGTTGCATTTTGTTGCATCGCATTGCATCGTGTTGCAGTATGTTGCATCGTGTTGCATTATGTTGCATTAAGTTGCATCGATTGTATTATATATAATTAACTTAAAAGAAATGGATATTTCCATCCGTCTATGACATTAGTTCGGATATATTCCCTGTTGCACAGACATGTATATTGTAACACAAATTATGTTGTACATTGTATTATATCGAGTTTTATGCATTTAATGCACATATATGGTTACATCAATTTATTTTACGAAAATTCATTATTTTAATTAAACTGGGTATATATATTTTTGTTATACGAAAAAAAATTTAATGATCATTTACACAAATACATTTAGAGATGGAGATCGACTGACGTATAACAAAAAAAAAATTCAAATTTTATTTTAGTTTATTTTTTTTTTTTTTTTGTGCGATTAAAGTAATCAGTGAAGTTAAACGTTAATATTATTTTTCATTAAGTTTTCACACACTCCCTGACTAAACATGTACAGTTACAGTTATAGATTGGATTATCACACACATGATTATTTAAATAAAAATAATTACCAACACATACATACACAATTATTATATTATAATACTTTATTTTAAATAATAGAAACCATGCCTACTAAATTTAACAACAATATAATGTAAAAGAAAAATAACAATAAAATAAAAAGTAAAAGAAAAACAATAAGTTAACAGAAGATGATTTCAAGCTCAAAAATGGTCAGTCCTAACTACATGAGGTTTTTGTTTTTGTTGTTTTTTTTTTGCTAAATTCGAACTACTATAAAAATTATCAGTTTTTGAGATGAAATGATGACAATTTACGTATATGGTAATACAATACGTATAATATTTAAGTTTATTCAAAGTAATCACAAATCATATAATATTTACAAATCTACAAATAAATCGGCAAAAAAAAAGCAAAAAAAAAAAATTAAGACAATAAAATGAATGAGTCGGCTTGATAGTTGGCAAAAGAATAAATAAAACAAAAAATAAAATAAAACAGTTAAAATATTATCACGTAAATTGACTTCTTATTGTTATGCATTTGACCTGAAAATATGTTTTTGAATCAAAAAAAAAAAAATGAAATATTATTTTTAAATGAAAATCAAGACTTGACGTCAAGCTTACTTCAATATAGAAAATACCTTTTTTTTAAAGATGAATTTCAAACTAAAGTTACTTTTGTTGAGTAAACATTGTTTTTTTTTTTTATAATAACTAACTCCAATAATCGACTATATATTTTAATTAGAAGAATATTTCAAGCCAATGAATGATAATTCCAATTGATACAATTTTTGTTTTCCAATTCAAAAAAATATAAAAACTATAACACTCTGAATTATAAAGTTTTTAATTACTTAATTCAAATAGTGAAACTAAGATCAGAAATATCAAACATTTGATGCATACTTGAAAATTTTATAATTTTGCTTCAAGTCTTCAAGTATTTTTTTTTATATTTTAAGAATTGTTCGAACTTGGAAGGATATAATATTACAAAGAAGAGGGGTAATAAACAAAAAGATCTGTTTTCTGTATTTTCATTGGTATTACGATAGTGTGAGCATTGCACAGTAACTAAAGATGATCTTTTAAACAGGATAATCTCATGTGTCATGCAAGCAATTCAGTTATATTAGAATTATACAATTAAAGTCAAGCTGACATTACAAAAACAATGAAGTCATCATGAACACCATCATTACAACTCTTGGTTGGTTTTGGAGGTTGTTGACAATCTTCTTCCTATTATCTTGTTTTTGTTATAGTCATCTTCCAATTTGTCATTTCTAGATATTTTTCGCCTCATTTAACAATATCTATTTCAAGATCTGATGATATTTGCCGAAAATAATCTGAGCTTGTGTCTGTTGTCTTTTATTTCATATTTTTTGTATTTAGTTTTCCTTGATAGAAACTTGAATTGAATATGGGCATTATATAATCTATTTTTCGGTTGTAGTCTTCATAATAAACCATACACCGTAAATTTCGCATGTCATTGTCTTTACACAGAATGACACCGAACTTTTAAAATGATTTATACTTTCACATTTAATATTCATCAAAATTTATATTTTCAAGTTGTCTTCTCCTTTCATTTCTGAACAACTTACAACTATTAAATACTGAAGTATTTAATCTTTTGTCCATTTAATCACAAGTGGTCTGACCTTCAAGGTTAAATTTTTTAATATATTCATTTATAGCATTGCAATTAGCTTTTTGCAATAATTGCTATATCCAGCATATACAAATATCTTAAGAGGCTTTACAAATTAGTTTTAAAACAATACAATATAATTAAGTTAATAGTAGAAGATCGTACTGAATAGTAAAATTCTATCTAAGTTCGTGGAGCAAAAAAAATTAGTTCAAATAGAATGTTGTCATCTGAATTGACAGTGAGCATATATATAATCAACAAATTTATTTAACCAGATTCATCCCATTCTCATTATAGTGACTTTTTTCAGACTTAGTTCATTTTTCTTCAAATAGAGTACCTTTAGTAAAATTGTTCTGACGATCTTCTTCATGACAGAATCATATTTTGACAATTTATTTGATTGTTATTCAAATAGTAGGTACCTGACGTACAGTACTAGTGTTCCACTAAAAAATACAAC
Source organism: Argyra leucocephala (assembly GCA_963942445.1). Taxonomy (NCBI): domain Eukaryota; kingdom Metazoa; phylum Arthropoda; class Insecta; order Diptera; family Dolichopodidae; genus Argyra; species Argyra leucocephala. Next base: position 13,739,082 of record OZ012678.1, on the reverse strand, counting down.
TAATTACAATATTAAAGGTTATATAAAATTTCTAATATTTTTTGTTTTTCCATATTAAATTGATTCAACCTTCTTAGAATATATTACCACCCACCCCCACTCCTTCCCTTATAATTTCTGATGCAATCAAATCAAATCAATTTTCATTATTATTCTGATTTCTGAATTAATTTCATAACCAACGTTTAAAGTTCTCATTATACAAAATTTAATTGTATTATTTATTATAGATTTTTTTTAAATCATTAAACTTTGTCTCTTCGGATAAACTAAAAAAAAAACAATAACAAACTAAAATTAGCCCTAATTACATTTGAAAAAAAAACCTCTCATTATTTAACTGCACAATCGGAGCATAACATTCAACAACTATAATAAATAAAATATTTAAAATGGCTCATCAGAAGGCTGGGAAATAAAAAATAAAATAAAAAAAAAATAAAAACAAAGAAAAGCAAGTAAAATGCGTCATTTATGTTAAAATTTTCCAGTTTCTCTTAAATTACAACTATACTATACTAGAAGTGGTGTGACAGTTAAACATGTGCAATACTTGACATTTTTATTTAAATACAACAAATCATCATAATCTATTATATTTTTATATAAAATTAAAATGTGTATATACAATACGATGAATGGATGTGTGTTTGTGTATTTGCACTAATATGGATATGTGGGCAATGCAAAATATAGTTAAATGATATATTTAGATAAATAAACCTAGGTAACGAACGGATATTCTCATATATTATTTTCTATACAAAACCAAACATGATTCAAATTTTACAAAACGAATGATTTTTTTTTTTTTCAATTATTGTTTTTGTTGATGTTGTTGCTGTTATATCGCTGTCGAATTTGTAAATTGATTTATTTGAACAGATGAAAATTGATTGAAATGTGATAACTTGATCAATATATTTATATAAATATAAAATATTTACTATACATGATATATATATATGTAATATGTATGTATAATTGTATATAAATTGAATGCATTGACATTAGATATTTTTTTCTTTTTATAATTTTTCGCGCATTATTATTATTAGATTTACCTGGTTTATTACCTGTCTATATTACAAACAGCATAATATTATAAAAAGGTAATATTTTACATCCGTTAAATTATTGGCATTTATTTTTTTTATTAAATATTTTCTTAAAGTGTGTATGTAAATAGGTAGGTGTATGCAAAAAAAAACAAAATTTACTAAGGTAACATTGAATTTGAAAAGGTTGTTTCGCGTTGATATATGGTCAAGGGTATTATGTAGAAAATTTAGAAAAAAAAAAAAAAAATTATTTTTGATAAGGGATTTTATGACATTTCAGTATTATGACATTTGATATTTTATTTCATTTTTGTGGTTTTTCGGTTTTTGTTTTTGTTTTTATTTAAAAAAAAAAATAAAAACAGGAAATCCTTAATTGATATTGGTTAATAGAAAATATTTAAAAGTTGAAAAATGTTATGGAATTATATATTAAAAATTTAGAAGTTGAAGATTATATAATTTTAAATAATTTTCTATGTAGTGGACAGACATTTACACACTAATGATGGACAATTCATTTTATGAACTACATATAAATGATGTTTCAGTCATTTGTTCAGCTACAAAATTGATTGCGAAATGAATGTGATTCTGTGCGAAGCATTGGTTTCCAATCATAATAATTTTTGAGTGATAGAGAGGAGAGTTTTTGCTTGATAGTGCCATCGTTAGTAGAAGAATCGCTATGAAGCCCCAAGTGTCCTACTTTTCTGACTTGCTCATTTTTAACTAAATTAAACTAAATTAAAGTTTTATTAATGTCTATTATTGTGTTCTTCATCACAAATCTAAGAAGTTCAAAACTCTGTTTGTTATCTAATTTACCACAAAAACTGAGAGTTATTGATATTGAAAACTACTGCTTTTTTTTCTTTTATTTTAAAATCATTTATTATTGCAATCGTTATTGTATTATATTGAGTTTTTTAATATAAAGCAAATTAATATCCTGTTATATTTTTCAATGATATTTTTTTATTATTGAAAATTTAATTTATTTACTTTATCATGATCAAGATAATTACAAAAACATTATGACATATGTTACAAATACGATATTTTACCTGTAATTTGTATAGCACACTATCAATATTAACCTTCCAAGTTAAAATATTCATTTACCAATGCTGTGTAATTTATTAAATTACATTTCTAGAAGACATTTGTATACAACACATTAGATTTTCCAATTAGATTTCCAAACTGAAATAGAACATATTTAATTGAAGATCTGGAAATAGGTAAATTACACATTTTCAAGTCATTAATTAATCATCATCAGTTTTCGACTATTCAACAACGGGATTTTTAAGATTTAATAACAATTGGACTTCGAGTTGGAATGCGATTTAAACTAAAGAAATTCAATGAATCAAATAGAAAATAGAATAATTAGACTGTTCTATAGTAACTACTTAAATAATTATAGATACCCTTTATTAGATTTTTAAATTATCTTTAGTTTGGTTTCAAACCAGTTTTTCTTATTCAAAAATATTGGCATACAAAATATCTACAAAGATTTCAATTTTATAACTTTCATATAGTTTTAATAGAAATATTAAATCATAAATTATAGAATTTTTTTGTCTGGTAAATAATGTAAATATATGGTTTTATATAATTTCAACTAAATGATTTATGTTTAGATTTTAATAATTTTATATGATTTTGTTTTTAATGTACGTCAATTATGTTCGTTAAAATCTAGATACGAATACAATGTATTCAATCACATATTTATAAAAAAAAAAAAATATTTTTTAAGATTCTAACTTTCAATTTTATTTTAAACTTTAAACTAAGCAAAAAATTTAGTTATTTTTTTCTTCTTGAAATTCTTAAAAGGTGTTATTTTATACCTATTCTAATCGCAATGGCAGGAATTTTAAAGAAACTTAATATTCGAGTATCGGTTACATTTTTGTTCTGTTTATTTTTTTTTTTTATTTTACATTTTTTAATATTTTTGCTTATACTATTATTGTTTTTCTTATTATTATGATTATTATTATTATTATTATTATTATTTAATATTTCTTTTCTTGAAAGTAAAACAATAGAATCATTAATTTTATACCATTGTTGAGTATTTTTTTTTATATATATAATTTCAAAAATATATATATATATTTATTTTTATTTAATTCTCCTCGTTATTTTTTTTTTCTTATTTTAATTTTTAATCTGATGAAAATATTAAAACAATTTTCGCCATTTTTTTTTTTTTTGTTTTGTATTATTATGTATTTAAAGAACATTTATTATACAAAATAACAATAAAATAAAAAATAACAAAAACAAACAGTTCAAAAAAAATTTTTACAAACAATAAAAAAAAATTATTGTTATTATTAACCGTTAAAAGGTTAAGAACAGCAATTTCAAATAAATAAATTATTATGAGGATTTTATTATTTTGTTTTTCAGCTGATATTTAAATTAGCACGAAAATTAGTGGACTTTATAATTGGTTTCAATAATAATTTTTTAATGGCTTAGTACTAAATATACTCAACTTCATTAATCTGACTTGTAAATTATGGCATATTGAGATCAATTATTCAATCTCTGTTCCATAATGGATTTGCTTAAAGTCAATAGTATTGAACAATTTTTTTTTACTTTGAGTAAATCTATTATTAAACAAAGATTGAATAATTGATGACATAATAGATGTTACATAGGTGGTATATATCTATCTACTTTCAAATACTTTTTAATATGAAGAAAAGTTGCAAAAAGATAAAGTTTAAAGTCGAAATATGCCAATTTTTCTGAAGCATTTCGAATAATCTAAAATCATAACGTTTTGAGTGACAGTTAAATGACAGTTGAATGGTAATCAATTGTACTAGCTAATCTTCAAGAATTTCGTTTTCAACTTATAATATATAAATTTTAATAGTTAATCAAATATTGAAGTTAGTGTGGACATATAGTATGAAAATATGAGGTTTTGGTCAACAACTTCACATCTAAGCTATGTATTTAAATGTTCTAAAATAAAGTGTTGCGATTGTCATTGTCCGTTCGGTGATAATAAGTTTGTTCAGTATATCTAGAACAGAGCCAGACACTTTTGAACCACTTCGGAACAGAAAAACCTACTAAACACTATTTTTAATATTTTTTGTACTTTTTGTTCTAATATTTGTTTACTGTCAATTTAAAGGAAAAGCAACAACAAAAAAATGTGTTCTCAAAAAATTCAGAATATAAAAGATTAATTTAGAACTGTCGTTTAGCACATCTAATGAGCAACGAAAAAAAATGTGTTATTTACGAACCGAACAAAAATGTGTTATTTTTTACTATATAGAACGTTCTAGACAGTTTACTGAACAAATGTAATATATTTATATAAAACTTTATTTTTTGATGGTCATCTTTTGGTGATAAAACTTAGAGATGAATCTCAACTTCGTTCATAATATTTCTCAATTCTGATCTGTTTTGTTCAACTGTCCTCCACCGTTAATTCCAATTGTTGTTCTCGACTTCTTTTAACACTATATATGTGTATACATATATGTGTATACATATATGTATATATTTTTTTAAACTTTAAATTCAACTTGGACCATTGTACCTCATACAATCCAAAATATAAATTGGTATGAACTTTTAAAAAGTATTTTTATGTGAAGAAATGAATTTGACAGCAAATTTTTCTTTAAAATTTAAGTCACGTTCAATGGAAGTTTTTTCTTGTTTTTTTTTTTTTATTTTAATATCAAGATCAAAATGATTTAGATCAAAAATTAAAGAGCAATAAAAAAAAGAATGAAAGCAGGAGTAAATAAATACATAAATCTTCAATTCTTGCAAAAAAAAAAAAAACAAAACATAATAAATTAACCATAACTATATTCTGGACAGTAAAAAAAAAAAAAAGAATTGACAAAAAACTGAAACAAACTGAAATAAATAAAAAAAAGATTTACAAAAAAAAAAAAAAAAAATTGTAAAATGACAGTTACAATTTACGAAATTAAAACGAAATTAAAACGGTTTGAATTTTTAGTCTTGACAATTATTATTATTTAGAATAATATTTGTTTAAATTAATTAATTAAAAAATTTATTTGAAATCAATGGTGTAAATTTAATAAAGTTGACTTATAGTGTGAATTCGCATATGTCAAACATATCAATAGTAAATAGTTGATAATTTTCAAGATAGGAATTGCATCAATTTGATTTAGAAATGAAAATAAATTAAAATTTCATGAAATTAAAACTTGGTTACCGGCTGTGACAACAAATATATGTACTACATAACCCTAGTTAACAGTAAACAGGGACTAGTGAAAAGTTTGTACAGATTGTAATAACTTAAACATTTTTGCTTGTTTTGTGGTGACATATTTTAAGTTTTACCACAAAATTGCTCTCAACGAAATCAAAAACATAACAAGTTCTATGAAGTGCTATTTTATGTTCAAATATATAGAACGGTATATGTAAGTGTATGTAATCGTCCTTATTAAAGACAGATTGGTAGATCTAACCTTAGAACACTTGTAACGTTATTCAAAGAGATAATAAAAGAAATTGTTCACAAATAAGGAATTGCTCACACATTAACCAGAAAAAATAAAATTCATTGCGAAAGGTTTATGACTGTCTTGCAGGGAAGGTGAAGTAGGAATATATAGCATTATGGTTACTTAAAACGATCAAAAATCTCTCCTAAAGCATAATCATACCCGTTTATTCTTAATAGGAATTTATAAGATCCTAAGGTCAAATATTATTGAATATTTTTATTATCAAAATATTAATTAAACAATTTTTCTTGTACTATTCTTAACTTTTCAGTAATTATAGACATAAGCAAAATATTAATTTATCATATCTTATTTAAATGCAATTTTATAGGAAAATAACTAAAGTAAGATATTTCGTTAGTAATCAAATTTGTAAGTCCTTATTACTGCTAAGGTATAGTTAAACTAATTAATATCACTTCTCTTCCATTTTTTTGTTTATTTCGACATTCCAAATCACCTCTGACTCTATGGTTCGATTCTCTCCTAACAATCTGTATAACATTTACAATAAATAATCGATACTGAATTGATTAAAAAAATTACTTAGTAGGATTACTATAAGTATGTGTAACAAAAAAATATAATGTTTAATCACTAGATTAAATATTTTAATTTAGCTTTTCAAGATTGGAATCAAATTTGTTCCTCCTTCAGAAGTAAAAATTGTTAATTATTATAATTTTGATATTACAGACAACACCCAATATAATGTTAAACAAAAATGAATAATAATATAGTTACTATTCTATCTAACTCTGATACTCATATTAAAATTCAGTTCAACGGGTATAATATAATAATGATATGTACTTAAAAAAACAAAAAGATGTCATTTTAAGTCAACTTCAAGTCTATTTTCAACTTTTAATCACTTTTTTATTTATTTTTTTTAATTATTTTTAAACATGATGACTTCATTCATTTTGTAAAACAGTCTCGTATATAAAACAAAACATATGTCAAATTTTTTATTAAAATAACTATAAAATGAACTAAACTAAACATTATAAATGTCAAAGTTTAAGATAACTACATACTAGTGTATTAGTGAATGTATGTACAATTAATTGACTCATTGACCAGAAAATAAATATTCTAACTAGATTTTTGTTATTCAAAAACTAATTAACATCTAATCTACTCGTATATTTACAGTTAATTTATGCTATATTCCTTCATATTTATTTTTTTTAATATTGTTATTATTATTATTTTTTTCCTAATTATTATCATTAACAGTTACTATATAATAATACTTGCACACTCTGATTTAAAATTCCATGTAAAACTTTGATGAACCTATATTATCTGTGTATATAGATTTTACATATAAGTATGTATATGTGTTAGTTAAGTGCGTTAACTAAATTATTTTATTTAAATAATTTTAATACCACGTGATTTAAAGATAAAACTGGATAATAATATTTATGTATGTAGAAGCGTAGCAATTATTGATGATATTTAGTATGTGTGGGTTTCTTACAACTAATTAAAAATTAAATTGATATTATAATTATGATAAGGTTAACAGTTATTATAAGTTGTAAATATTAAAATAATATATTATTATATTTTTTTTTTATTTTTAATTATAAAACATTAAATAAAAATGTTTAATTTTGTTATGTGTAGGCAATTAAAGATGTAATACTAGTTAGTTACATATATATATATATATATATAATTGATAATTATTTTAATAATTTAAATAGTTATAATTTATTTTTAATGTTAATATTTATAAAAAATAATCTGTTTTTTTTTATTTTGTTTTTTGTTACTTCAAGTAGAATTTATAATGAAAATATATTTATAGATAATGATATCTTATAGATGAGAACATAAAAAATAGAATATTATTGCAATACCTAAAATTTTACACCTAAATAAGTCTATTACTTCGAGATTGACAACTTACCATATTTTTGTTTTAAAACTTTTTAATGCATTTTCAATTAATATTTTAGATAAGAAAGACTGAAATTGTTATTTATACAACTCTATAGTTATTATTAACATATTAACTATTACTATAATATTGTATTCCTGTTTGTTATCCTAGTTTTTAATCAATGTATTTTGTACAAAAAATGATTATTAAAAATTAAAAATAATAACAAAATAATAAAAACTAATTTATTTTTTATTTATATATTATTAAAGAAAAATTTAATAGATTTTCTAAAATTGCATAATATCGCTAAAAAAAATTTAAATTAAAAATAAAAACCGTTAGCAAAACAAAATAATTAACAATTTTATATATTTATATAGCAGTATTTCATGCGATTAAATTATGTATTAATATTCACAAATATTACATGCATCCATACATACTAGACTCTCATAAAAAATATACCCCCATTTTTTGTCTTTAACAACAAAATACCAAACCTACGCTACACAACAATTAAAAAAGAAATTGTTTTAATTTTTTGTTTTTCTTATTTTCTTTTTATAAGAGTCTATACCCATTTCATAATCAAATAAATTTCAAATCTATAAACTGCACAAGAATAGAATGTTTTTTGTTTTACTTTTAAATCTAAAAAGCATTAATGTAATTAACATACATAACACGTGCTAATATAATGTACAGTGTTGGCCAAAAAAATGTGAGTAACTCATCAAAATTATTGTTTTTACACAATGGGAGTTAACGTTGTTTTTTATCCTCACCTAATCTTTTATTTACCTTATATCAACAATAATTAAGGATTTAACATCTTCCTATTCTCTTCTTGTTTTTCCCCTTGTCTGAAGGGTTTGGTTTTGCTCATTTTAAAGTAGTATAATCATCCAGAATTAAATTAATAATCTCGCGTTAGCAAATGATTTAATAAATTTTCAAACAAAATAGAATCATTCTCCATTTGGACATGGTTCAATTAATTTAGTAAAATGCAATGATAGATCCAATTTAATATTTGTATATTGGAATTAATTGTGTAACTTCAAATATTTTATTATACTTATGGCTTATAAGTCGATACTGCCACATTTCCGAATATATTTTGAGGTCATCTCTCTTATATTATTACAGTTTATGGAACTGCTAATTCTGTTATACTTTAATAAATTTGTGTCTAGAATTTTTCGATAATTTCAATATTGAAATTTATTGTTTTAACTTCATTGTTCTATAAACCACATGTTCAGGGTAACTTTAAGATCATTTTGTTTATTACACTACTTTGTTTTCGGTAGATATCAATAATTCGTTCTTATACCCAAATAGCGAGTCCTTTTTTATCTTTTGCTTCTTGTTTGAGTCTGTTTGCAACCATATTGTATTATATTGAGGTTCGAATCTCACTCCAACGTATCGGTGGTTCTCCTAGTTCACGGAAGTGTTTTTTTTTATTCTATACTATCTTGATAATCAGGCCATTTTGCATCATATGAAAAAGCTGTTTTGATACGACAATAGTTTTCGTTTTTGTACCGGATATCACCAGATATTGTATTCTGCTGCTGTTGTCAAGCAAAACTAATATAGTAATCTTATAAGCTTGTGTTTTCTCTTCCGAAAATCATAATCACATTTTCTGAGTTACAAATAATTTTGATTTATTTTGTTCTTAAACACTGCTGCTGATCTTTGACTCCAATTCATATTAGAAAACTACCTTAGTCTTAAAAATTTACTCTTATGGTGACTATGATGTTCTCATTTTTGCAAAGTTAATCGAAATTTTGAGTTTATTTTAAATCAATATGTAATTATTTTATGAAAATTCAAGATGAAAGTTAATAATATTTCGGCCAATACTGTATATTTGTATGTACATACTTATATTGTATGCAATTAATAAGCTTAAATTTATACTAAATTAAAATTCATTATCCAAACACACACTATTATAATTTGTCAATTTATTGGTGATAATTTTTGCCACACAACAAAAAGCAATAAAACTTTATTAAGAATATTTTTTTTTTTCATTAATACTATAAGTAGTGTGTATAGGTATAATTAAGATTATCGCGCAAAGTGCATAAAATGATGCACCACACATAATAACACACGATTTATATATAAACACGTTGCATCGTAGAATCATAGTATTTTAGTATGGTTGTGCTAAAATATAAAAGTTCTATTCTATAAAATTATTATTGTATATAGTAATAGTGTGTTATGACACTGCGATGCAAGGGAATATGTGTGTTACAACATAATGCGATGCATTTTAATTTATTTAACATTTAATCAATATACAAAATAAATAATATAATAATAAGTACGAATTATAACAGAGTAAAGGGGGAATGTGAAAAAGAAAGAGGGAGTATATAAGGTTAGTTGTCTGTTAGTTGTAACCCCTTTGAGGGGTTAAGTGGATTACAATATACTATACCATGTATTTTTATTTAATTACTAATGGACACTGAGATTTAAAATAAAATTATTTTGTAATATAAAATATTAGCGAAGAAATATGAAAAAGAAATTTGAAGTTTATTTAAAATTAGGACTTACACAGGGCGGTGTACATTAAGTAATATTTCCATTCATTATTTAACTTTTTTAGATTGATTACGTTATTTTTTTATCTATTCAATTTTTTAATTTTATTAAGTTTCAATCAACTGTCCTTACTATATTGTTTTGTGCAGTAGTGTTTCAAAAATCTGACTACTGAATAAATTTTGAGAAATTGATTAGAGGTATGTGCTCAAATAGGGTAATATAAATAAATATATGGGTTATTTTGTCTGGTGTTAATTTGAATGTTCAGGCTAAAGAACGATTGTGCGAGTTACTCTAATTCAAATTGCTCGAGTTTTGAAATATTAACAATTGATTTCATATTACTTAATGTGCTCATAATACTCTTGATTTCTATATTTGTTTTTTATGTTTTTTACAAATTTTGTATTCAAGAATATATGAACGACATTGGACTTGAATTAATCAAATTACAAATAAATAATATTTTCTTTATTGCATTTTGTGGTGAGCATAGAACATTTATAAAAAAGACCCATATTTTTTCTTATTATCATTCTTAGTAATCTGAAAATTTAAAATAGAATTGTTTGTTTGAAAAAGAGAAAATAAACAATTTCTTAAATCAAAATATTTTGCTGGTATTTAAAACATTTCAAATCAGTATTCAAAAAAGAGGTCACATTAATTCACAGAATATAATATAAGAACAATTTTTAATTCTTACGCTTAATTCACAATAACTACATTTTAATTTCATTTTTGTTTTTTTAAATTTACGCAAAAATATGGTGTCGATAGATCAACTCTCGAAATTATGATAAACAATTCATATTATGTGACATACAGTAAAAAGATACCAGCATAGATTATATATTTTTTTTAAAATGGTGATAAATCAACATTGCCAACTGTTTAGAAACTTTTATCATACATTTTTTTTCACTTAGTTATATTTTGTTGTTGCGTTTGTTTCATAATTGATTTTTTTTTCAAAAAGAACAAAATAAAATATATAAGGGAGAAATCAGTTGAATCAAGGTCGAAGATATATTAACACAATTACTTAATGTTAGTTGAAGAAACAGTCTATACATTTTTACGATTATACAATACACAGTGCTGAGTGTAATACTTGCCTTGTTATATACTGGTCTTTTGTAATTACTAATCGATCCAATTTTCATGAAATATAGTTAGAAAAAATAATACCATAGTTCTAACTAGCATTCTAAGATCAACAAGCTAGTGACATATTTATTTGCTTTTATATTGCTAATATACCAAGTAATTGATTAAGTTATTTTTATATGATATGGCAAATTGTTCTGTCATAAATACATATTTGAAATCTGTTGTTATAGTGACATTTAACAGATTACACAAACTATTAAAACAAAATTGTACATCATCTTTAACTAACAATCGAAGGTAATTATAGTAACATATTTGGGTTAGAAGAACACATTTGGGCTATGAAGAACAGCTGATCGCCTTGAGAAAATTTTTTCAGTCAGCCACAGGCTCATGAAGTTTGTTGTACCATCTAATAAGAAGAAGATTACGCTAACAGAATTTTTATACGGCTAAAATTTCAATATATTGTAGTGTGTATTGAAATAATACCAAATACATTTAAAAAAAATAAAGTGATTTCAGTTTATTTATTAGGATTTATTATGCAACATATTAAATAAATAAATATTATTAAAAATAAATAATTTATAAATTATTAATAATATTAAAAAAATATTCAAAGTAATTTTAGATTTTTTTTTTGTCTCTCTTCATGGTAACATACCTCAACAAATATGTTTTTTTTAACATTATTTTGTTCAAGAAAACTTCCACTTTCCTTTTTATTTTCGGACTTCGCAACAATCATTCGATTCCAACTAATTGTCCACTTGAACTGTTTATTTTCTTATTTCAGCCTAATTTATTAAAAGATGGTAACCCTATAATATTAAATAATTTTAATGCATGTACATAAATGCATTTTTATATCTTAATATTATCTCTTCTTTGTTTTATTTTATTTTTATTACAACCTGCTTCTATATTGCTCACAATTGCAATAAATTTTTAATTCTAATGATTCTTGGTTTGTCTTTTTGTTTTTTTTTTTTTTTGTTAAATACAAAATAATATGTTAGAAAAGTTCAAACCATTAGTAAAATGTCAATAAAATACAGACGTGCATACAGGCATACACACATATATAAGTGTGTCAAGTCAATGTTAAAAATTAAAAAAAAATAAAGAAAATACAATTTAAAATAGTAATGAATATAAATAAAAAAAAAAAATAAATAAAAAAAAAATTATATGATGTGATACGTCCATTGATTTTATTGAATTTTGACTCATAAGGTAAATGTTACCTTATGAGATTTAATTCTTCAGATACTATTTTCAAATTTCTTGACTTTTGAGTCGTCAAATATAAAAAAATAATATACTAAAACTGGATATAGTTAAATGGTTTTTGAATATAAATTGAATTTTAACTTAAAGAAATAAAATTTGATTTCTTTTAAAAAAACATTTTCTCATAACTTCAGAATACGATATAAAAACAGTTGAATCAGGAGTTAAAATACCTTATTTTTTGCATACGATTATAATATTTAAGATGAAAATTGCACAAAATTTCTCACTTTTCACTCTTAATAGTTTCCTTATCGAACTCTTGAATCCATTAGTTATACATATTACATACTATTAAAAATAAATATTACTACAAAGAAATTTAATAAGATGAGGAGGGAACTTAAAAATAATATAAAACATACTTTAAGTTCAATTTATTCTTAAAGTTGCTCAAAAATAGAAATTAAAAATCTCTTTTCAAATCAATTTTTAATAAATTAAAAAATCCATATTTAAATTAATTTAATTAAAAACCTTCCTCTAAGAAATTTGCTCAATTTCCGCTCAACTTTTCTCAATCTAAAATTTCAAAGTTTGTACACAAATTATAGAATGTGCATAAAATGTTGTTCACTGTTCCAGTATATTTGAAAAATTGTTTAAAAAGTCACCAAATTTTTTGAGCTAAAAAAAATTTTTTTAAAAAAACTTAAAAAACTTTTTTAAAAAAATGTTGCTCAATTTCTCAATTTCAAATGTCTAAATTTATTAATTATAAAATTATATGGCAATGTGATTTGAAAAACTTATATCTACAACTGTTTTACATTCCTAAACTGATTAAAAAAAAATACAAAATTTCCTCAAAAAGTTGCTCAATTATTTTTTTTACAATATACTGAAAAATATGCTCAAATCACTATAAACGTTGTTCAGATAGTCCAAAAACTTATTGAATTTACTTTTTCAAAACACATTTAAATTCTATACAAATTTTAATACATAATATTTAAATACATTTTAATAATGTCAAATTATATTCTTAAATTATACAAATTAAAATTACATTCAAACAATTTTTTTTTTTTGAAAATTCCGGTACCAAAACAATTTCTGTTAACCAAAAAATTCTATAAACCGCTCCTATTTCAAATTTATTACCATTACAACATTAACAACAATATTTTCTTAATACGAATCGAATTTAGTTAAATAGTTAAAATAATTATCACATATCTATATAATAATATCTAAATATAAATTTTAAATTTCTACACCATGACTACATTTAAATTACAACCACCAAATATTTATTTATAATCTACCTACCTACCTACCTAAATAATTCACATATAGCTAGTAAATGTAATAAAACTAAATTTTAAAATTCAAGTAAGCTACAAATAAAATTTTATACAAAAAAAGAATAAAAACAATAATGTGAACAACAAAATTTATAAATAGTTGCTGAAAAAAAAAAAAAAATAAAAAAAGCGTATTGTAGATACAGGTAAACGCACTTAAATCTACAGATATTCTTTTGTTTCAAAAACAAAAACTATAGATAAAAAAAACAAATAAAATTAAATAAAAAGCTTTTAGTTCTCCTGTCTAACTGTTCTATTGCGTGTTTAATGTGCTTTATAGATTTTTTAATTTATGGTTATAGCTATATTCTAATATAGAAATGAGAATATATTATATTTTTTTTTTTAGAACTCTACTAAATATTCTAGTGGTGTTCTTAACTATTAAAATTTATTTTGTATTAATTTTTTCATTTTAAAATGTAATCTCTAAAAGCAAGCAAAAATTTTCGAAGAATTCACTTGACACAACAAACAAAATAAATTTTTAATCTGTAACTCGCTTTGTTTGTGTCGATGTGTATCAGACTAAATTACTGTATTCAGAACATTTAAAATACTAACTAACAAAAAATAAAGCTTCGAAATTTTGTTGTTAATGTGAATAATTTTATCAATAAATATGTAGCCCAATTCTAGTGTTGAGATCAATTACTGACCCTGTTGAAAGCCATAGTTTAGCCCTGTCTAAACATAATATGATGTTAACAATTTATAAATTGTTCCAAAAATGTTTCTAAATACAATAAAAGACACACCATGGAAATAAAAAGACAGAAGAGAATTAGGTTGGAGCTAACTAACTACTTTTAACTAAGATTTATAAATAAATATATGTAGTATTAAAAGAATATAAATAGATTTTTGAGAGAGCATCAACAGAATATTAACAGGAAAAATCGAATTATATTCGCATGTAATTGTCAAATTAATTTTTGACAAGATATGAAGTATTAATAGATTATTAACAGAGTATTAACAGAGTATTAACAGGAAAATCAAACTATATTCGCAAGTAATTGTCAAATTAATTTTTAAGAAGATATGAAATGAAGTATTCAAATAGTATTAATAAATTATTAACAGAGTATTAAAAGAGTATTAAAAGAGTATTAACAGTGTCAAATTGTAATTAGCAAGTAATTGACAAATTAATTTTTTTATGTAATACGTAAAATGTATCTCATACTTTCAATTATATTTGTTTCTTCTTCTTCTTCTGTTGATTCTAAATCAAACCCTTACTTTGTCCTTGTTCCTCCTTCATACTTTTCTAACATCAACTTTATCATATTAAATAATGCCGATTGTCGATGAATCAACTTGCATAGTATCAACCCATGATTAATACATAATCAAATTATCGATTACCGTTAAAATGGCTTACTGTCATCATTATTTCAATAAAACTTGTTCATATTATTTTCTTTTTATATACGTAGGTATTTGTAAACAAAAGCTATTTAAATATAAAAATTAAATCTTAATTTTAAACAAAATATTTTAATAACTTTTGACATTTTTTTTTTTTTTTTTTGATTTTTTGACATTTGATATCCATCAAATACATATATGTACATAATACAAAATTTTTGCCTAAAGCTACAACATCTGTCTACTCTCATTAAAGTTTTATTTAATTTTTTTAATTAATATATTATAATTTAAGCCTTGTTGACATGATCTTTCATTAACTTTTAATTTCCTGAATATCAATGACAAATAAAATATGACAATTAAAATATGACAATTAGAACGATCAACGGAATGATGATATTTTGTTTTTGTTTTTCTAATATTAACTGTAAGTGGTTATATATAATACTAAAATTAAATTTTAAAATAAAAATGGATTATATTATTAAATATTTTCATTTAACTAAATTTAAATTCAAAATAATTTTTAAAAAAATGTTTGGCAGGTGTTAAAAAACTTGGTTTGTGACACATTTGATTTTAAAAACAATTATTTATTAATTTTACAATCTCACAAAAAACAGTATTGTTTAATATTTTATGATAATGGTTTATTTTTTTTCAATCCTTGGAATAAATTTAATTACTTACATGAAGGTGTGAAGATATATTTCGCGCAAGATGTGGGTGGGTCAACCACAAACAAATTATGCAAAATCGTTCCATGTTGGTACATAGAATTAGTTTTAGAAAATATAAAAAAATATTTTTCAATAATTTTCTATACTTAAGGATTTGAACCTGCCCTTTTCCGGTTGATATATTCTACCAGGTACCATCAGCGAAAGCAATGTCTTGACCAATTGGTTAACAAAGCCACTAACTGTTTTTTTTTTGTTTTCCTTTTTTAATTTTATTTTCACCTCTTGATGTTCAGGATCATATTTCTAAAAACTTCTCTAATTCGAGCTGTTTTTACCAATTACTCTTTTTTTTTAATAAATGTACATGCTAATGTCTTTTAGTCACCATAATATAGGTTGTAAAACCCTGCACATCTCATCTCGTATTATTAAATAAATGATATTTCGCTGCAGTCTTAAAATAAAATTCATAATCACTATTTACACTATTCAGAACAGAATTTAAGAACTTTAAGATTCTGAATAGTGTAAATATGGAGAACTTAACTTAAATAGATAAGAATTTTTTTTTGTTTGCTTTGTTTGAACTTAACTAAATTATATGAATTTTACATTTTGACATTATTGTCAAATAAATTACAATTGCTCGTTTTGACAGTTAGTTTAACTGACATTTTTACTGACCTAGATTTCATTTCAAATCAAATAAAATATCAAATTTATCTATGTATATGTATATATTGTAATTTTTATATTAAAAATAAATTAAATCATAATTATTATGAGTGGTTATTAAGTATTTGATATAATGATAAATTCAAATGGAAAAAAAATTAATTTTAAATTTAAGATTCTGTATGATATCAATTTTAAATTATTAATAAATTCTTACATAAAATAATATTCTAATAGAATAATTTAACCAAAAACAAATAATATGAACATTGTAAGAATAATAAGTTGATGTAAATATAATTCTGAATTATTATAAATAATAATAAACTTGTTATCAAATTTAAATAAAATTCCAACACAACACAATAATTAATACAATAATTAATAATAATATAAAATAACCTTGAAAAAAGCAAACAAAATGGTGTTCGAAATTTTGGTCAAAAAGTCTAAATTGAAAATCAAATTAAACACCTAATACTTTTATCTCATTTGTGATTTAATCGCGATCACTAAATCGGTACACTAACATTATATGCCATTTTGTATAATACAATTTAATTCTACCATATTTATTTTACACATTAGACGGCATACAAAAAGTTTATTAAATAATTTGTTAACTGCGTAATAAGTAGCTCTAATAATCCTTTGCACGCATTAAAAATAACCTGTTAATCATCCTATGTAAAACCTTTACAAAATGAATTTTTATCATATGAATTTAGGTCAACTGGTCTATACCCAATTATATTAGAGATATTTGTTAATTCATTTAATCTATTTCTCAATTCGGGTGACTGTTCATCTTTTGTACTCTTAAGTTGTTTGAAATTGTTTATTAGTTTAATATCGAAGCTAGTTTGCTTGACTAAACAAATGTTTAAACTGTAATTAAGTAAATATGCATCATTGACAAGCTTTCGTAGGATTTTAGTCTATATCTGTTCAAATACAATTAAAATTGATATAATTACAGCTCTTATAATTGTACTCCACAACAAAATCCAGTAAATCCAAATTGGTTTTAATATTTATTATTATTTCAGTTTTATTTTAATATAAAAATAGTAGCTTACGTCCCAAATCATTATATTTTATTGTATGTATTTAATTTTAAAATATTTTTGTTTTTATTTTAAATGAATATTTTCGTGTCATTCTACGATTTAAATAAAGAATTGAATATTTAACAAATGACTTCTGTCTATACTGCTAAGATTTGTTACTGGTTCTGTTACATTTTCTAATTACGAAAGTCAAATGTACGTAATGATTTTATTTCATTGGCCAAATTAATGGCAGGAAAATTAAAAAAAAAAAATTCTAAATAAAAATAACACTAAAAATTTAAAATCATAATATAACATCATAAAAAATATATTAAAAGTACAAAATAAGTTAGAGCTAATTACTATTGCATTGAGCATATTTTTGGTACATTTATTGTGTTATACAGATTTTCAGCCATTTTTAATTTTCATTCAGTATCTTTTGAAGCTTTTCAGTTCAAGATTACTGTTTGACACTACCGTTATTCTATAGTAGATGTATGTATGACGCTACCATTATTCCAACTTGCGTTAATAGATTTTCTATGATAGAGGTTCATTGTTGCAACGTGGTAATATTCTTATTATTCACAGAAGATTTATTAACGCGGTCTAAGTGTGTCAGTGCATATGCTGGTAGCTATTACTATTTAAGAACATCCCCAGACTACGGATGTTATATTATACCCAGATAATGTATTTATTTGTTTAGTATCTTTATATCCTTGATTGACTTTCTTTACAAAATTAATTTTATTTTTTAATATTTAAAAAAACTAATTTAATTATAATTGATTTAATTAAACACATAATTGTTTTAACAACCAATTAAATTATTTGATAAAAAAAAAATCACATTTTTTAATCTGTCAAAAATTAACAGGTATAACGGTAACTGTTGTTTTTTTTTTCTTTTACTGATTTTTATTTAAACATTTGTTAATAAAGACATTAATATAGCTGTAATTATATATTTAAAAAAAAATTTGATTAATTTCAAAAATAATAATTATGCAGACATTATTTTATTTTAATTATTGGTCCAGTGATCTCTGTAGCCCAAAACACTTAATATTTATTAATATTTTATAATTCACTTTTGTTTTTTCTTTTCCTTTCTATATTATCTCTTTTACTCTTTTACTTTATTACACATTTAATATAATATATCAAATTATAATCGAATTTTGCATAAATTTACGAATACACTATATTTACAAAATAAAGTTTAACAAATCGATTATCTGGTTATAAAGAAAACTAACATTAATTCGAGACATTTATTTTGTACATATTTGTATGTATGTATTGAATCAATAAAAAAAAAAACGTTTTAAAAGCGGTATAAAAAAATTATTTTTTTTTTTCAATAACATGACATAAAAAAATAAACGATAATTTTCAGTTTAAATCGTACCAGAGTTTGATGGTGTTTTGATTTTTTGTATGATTTTGGTTTTGTTTAACAAAAAAAAAAAAAAAAAAAATTTATGGTAAATTGAATATGGTGTTAACCTTGGTCTTGGCACAGTTTGTCATATTTTCATTTGGTTTTAATTTTTCTATTTTGTTTTTCCTTTTGTATTTTTTTTTTGTTGCAGTTATTTTACTGAAAAAAAATCTGAAAATTATATTAAAAGAAATTTTCTCATTGTTTCTAATTTAGAATCAGTTTTATGGGAAAATGGAAATTAAGCATTTTAAATTAAATTGAAAATAAGAAGAATTTCAGTAAGAGGAGTTAGTTATATAATTTTTAGACTATTCTCATTGATCTTATTTACCTCTGTAAAAAGGCTCATTGTCGCAAAATATCTTCATTGTATCCAGCTCATTCATTTTTTTTTTTTTACCTTATGGATCTCATTCTAGACTTAAAAAACGAATATGAAAACTAATTGACAAATGTTCAATGTACATAGTCCGAAATGTAAATTTATTTTTAAATAATAATTTTTAGAACCCAAAATTGAATATTGAAATTTATTACAAGTCCATTGTTACATCTTCCTCTCCATTTTAAATATATACATATATATATATATATTTTTAAACTTTTTTATGGTCACTTAATATGTTAAAATACATTAAAAATCACATACTTAAACCTACATTCAAAATATCCTCATAATTCACTTGTGGTATATTTCAATAATAATACCACATATTCACCACAATATTAACTTAGCTGTCAACAATTTGCAATATTTTTGTTTTTGTTTTTTTTTATACTGTTTTGTTTTTGTTCTTATTATTTTTATTTCCGAAGTAAATGAAACCAGTTCATAAAATTGAAACAATTATTTTATATGCAAAAAAAAAAGAAAAATTATTCTGTTATTTTGTTACAAGGTTAAAACGCCTTAAAAGTACTAAAATGTACTGCCATCTATATATATATATATATATATATAATATAAACAATACCATGAACATTTCATTCAGAACTTTTTATTTTTTTTTGAAAATTTTTCAATTGTCCCAGTTTTTTATTTATTTTGTCTGCTTTTAATTTTCGGTATAGAAAAAATAAAAAAAAAAGGATAATGAAAATTTCAAGTGCAACTGCAACGTACACCAAAAAATACAAATATGCATATTGTATTATGTACAATAGAATGAAATATAATTTATATATATATATATATATATTATAGGTATATGTATTAGTGAATTTAAACAGTATAGAATGCAACTGACCTTTTTTCAATAACGGTTTACAAATAGTTTTTTTTTAAACTGTAAATTGAACGTAGACCGTAGTATTGACATTTTTTTTTTAAAGAATTAAAAATTAACATAGTTTCGAAACAATGAATTTGAAATATACAAAAGTGGCTATAAAGAAATGAAACAAAATCTATTACTATTTATTTTTATATCTACATAGATTTATGTAGGTTTTCGAAACTCCCTAAAATGTCACAAAAATTGGCCAATCTTCTTATTATGCGAATTCTGTTGATATATATTTTGAATATTGTTAGTATTAACATTCTGTGTGGTATTTACAAGAAACAAATCGTTTGTATTTGAATCTCTAGTATCAATTAAATTTTCAATTCTAATCCATATAAAGTGATAACTACAATATTTTATATTTTTTTTTTTTTGATGGGGAGTTCTATGTAAATACGACCTCTTAAGATATATTGTACTTCCCCGTTAAAAAACTTAATTGATCAAAAAAATATACCGTTGCTGCATAGAAGAGTATTCAAATATACTTAAAATTAACTTAAAATTTTATATTTTATATTATGCTGTCTAAAGTCTTTATTACCAAATAATATTCGTAAATATTCGTAGACAGCAAATTCTTTATACAATAAACATATCTTACATGCACTACTTTTATTTTTCTGTCTGAAGCCTTAGTTACCAAATATTATTCATAAATAATTCGTAAAAACCAAATTCTTTCTACAATATAAATATCTTACATATACTAATTTTGTTTTGCTGTCTGAAGCCTTAGCTACTAAATATTATACATGCATTATATTCGTAAGCAAATTCTTTATATAATAATAACTAAATACGACAATAATTGTGTACCTATCTTTTTTGTAAACAAAATAAAGAGACTTATATTGTATTATTTTTGCTATGGGGTAGCACACAGCAAAAAACTATTTTAAAATTGAAGTTTGCTTTTGCTACATAGCGGTTATATTTGCAATTAATAAATATATATTTGTTTTTGTTTTTTTACATAGCCAAAACACTAGGTTTTGTCATAGCCATTTTATACATATCCGAAAACTTTTATATCGGTTGGTACGTTTGGCTAGAGAAGAAAAGAAGGAGAGTACAAAGAAAAAAGGACAGTTCCGAACGCTGGTGTTAATGTTCGCTCTGAATAAGTGTAGGTCATATATAGAATTGATAATGTCCGGAAAACACATTATATGGTATTTGGTTCCACATTCAGGGTGTTTTTGCTATAAAAGTATATAATAATCTAACCTAAGAGTCTACATTTTATTGGTTTTTGTCATGATGACATTTCGAAAGAGTGTATTTTTATCTAAGCTACTAACCATATTAATTATTTTATATTAAATTTATAATAATTTATAAATTTTTATACTTGATTTAATTGTATTCATTTATTTTCAGGTAAATTTTTAAAACATCATCATAATAAAGAAAATGAAGAAATTTCAATGTTCAAAAAATAAAATAAAGGTAATTAATAATGGCTTCCATGATTTAAATTTAAACAAAAAAAAATTGTAAAACTAAGTATCTCTTCAAATGTTTGCTAAAAATAAATTTGTTTTATTATTACAAAAAATTACTATTTTTCAAATTTGCTTATCAAATACAAATAAAATAAATAATTACAATGCATACATCTCGTTACTATTTACTTCAAAACAATTAATAATATCTATTTTATTATGACAAATTTATATTTCTAAAAAAAACAAAATTAATTTTTAACTTAGAAAAAATTAAAAATCAACAAAAAATTTAGTACATCCATAATATCGTGTAATTGGCGCTTATTACCTTTTCTTTTTCCTATGTAAATTGACTCAAAAAATATTAAACTGTTAATAAATCAATAATTTGAAATTTTTACGTGAAATCTTTATTAGTAACTGATGTGAATATTTTTTATTATTTAAATTATTATAAGAACAAATGAAAATATTTATGCATTATATTGACACCACATTTGTTTTTCTTTTTGTATTTATTTATTCAACTAACTTTTTATCAATTATTTTCAATTTTTAAATATACGTACATTTAAATTAATTATGATCAAATGTCAAAATTACTTCATCAAGCTTTTCAAACATCATTAACTTTCATAGTTTATCAATTAATTTTTGTTTTTTTTTTTGTTAAATAAATATTTTACTTCTCATTAAAAATCTCATCCGTTAAATTTAAAAAAAAAATTATGATTTTTAGTATGACATTAGTTAAAAAAAAACACAACAATAACAACAAAGAATTTTGCAAATAAACTCTAGGTTTATTGCTTCAGCATGCTGCTGTTAAATGACACAAATAATTGCAATATATATGTAGACATGCATGTACATATATATATATATATATCATTTATTTATACTAAATATTGAATAAATAAAATAAAATAGTAAATAAAATAAATTTGAAATATCTAAAATCGTGAATTATCATTTAATAATAATAATAATAATATAAAAAATAATGATAATAATAAAAATAATAATAATAATAAAAACGAAAAATTATTTTAAAAAAATATATATATTTCTATATGAATATAACACATAAAAACCCTGTCAAAAACACTTACAACAATCGCATCTCGGTGTCGTTATAAAATAAGCCGTAATTCTTTCGGTTCAGTTCAGTAAAGATTTTAATTTTTTTTGTTTTTAGTTCTTTATTTTATTCTTAACATTTTGTTTTCTTTTTTTTATTTAAAAGTACTTTGTAGAGCAAGGTCAAATCTTTCAATAAAAAAAAAAAAATTAAACACCAACAGAACCGCACACATTTTCTGTTTGTTATTTTACTTCTTTTTGTAAGAATAACCTATAAAATTTTAAAAATTTTAGAATTTGAAATAGCAAAAACAACAACAAAAAATGTTTTGTCATAAAAATCTTTACAAAAGATAACCGTTTTAACAATTATCATAATTTATGACATATTAGCAAATTAATTAAATATTTTTGTTTTTTTATATAAATTTTTCGATCAACTTTACTATTACAGTAATTTAGTTAAGCGCTTTACTATTTACTATTAACTATGATAGTTTTTTGTGCTGCGATGTTTTTATGCCATCAACCATATTATTATTTTATACTATAACCATATTATTACAACAACGAATGAAGTTGACAGCGGCTTATCACCATATTGTGTTAGTGCAACAACTTGGGAGTGAACATTTTAATCATTGTTTGTGTCTTGATGAGCAACTGTTCTGTTAGGAGTAAAACTAATTAAATCAACTGGGAAATTACGCTAAATAATTTTAAAAAAATATGCTTACACTGCATTTATATTTTCACCATGAAATTAATAGATCAACCCAAAATAGAGTTAGATATAAAATATTATTGTAATATTTGTGAATTTAGTAGGCAAATTTAAAAAATTAGTCCGCACATTATTAATTAGGAAACACAATTCCGATACATCAAGTATTGCCAAGTAACTGTGATATTCATCCTTACAACTAATAGAAGTTAAACTTTATTAACTTAAAAACCGTTTAATTATCAATCCACCTACTCCCAGTTTCAATATATTTTCCTGTTCTCCTGAGTCAAACAATACTAGCAGAACAACAATTTCCGATCTATTGTTTGTCTTAATTGGAAAAAACAAAAATTAGTCAAATTGACAGACAATCATTTACAATTCTTAAATTAACACATTTTCTAAAAACAAATTTTCACAAATTTTATTTAACACAATTGAATTTTATGATTGTTTTTAATTTCTTATAATTGAATTTTATAAGCTACAAAAATGATGAAGTGATATATATGAATATATATTGTATGTGTTTTTGTATGTGTGAAAATCAAAATAATATAATTTAAAATAAATAAGTAATCTAGCTATAGATAAATTCTGGCTGCATCATTATTGCATCTAACATGAATGAATATAAAAAAAAAAATAAAAAATAATAATAATAAAAGAAAAAAAAAAATTGTAATGAACATTCAACGCTTAATTTTTAACGTGTATAAATAATTTTCAAGTTGGATAAAATAATTTGCCATAATACAAATCACATTTTATAGCTTTTGTAT
Source organism: Argyra leucocephala (assembly GCA_963942445.1). NCBI lineage: Eukaryota > Metazoa > Arthropoda > Insecta > Diptera > Dolichopodidae > Argyra > Argyra leucocephala. The sequence goes on along the minus strand of OZ012678.1, from coordinate 13,714,697 downwards.
ACATATAACTATTATATATAGCTTTCAAGCAAGTAAAGATAACTAAGCCAGCACAATCTGATCGTTGGCGTTATACTATAAACAGTTGTTTTGTTTTTTTTTTTTTTAATTTTTTATTTTATTTTTTATTTTATTAATGTTATGGCAGCAATTTACAGTGCAATGCAATGTTACTGCCATCGTTGTTATAAGTCAATAATTATTATTTAGTTATTTTGTTTGATTTTTTTTAGTTTTTCGCATTTTATTGTTGTTTTTTTGTTTTTGTTCCGATATTACTTGCGTTTTTTTTTTCTTTCCAATTTTTCAAGAGAAGAAGTCCATGTTTTACTTGATGTGAAAATGCGCCACAAGTGTTTAACTAGCTGACCTTGAAATCTTAAATGGAAATAAAAATTGCATGAATTTTTTTTTGTTATTGTTTTTTTTTTTTTTTATTTATTATTTTTTATAAATAAATTTTAAATGCTTAAACTTTATTTGTAATATCAATATATGTGTATATATACATATATATAATTACGTAATGTAACTACAAATCATTGCTACTAGATATTAGTATGTGTACTTGCTGCTTTGTAAAGAAGAGGAAAATATTGTAAAAGATTATAATTTACCGCCAAAGAAGTAAAATAAAAATAAAAAAAAAAAAAAAAAAACCTAAAAACAAAAACTATTTTAATGACAGTTTGTCATGATTTAAAGAAATTAATTAAAAAATAATTATAAGAAATGAAACTGAAAATTAAAATCTATTTAGGAAATTAATTGGATTCACAACATAATATGCATGATCTTTAATATTATGATTGATTATATATGTACGTACATGTATACAGATGTACATACACTTAGATATATTCTTAAAATTAAAACGTAATAATTAAACTATATAAATTTAATATTTTGCATTTGGTATTAATTGGTATAAATAAAAATGATCATGTCATACTAAAAATTAATCTTTAATTTAAAGCGAATTTAGCTACTCCAAATTTATAATGATAACATAGGTGGGTATCAAAAAATAGATTAAAGAGATAATGCGAATTTAACCAAAAAAAGACTTAATACCGACAAATAAGAATAAATCATATAACATTTATATAAATTTTAAAAGTGTTGTAAATGAGACGGACCAATTTGTTATATAAGTCTATGTTCAACTCAAATCAACACAATATTTAATTCACTCATATTTTTAGTCCGCTCAACTTGTAATGAATCATTAATATTTACTTATCTCAAATTTTGTAATTGCGTTGCTTCAATCAATTTAAGATTAGATAGAAAATTTGATTTGAAATGTTATCAAGTTTTAAAATTACATTATAAAATAATTCATCATTCATCACTATGACTCCAATTAATAGTATATTATATTACACTATTAACTTCTGTTTGACATTAAAAATATTACACAATAATTAATTAACAATTTAATTAAAATAATTATTTTGTATTAAATGACAAGATAAAATTTTAACATCTAATATTTTTTAAATTAAATTATATAATAATGTTCAAAGAACACTAATTTATCCTATATTATTGATCCTCTCTTATTTAACAAACCGTTTATGTATCTATTATTAAAAAAAAACACAAATTCCATAAATAACGAATAACCATCATCAATTCTTATTCAAACATAACCAAAATCAAATTGATTGTTCTGAAATCAATTATTTATCTGTCAAATAAAATGTCAAAGTCATTTAATGTCAAATTCACAAAATAATTCTTTAATTGTTTAAAAATGGATTTTAAATCATGTTTCAATAAATTAATTAACCATTTTAAGTAATTAATTTCTATAAATGAATTTTTTTTTGTTTGTAGAACATGCGTAACTATCTTTAAAAATATATCTATACGCATTTATAATAATAAAATGACAACTTATTTTAAAAATGGCGTCAGACTATTTTAGACATTTATTAATTTAAAATGTTTTTGTTTTTATTTGTCGTTTTTGTTTTTTTTTTTTGTATTTCTATCATTAAAGTCATAATTTATTTACAGTTAATTAATAAAATTAATTGATTAAGCAAAAAAAAAAAATAAATTAGAAACCATAAAAAATAATTCTTATCTAAAACTAGAAATAATTTATTAGATATTTATCTACATAAATAGAATTTTGTAATTTTTTTTTAAATGTTTCTAATTTTTTTTTTTTTTTTTGCTAATAAAAAAGTTGGAGTTGATGATGGGATGGTAATAAAATTTTGTATTTTATTATTTTTGTAAGTCATAGATTAAAAATAAATTTGTGAGAAATTTCTTATGTAATTAAAGGATAAAAAATGTATATTAAAGCTTTGAAATTTAAAATTACACTAAAAATCTATAGTAACAATCATAGTGCCAATATGGTATCCTTATGATGACATGTTTTTTTTATCAATGATAAAAATCAAATTATCATCCATATAACATAATTATTAGTTGTAAAATCGAAAGTAATGCAAAACAAAATTTAATACAACGATGTGGCAAGCATAATTTTCATAAAATATTAAACTTGTCCCTTCTATTAGGATATGGTATAGGTGTGAGCAATATTAGAATAGAATTGCAAAAATAGGCGTTAAGAAGAACACTATACAGTTGGATATATAAAAATTAAAATATATATTTTTAAAAAAACTAACAAGTTCGGGAAAGTCAAATGAACGTGAGGTATATACAAGCAAACAAATTTCTTTTGAAATTTATTACCATTGAATGAAAGAAGATAAGTTTTAGTGATAGATCAAATTACAAAACAATATTATAGTAAATTATTGATAAATTATTTATTCATATTTATCAAAACTCGTATTTAAGCAAGCTGATCACAACAAAAATTCATAATAATCATCATTACGACTAATTTATTTGGAAACGTACAGAAAAGACTGGATTTATAAGATTGTACCAATTATTAATTTATATAATAAAAATAATTTGATATTGAAATTTTTTAGAACCCAGGTTAATGAATTGTTATTAAATAAAATAAAATAAATTATATAATATGAAAAATTTCAATAATTAACATAAATTAAGTACGATTCATATCTCAAATTTTTTACTATAGAGAAATACATTTTATTACTAATTTATTTATTTCGTATTGCATGTTGATACCAATTTGAGATCATTTAAGCAAAGCAAAATCTCTCAAATATAATTGATGTTATTCTATTCCAATTGACCATAAATTTTGCACACCAACCCCAACCATACATTTGATTTTGCTTGACTAATGATTATATCTAAATAAATTAATTCTTATTAAATTACAATTAATTATTGAAACAAATTTGCCAATTATTCCAAATTTTTCAATAAATTTTTACATAAAATTTAATTTTTAATTTCTTTATTTTATTTTGTATATATACACGGCTTCAATTTATATATTTCAAAATTTTATCGATAAGTCAACAAAGATTAAATATAAAAAAGGACCCCAAATTTTTCAATAATCCTTCAAAATTTTAATGTTCTTCATCTGTTTGTTTTTTTTTTTCTGAAACAATTTTTGGCAACATTTGATGATTTCTTACAAATCATTGCAATCATCGTTATAAAAAACCAAAAACTTAAAAATTGCACCTTTTTTAAATTCTAACTTCCTGTGCTAAAAGGTAAATACAAAAATAACCAAGTAACAAAAAAAAAAAATTAAATTCGATTACATATGAGACTAGAATATACGAAAAATGAATAGCAGGGTTTAATCAAACCTAAAAAGTAAAAAAAAAACAAATAACTTTTTATCTATCAGATAGAATCTGTAAAAATCCTTTCGTTTTAAAACCGTCTTATAGGCTTCAAAATTATCCTTTTTTATCATTCCTTGTTTTATTTCAATAATCTCAAAACACATATCCTGCATTTCTAAATATAATATATACCTATAATCTATATATATATATACATGATATATTTATATACATATATACAGTCCAGGTATATATATAATTTGATACTGAAAAGAAATTGAAAGGATTGTTAAAACATTTTTGGTGGTGGGGAAAAGGGATTTTATTATATTAAATAAGGATTTTAAAAAATTTCTTGAAATCTAAAAAATAAAATGAAAAAGTAAAATCGCAAAAAAGGGAAGGTGTTTTTTTTTTTGTTTTTTTGACAAAAAAAAATTATAAATACGTGCGTGAGCAATTTCAATTATACAAGAAACAAAAAAATATATATATATATACAATTTCGAATTATTAAAAAAGAAATCAATTAATTTATTGAATTGAATAAAATAATGAAAAAAAATTATTCGCAGAAATTTGGAGATTTTCATATTTCGGACCCAAAAATTTAAATTTTAATATAAATGAAATTTTTTATTTATTTATTTTTATCAGCAAACTTGCAGATAAATCTGCAGGCCAACTACAAGTCCTTTCCCATTCGGGATGTGGGCCTTTTGATCAAATGCATAAACTCCATCCATCCATTACCATTCATTCCCATTACCATTTCCACCAATCCATTTTCATTTAAATCTAACTATACAACATAAATTAAATTTTCAACATAATTCTTTAATTACCTTATTTTCGATCAATTGAAGTTTTAGCCAATTGATTATTATTGTTTATTAATATTATTATATAATATCTTAGACAGTCGACCCAAAATTTAGTATGTTCACCTTTACTGATATCAAAACTATTTTTCTGATTAGTAATCAGATGGAAAAATCATAGTATTGGTCCAGTTTCGTAAAGGATGATAGATCTATGTTTACACTTGTTCTAATAATAATAATAATAATGTAATAATTATAAAAAAAAAATTTATTTCATCAAACCCAAAAGCTAACTTACATAGACTTAAATTGAAAATTTATAAAAACAAAAAAAAAATATTAAATATAGTAAAATAAAAATTGAAAACTATAAATTTTAATTCAACAATAATACTTAGCCTAGTTGATTAAATGAAAAAATTAGGTTCTATCTGTTGTCCAAAGATAAGTGAACATTTAAAAAAGCAAGAATATCCCACATATATTCTGTAGAAAACTGTTTACGAAAATGTAAAGCTAAGTTGGTGTTCTCTGCTTTACAAGCTCTATAAACTAAATTAATTATGTTTAAAGCGAATTTATGTTGTTGTTTTTATATATATCAGGTTATTAGCTATACATATTTCTTTAAACATAAATCTATGTAGACTCTGTAGCTAAATTAAGCAGACTTAAAATGGACTACAAAATACAAATGTAGCCGCTGATACAAAACTGGCCAAGTAAGTTAAAAATTAACCTAAAAAAAAATAATATTTTCATTTACTCCTATCTAAATTCCTGATCCACTCTAAACTGATAACACAAATTTGTACTTAAAAGATATTTAAAAAAAATTTCAAATTCTAAAATTAAACCAAAAATAAACTTTTGGATTTCACCATATTTCCACAAATGTACTTTAAGTCAGGTGCTTTCACTCTCATTTTTTTTCTTACATTTTTAAATTTACAAAACACACGAATTATTAAAATTGATTATCAGAGAATAAATTTTTGGCAAATCTTTAAAAATACCTACTTTAATTTTTTATATTGAGTCAATGAAATTGAAACAAGCAAATAAAACAGAAAAAGGAAATGGTTGTCTTTGCAAAATATTTGATTTCGACTTATTTTTGTTTTTTTTTTGTGTTTTAAAAAATTTCAATTCAACAAAAGTAATTGATGATAATCACCACCAGATATTTAAAATATGGCTCACGAATTATCATAAATAAAAAAAAGTGTATGTTTTCTTTTCCTTCTTATTTATTTAATTTACTCAAATTAAAGGTGTTTGATATTGATGTTTTTATTATTGTTACTTTAATTAATTCGAATGCACACACTATACATATAATTGCAGATTACATACATATGAGAGCCCTTATTATGATTGGTAAAACCAAAAACTAAAAAAAAAAAAAATTAAATTAAAATAAAAAATTGTGCAGGTTCTTAAAAACTCTAAAAATTTATTAAAACTAATTTTTTTTTTGTATTTCTTTCCTTCTGAAAATAACTCCTAAAAATGCCCTTTGAATCGCAAAATTATTATTTAACAACTGGTTATTAACACTTTATAAAATTTGAATCTATTAATTTGGATGAAATGATTTCATGGACAAAAAAAAATAATTATGTACAACGTTTCAAATTTCGAACCATTATTATAAAAAAAAAAAAAAAATAATTAATACATTTTTTTTCATTTTTGCTATTTGATGAGTTCTTGAGTATTAAATTTAATATAATATAACATAATTTTTATTTTTACATTAAAATCGTCTTAAATACACACAAATTAAAACTATCTAAATTACTAAAATGGTGGAGATGATTATTATATAATATTCTTATTTACTTACTTACATACTTAGTAGGCAAATTAACCTTCTAGATCATGAGCCTAACTTCCATGTTGTTTACCGACCACCGTAATTGCTCTTTTTACTAATCTATAGATACGAATTTGTTTCATGTCTGCTGATATTTCATTTATCCAACGAAGCTTTAATCTGACCCGACATTTTATACCTCTGGGCTTGGGTTTGAAAATTCTCTTGGCTTGAGCATTATGTAATATTAATTCTGGTGAAACAATTATTCATTTTTAATAAATTATTACAACAAGCCCAATGATCATGATTATTTTAAATCTCACAGGACTTCATTCTCACAAGATTATTATTATAATATTTATTTACTTTAATTTAAATTATAATAATTATGAGCACTGACTGCCATGACTATTGACTTAAAATGCTCAAATTAAATATCTAAGTATTTTGAAATGCATCGAATCCATAACTAATTTAGACCATACAAAAACATATAGTTTTTCTTTAAAACATTAATGATTGATATAACACATTAGATGTAAACGGAAATCATGATTTCGATTCCAAAAATTATCGTAATTATTATTTTTTTTTGCGATTTGACATTGAAATACGTAAGTATCCATTTTAAATTTTGTTTTTTAAAACTTCATTTATCGTACTTATAATATAGACTTTGGAGCACGTCAAACCTTCTACATGTTGATTAAAACAACATTCTAAATATTCAGTCCATCACACATTCTATTGAATTAGTTAAAACAACATTTTAGACCTTAATTTTAACTCTAATGTCTGAAAGATTTATTTTCGAAAATAATATTTTAATTTTAACAAATCTGTAGTAATATCTGAAAGATATTTTACCATTTGTCAAATTCTCTTGCTTTCAGTGATATTTTCGAAAATTAAATGGAAAAACTGTTAAAGGGCATTCATGATTAAGTAACCTTTTGTTATAGTATCATAACATCAATAACCGACTTAATTATTATTGTATTTTGACATTATCATCAATCGTAATTCTCCCATACTACGATACAAGAAAAATGTTCAGTCATTTCTAAATAATCATATTAAATCTAACAATTTACTATACAATTTTTATAATGAAAGCGAAAATCGCTAATGAAGACAAACAATTAAGAAAATGATAATTAGTTAAGCTCTTAGAACAATAATATTTTTTCAAAAACTTACTTACCATAAGTACTAGCTATACATAAAATCATAAATTATTTGTTTGATAATATTTCAAATTCACCATATCATACTCGAAACTATCACCATGGTGCATGGTGCTCAATTAAAAACTTCTAAAACAAAAATAACAAAAACAATAATTAAAAAAAAAAATATTTTAGTTTTTGCAACTGTTACTACTACTTGTTATTATTATACTGCATCTGTTTTGTAGATTTTTCTTGATTTGATGTTCTGATGGCATGGCATGCATTCTGATGAGAATATAATATATGTATATACATTATGTATAAAACTCCAATATTCCAAATGGTCATCAAAATTACAAAAAAATATACAAATAATATTTTACTTCAATCAATGGCTTTGATTGCTTTGGTATTGGCTTGCATTTTTTTTTTTTGTTTTACTTGATTATTTATTAACTTAATAACATCTAAACTCGCATCTTTTGCAGGTGTCAAGCCCAAATATATTTATGTAGTTAGAGAGATATAAAAAGAACATTACACAAAATTTGCAAAAAAAAAAATAACAAGAATAAAACAAAAAAAAACAGAACAAATAAATAAAATTCTTAAAATTACAAACAAATCAAATAATGTTAGGTACATAAATAATATTTAAACATTTTTTTATTTACAAAAAAGAAAAAAAAAATTGCAAAATATTTCACAAGTATAGAATTTTTTTATAAATACATATAAGTAATTTAAACATTTTAAAATTAGCTATATTTGATATGAAATGATAAATTTTAATGAAATTATACCCAGCGGTCATATCATTTGTATTAATCATACAATTTGTGTTGCTCATACTATTTGTATAAATCATAATACCGTAAATAATATTATATGTACTTGAAATAGAGTAAATCAGTGGAATATTCAATATATATAACAGTTATATTATAGTATTTGATATATGGTATTAATCATACAACTTGATATATGTTATTAATCATACAACTTGTTTCTAAATACAACAAAAACCATCAACACAAAAAAATATTCTATTTTAATATTAGAGATGGCATAAAGGCTTTCAAAATGCATACAAGAAAAAACGCCATCATATGCCAAGTAATATTATACTCAAAATAAGGTAAATCAGTAAAATCTTCATTGTATAAAACAATATATATATACAACAGTATTTGATATATTTTTATACAATTTGTATTAATCATACCATTTGTGTCAACCATACCAAAAAATATTGAAATAGCCTAAATCGGTGGAATCCTCAATAGATAGATACATAAATTCAATTCACGTTTATTATTCAAATTATAAACTAAAGTAAAACTAAAAGTAATTATTTATAGGTCATCCGATTTGTATTAGTCATACAATTTGTGTCAATCATACCAAATAATATTAAAAAAGCCTAAGTCAGTGGAATTCTGAATGGATACATAAATAACATTTCAATTATCGTATATTATTTAAATTATAAACCATAGTCAAATTAATTGTAATTGTTCAGCTCTCATGCGATTTGTATGAATCATACAATTTTCATACAATTTCATATTTTAACAAAAATACATATAATATGTATCGATGCATTTCCAACCGTATTAAATTATCTGTACAAAATTTTCTGTATAAAAGTTTGCCATTATATGACGTCTTATCTTATGTCGCTTAAAAATCGTAGTATTGTTAGATCACTTTTCCTATTTGATAGATATTTCGTAGGTTTAGGTACCGAAAAAGACGACAGGCATCAAGTATCTACCCCTACACGTAAATAGACTAAAATAGATGAAAAAAATGAATTTCAAATAAATAACTAGACCTTAGTTAGAGGAATCCCTCAATATATAACTGTACAATATTTTTGTTCCATAACATTTACATAACATATTATATAACCCTGCAATATACATAATATGTGCAGTTATAACAAAACAGTAATCAGGCAGTTACAATTTGAATCAATAAAATTGGTAATAAATTTAACGAAATAAAAGAACGAAGAAAAGTTTAATAATTTAAAAATACTGATTTTCGAATAAATACAGTCTGTCTGCTTTAACTTTAACATTAAAATAAAAACAATTAAAATCAAATTAGAATTACAATTATTATTGTGACATCGAACTTTGATACTGGTTCTTTAAAACATTTTTATCATAGTTTTAGGCTTATTTTAATTTTATTATAAATAGAACACTAACTAATAGAGCTGCGTGCCGTACCAGCTTTTGAAATAAATACGACCTGTTTGACATGAACTTTATTATTTAACAGAATATTTTAAATTCAATTTAAAAAAAAAATTTTTTTCCATTTATTTGAAATATAAAATTTATTACACGGAATTTTGTATTTATTTTTAAATTTATATTAACCAGAACCTAAAAAATAATTAAAATGAACAGACATCGTTAAATAATATAAATTGTTTTTTTGTTTTTAATGTTATTGCAATGTGGTAACTGATATTTCTATAATAACCGAAGAATTTTTATTTTAATAGAATAAATTTAATTATATGTATATATATATACATATGTATATATTTAAAAAAAAAACTTACAACTAAAATCAGTAATAAATTTGTTAAATCAATCATAAAAACTCTATGAATTTAATTATAGTATTTAGAAAACCTTAACATAAAAAAATCATAAAATTGTAATTGTAAATGTCCTAAATGTGTTTTAAAATTATTTATTTTTATAATTTAATATTTTTAATTAATTTATTTTAAATTCATAAAATGAATTTATTTATTGATATAAGAAAATAATTTACTGGATAAATGTGGAGAGGTCATTTTTGTACGAGATGTGGACTAAATTTAATTATAAAATGAATTTTTCAGCTAAAGGTATAATGAATTTACAATAAAACATTATCACTTCGAATCACATTTCATACCCATTTAAATCCATTTTCTCAGTTCTCTTACAGGGGTGTGATAAGTAGAGGAAATTCGATGTGTAAATGAAATTTGACATCATACTTTGCTTGAACAAAAAATGTGATAAATCTTATTATCATTAAATTTTCCTTGACAAGACAGACAAAATTAAATATGGCGAAAACTTAAACTTTAAAATGAAAAACAATAATTTTACAACTCAAGCAAACTTTTCCTAGAACAGACCTTATAATTTTTCATCTTCTTCAATATTACTGGTCTTGAAATTTCAATTTTTAAAAATTTATTGAAAACTCAGAAGAAATTCAGTTCTGTTTTGAATAGTTAAAATATATTGAAATAATTCATGAAAGTAATTAGAAATAAAAATAATATTAAAATAACAAAACTATTTAATTATTCAACAGACTAACAATTCGTCAATTTAATCTTTGTTACCATAGTTGGATTAAAACCATCATCAAACTAATCGTCATTCAGTTGACGTATTTAATGAAAATCATTTTGACGTTAATAAATTTTCAATTATTGCGCGTTTTTCAATTATCAAAACAAAATAAAAATAACAACAACAAAAACTATCCGTTTTTTCTTATTTGAACAATTTTATTTTTTCTATACACAAATTGAAAACGTAAGTTAGTTTAGTTAAGTTTAGTTTAGAAATACGCAAAATCAAATCGATAGCTTTTAATATGTAAATAATTATTAAAAAAAATTGAAATATAATTAAAAATATGCGTAAATTAGAAATTTATTTGACCAACTAAAACAATAAAATTTTCCAAAATTAACACTGACATCAAATATTGAATCTGTTATACAATTTTTAAATGTGTTATACATAAGAAATTTGATAAAAATTGATGACGTTAACTAGTATAGAGGTAATAATTAAGAAGATGTGTTTAATTGTTGAAATCGTTAGCGTTGAGTCAACTTGACCTTACAATTTTGTACCATCCCCATGGTTGAGCCCGTCTTTTTAGCAAAATATTACCGAAAAAATGCATACATTAATCCTAACTTAGAAATACAAAATTCGAGTTGAAAAATGTACACCAAAATCTTCTGTCATACACTGAGTCAAATATAATGACCAAATATGACCGAACTTTTATTAGAACCACACAATATTTTATTTTTGTATTGTTCACTTTAAGTCTTTGAAAAGACAATAAAATACTATAATAATATACGGGGTGGTGCAGACCATGCGACTCAACTTTTTATTTCATAATTACAAAAATAAATTTATTAACTAAATCGAGGATGCTCCATCGATGGTGTGCTCCTATTTTAAAATCTGGATTTCAGTAAATTTCTAGTCTAAAAAAAATCCAATTTCCGGTCCAGCCTGAGCCCTGAAAGTTGAAAATATATCATTAATAGACCACTCTCGATGTAGTTAATAAATTTTTTTTTAAATTTTAAAACAACGGCTCCTTAACCTCTTAAAAAGCTGATATACATGTTCTGGGCCACCCAGTATATATTCCTCATTCTAAATTAAATTAGTTTAGATTAGATTTTTGATGGTGAGGACTAGTTCTATTGTTAGGTTTCTATTTCATTTTATAGTCTTCGCATATTATGAACTCCTCCATTAGCTGAGCTAAAATCGATTATATTTCATTTAAAGTTGGTTGTGGCCTTAAACTGTCACCGAAGTATAATCTAACTTTAATATAGATTCTCAATGAACATAAAGGCACATTTTAGTAAATTGGATTAAAGTTATTCTGATTATAGTCTAATGTTTACCAGTATTTCACACTCACATAATATGGATTTCTTCTACATTACCACACAGTTAATATATACATAATGATCAGTTATTCTATAAACTTATAGAATTTTAACTTATTTTACAGACGTAATACAGACGTGTTGATATGATATAAGTTGAAACACTATTTTTTGTATGTGATAATTTTACTAAACATTTTATTAGTTTCAGCAGAAGTAGAACATAGAACATATTTTCTATTTGAAAAAAAAAAAAAACAAAAACGTTCAGTAACAATTATAGTTTCTAACAGCTTTTAAAAATTAATTTCGATTTTTAATTTCACAAACATCTGCACAATGTTAAAAACTATATAATTTATGTTTAACATAACATTATAAATTCAAAAACCTATAACTTTAAATTAGGCCAGACATTGGTAATAATTTTAATTTGTTAAATTTTAATTTATATATATGTAGCTATGCTTTTATTAAACTTTTAAATCGTTCAACAGAAACATAAACATTATGATCTGCTGATTGATAGATGTTTTAGGCAAAAAATTAAAATACATTTCGATTAAAATACTATCATCAACAGCTGCTATTAATTTTCATTTTTAATTCTTTAGCTTAGCAAAAAGATTAAAATATTCCAGTATAACCGAAAACAAAAAAATATTTTAATTAAGTCGGACAAACAACAGCTTTTACTAAATAGTAAATACAACAACAACCATCAACACAAAAAAAAATTCTATTTTAATATTAGAGATGGCCTAAAGGCTTTCAAAATGCATATAAAAAAGAACGCCATCCTCAAAATATAAACAACCAAAAAAAAACAAAATAACTCTATTCCTAATCCTCTTCTAAGCCCCCTTTAATTATTTTCAACTGATCAACACAACAACAAAATTTAACTTTCAATTTTCAAAACTCTCTTCTTCTTCTTCTTCCATATTGTGTGCTTCTAATTAACACAATTTTTACGACGCTTTAAAGTTGGTCATTATTTTAATTCACCTGAAAACTTAAAAAAATATTTTTTTTTTCCTTTAAAACAAAACCAAAACACACAAACAACCTGCCATAGTAGTGAGAGCTTATATTAGCAAAGGATATATAATTTAACAATAAATATATAAAACGTTTTATAACCTAAAAATTAAGATAACAAAAATCTGCCTAATAACCTATAAAAAAAAATAAACAAATTTTTATTTTTCATTTTTTTATTATTGTTATTAAAAAAAAAAATTTGGCAAAAAATCGTCCACATCAAATTAAGAACAATTTGTTGGTACGGGTTCCATCTATTTTTTGTTAAAAAAAAAACCCAATTCGTTCTTCTGGTCTTTAAATAATAATTATTGAATCATTCATCGGCTCCAGAAACAGTATAAAATTTTATTTGATATAAAGATTAGTGTTTTTATTATTGTTGTTTTTATTTTTTGAAAAGTCCCCAAAACCTAAAAATTAAAAACAGTTGCAACACTCTGTCCCATATATCTATAGTATAGTAATAGATTTTAATAGTACGTACACAAGGTGTAGAAATGTGTTTTTTTTTTTTTTTTTTTGCTGTTATGCCCTTGACCGAACTGGACTTTTATTAGAACAACCAATATAAATGTTTATTTGATATTCTAAGAACCCTTTTTTGTCTTGTTGTTGTTGTTATTTTTTTTTTGTTCTACTACTCGTATTCAACTTAACTCTTATCTGGTGGAAAGGAAAACATTCTTTATGTCAAATAATGCCTTATGTTTTATGCTGTTAGGAAACATTTGAAAATTTTTACCAAAAAATAAAAATAAAAAAATTTGACATACAAAAAAAAGGATATTTTTGGCAGAAAAATATACGGTGTAACATAAAAAGGATGATAGGTTAAAGCAGGTGTAAAATATTGTTTTTTTTTTATTTTGATATTTTGTCGGAAATTATATTGAATAAATGTTTGTGAGAATTTGAAAGTATAGTAGTTATACATTATATGGATGTGGCGATGGTATAGCTTTGTAGTATACTTTAATAATTTAAAAAGGATCCTACTCTAAGTCAATTGTTCTTGTTTTTATGAAAACATTTTGTTTGAAAATTTAATACAATAATTGACAACATATTCATATGGGCGTTTTTTCTCTAATACAATTTTAAAAGTTCATTTGGAAATATTTAAAAAAAATATAAAATAATTATTTTATTGTATAAGCACAATATTTAAAAATTTCCATTAATCCGGTCACATTTTTTTTACTGTCTTGTTCATTGTCTTGACTCTTAGCATTTGATTGTTATTATCCTATTTTATTATATCTAGTCACTATCTATAAAAATTGAATTTTGAATTGTGAAATTAATTAACTGTTTTAAAAGTCAATTTATGATTTGTAATGATAAATTAATAGTTAATAAAATAGTTATTTGGTTAGTGTAACTATTCTTTTTTTTTTTTACATATTTACATTTGTTTGTCTTATAAATTGTTACTCCTATCTAAAATTGTTTTTTTACATATTCTATTATTTTAATTTTAAATTTACTTAAATTAACTTCATGTTTTATTTCATTAGGTAATTCATTGAATAATTTTACACTGTTATACAATAGCATATTTATATCCTTAACTATCTTAACAAATAAAAATTCCATTGATACATATTGTACAAACAAGACAGTTACTGTCTCGTATGGCCACAATGTAACTTAAATTTCGAACAAAACTTAAATAACTGCTTAACTCAAATATTGGGTATGCTCACTCTTGAATCCTATAATAGTTTGAGTTCACTCTGATTGTGTAGTCATTCCTTCACTTAATATATTTTATAAGCGGACTTAATATTTGAATTAGTTTGAGTTTAGTGATGAATTGATTTAATAAATGAAAATGAGTTCATTCATTTGCAGACCTGAACTGAAAATGAAGTACAAAATTAATTTTTTTTTACCAACATGTAGGTATTGCATTTGATAGATTATGGTCTAATATCTCTATATAGTGCTAATACACAAATGAAAATAAGAAAACATGTACTTTTTCAATAATCAATAATAAATAAATTAAACAACTAACCTAAATAATAATTAAAAATAGTCATAGTTGTAAATACAATAGTAAAAGCTCTAAAAAAATTAGAATTGCCAAAAAATTATGAATATTTATCATAGCAATAAATAAATAAATAAATTAAGAAACACAAAATTCGTGGAATAAACTTGCTTAAACAATTTAGCAGAGAATTGTTATGCTTTATGGCTATAACTCTTGATATAATCTCACATAGAAAATTCAACAAAGAATATCAGTATGCTTTAACCCCTTACTAACCCACATTCTAGTTGTAAACTCCCTTAGAGAACTAAATAAAGAATATTTTTGACTTAACTGCTCATTGCTTAAAACTCTTAATTTGAACTTGCTTATATAATTTATTTATCTTCTCCTTTGTGACATATTTAGAACAATGTGATATTTTTGGATCAGTCAAAAAGGGCGGAAAAACAGAATAGAATATTAATTTTTTTTTTTGGCAAAAAAATTCGAAAATCAAATCAAAGAAATATCAAATAATTTATTTTAAATATATTAACAAGCGCATGTACAACGACAAATGAGACGACAAATTACAAAAAAAAAAAAAAAAACAACAAAATCTAAAAATCGGTTTTTTATTTTTTTGTATTTTTTGGAAACTGTTCATTTTATTTATTTCTTTGAATTTTAAATTTAACCCTTCAGGACATGAATTGAATTATAAAAAAAATACTGCGTATGTTATTTCCGAACCCTTTTAATGAAAAAACAGAATAGAAAATATATTAGCGATTTAATTCTTTTTGTATTCTGAATCCAAAACAAAAAAGAGAAATAAAAAAAATGATAAAGATGTCAAAAATGAAAAAAAAAATTTAATGGATTAAATTTTTTGGGGGGAATAAAAGTGTTTTATTAATAACTTATTTAAATAAATTTATTTTGGTTGGTGTTTTTAAGCTGGTAATAAATTATCTTCTTTTTAATTTGAATATATTTTTTATTGTTTTGTTTTTTATTTTACATATTACAATTTTGTCTTTAGGCCTACATAATAGCAATCAATTTTATTTTCCCTTAATTTGCTAATATTTTTTTTTTAAATTTTAAATAAAACTACTTAGATGATATTTTCAGTGAGAGTTAATTTCAGAGTCCTAATGTCACCGCAATCGTTTGGCATGTTGAGGAATGTTCCATCAATAATGACAATTAAATTTAAAATTTTATTTTAAGTGTAAATGACTATAAGGTTTTATATTAGATTTAATTATAGATTTTACCTGTGTAAATTGCATGTTAGTGGTTTTCCTAAACAAGTCATATTGGCAATATTGCATATATTAGCAAGTATTTTGTTCATAAACAAAATGTTGCAAATGAAGTTTGTTCATAAACATTTCTAGTTTAGCAAAAAAACTGTAAAATCGTAGTAGATAAAGCATGACAAATGACAATCAGTTGTGTTGTTTTTTTTTTACTTATACCCAAAACTGCAAATGTAGATAAAATTTTAACAACTTTGTCAACAAATTCTGTTATGTCTGTTACAAGTCCGGTTTTTTTGGATCATCAAAAATTTGTCGTTAGTATTTTGTAATGTAAATTTTTTAATATATAAAATTTTTGTATGAAAAACGTTTGCATACTTTTTATTTCAAAATGAGCATTTTTCTTCAATTCAATTAATTCTCTCTCTCTCAATTTGAAATTTGTAAAATGTACCGTCGTTTTCAGACTTATTTTTTCAAAATGAGAGCATTTTTCTTTACTTTAGTTCTATTCTCTTGTTTTGAAATTTTTGCAAATTTGTTTAACTTTAACCATACAAATAAGCCGTTGTTTTCATAATTGGTTTTTTTTTCTAAATAACAATTTTACTTTAATTGAATCCTCTTAATTTGAAATTTTTTTCAAAATTATTTACCCAAACAAATCAACTATTATATATATAAAGACAATGAATAAAAAAGAAGAATATTTCTTCTACTTTCTTAATGAGTCAGTATTTTTTTCCAAAAATATGTCAAAAATATTTAATCTAATTCCGATAAATATCATCTATACGCATTAAATCTCGAAATACCACATTTTCAGACGAAAATACAAAAAAAGAAAAAGCTATACATCATTAATAATATACTAAATCAATAATCAACTCTACGTTCATTAAATATGACATACATATTTCGTTATGATGTGAATAAAATAATATAGTGACGTATATATTTAATAATTTTTTTTTTAAAAATGTTTTAATAAACTACATATATTTATATAAATCAAATTTTTTTCCAATTAAATAATTCTCTATTTTAAAATTAAATAAACTTCACTATACAATCACACAAAATTTTAACACACTTATTTCAAAAAATATATTGTTTAAAAACAAAACAGATAGTAATTTAAATGACGTCAAATTTTTTTTAATTACCCAAAAAATGTTTAAGCATCAATTTTTAAACGTCATAATTTGAAATTTTCTTCATTTTAATATCATATAATATTAAATAATTTATTCAAGGGTATAATTTTTCTAAATTCTAGAACAATATAAATTTCTTACTATCATCCTCTCCTATCAATAAATTTTAATATCATCATCATACAAAATAAATATTTAATTAATTAACTAGACTTTCAAATTTTATTTTATTAAATTTTTTTTAGGGAAAAAAAAACAATAACAAAAAAAAAAGTAAATATTATCATTTCTTATTATTAATTTATTTATTTAAATTTATATTTAATGCTAATATAAAATAAAACAATTGATACCAAAACAAAAAAAAAGACAAATATTAATAAAAATAGTAAAAACAAAAAAAAAAATATCTTAAATTCAGATCATATCATATTTTTGCTAAATAATGTACCATATAATATCAATTGATAAGAATGTTCTCAATAAACAAACAGGTGATTTATGAAATTGAAAAATAAAAATAGGTATTCTGGTACAATGCCGTTTATTAGGTTAGCAATAGTTTAAACAAAAACCAAATGACTAAAATTAGTGTGAAAATTTCAAAATATATTTTAAAATAGAAAATTTGACGTCATTAGATTTTATTCACATTATAACTACATAATATAATGAGGGTATGTAAGTAGAGGTACAGTCGAGTTTAGGTTTTATATTGCAATTCGATTTATTCCAATATTATCGATAATAATAACAAAATTTATTTACTTTGTTCTCTGAAAATTTAATTTACCTCCTCTATTTTTTGAAGCCACACCTCTTCTAGCCAAAATTTATTAAACTAACATGTGAATTTTTGTTTTTATTTGACAAATAAGTTAATGAAATTTTCTAATTATAATCTTAATACTAGTATTAACACTAATCAATACAAAATATTAATACTAGTCAATATTCATTATCCTATAACTAAATTTACAATGTCCAACAAAATAAAAATAATTTTTATACAGCAATTTATATATATATATAGTCAATACTGCTACTGAAGTCAAAAAACCAAATTTATGCGGTACCTGTGCTAGTTAAATTCTTTTACAACTACTTGAACTTTATATTTTATGGCATATTTTTTATTCCATCTAAAACAGTAATCATATTCCAATTTCTATAAATATTAAGACTCATACGAGGAGTAAGCAATTCATACATAACTTTACACAATACTTTATTTTGTAAAGTTTATATATCGAATCCATTGAATCGATTTGACATGTCTATACGTAATTGTATTTTATATAGATAATCGTGTTGGCTTGATTATTTGATTGTACTACTCTATTGCAAAAATGTTGGCCCACTTTTAAACTTATCATCACAATAAAAAAAACGTTTTCTAGGTAATCACTATCTATAAAAGTTTTGATTATAGATCGCATCTATTGAGATTTTAAAGAGAAAAAAATGAGAAATCATTAAGCAAGTTGTGAAATGGATTTAAAATACAAAAAAGGTATGGATCAACTTTTTTGCAGAGTTATTATATTAGGACTTTATTACTATATTTATTATATATTAGGACTTTTATACTATATTTAGGTATATATATTTATATATTTGAATGATTTATAACCGTTATTTACTTATTTACTTATGAACTTGATCGACGCTATATTAGACCGATCTCAAAAAGCTTCTTTCCCGTTGTGGATCAGAATTTGTTCTATATGTCTATTTAAAATTAAATTTTGAAATATTAATTACATAATTTAAATATTTCAATTTGGGTTTGAAGATTTTTTTTGTAAGCTTGAATTTAACTATATTAATCATTTACTCCGACGGCAGTCAAATCTATAAAAATGACATATTATTTTACAGGTTTCTGTATACAGAATAGAAATTGGATTCTAATATCACTTAGATTTTACTATATCACTTAGCACAAAACAACAAATTCCAGTTGAGAGTAAATTAAATAAATAAATTTAAAATTTCTTCCGGTTTGACTAATTCTATAATAAATAAAAAGGACAAATTCGATTTATTTATTGAAAAATATTATACTTATAATAAATATTATAAATATAAGTATAAATACTTAGAACGTAATTTTTATTTTGAAAATTTATTATAAAATGCGTATTTCGTTCATCTAGCAATACTACACTGGAACTCTTACTCATCAGTAAAATTATTGCCCACATGTTTCTGAAAATATTACAATAGATTACCGTTAATATAAATGTTACAATTGATTTGAGAGAATATTACAATAGAGATATAATTAGATTAAAAATATGATCAAAAAATTTACGCTCTCTAAATAAAAATTCCAGATCATATTAATAATAACCGTTTGAATCGATTAACAGTTAATCTAAAAAAATACGCAAATCCCGTTATCAAAACAGTTAAAATTTAGAAGGATTTTCAACTGCAGAGTTTATTTTGTAGTGCTTTTAAGCTCACATAATAATTGTCAAACCCTTAAAATATGTATTAACCCACCACTCATCAATAATAGATTTTATGAGTATAAAATTTTAATATCAGTAAATAGTAACATTTTTCAGACTTATTATTATGTTACTAAATTATTATACTTATGAAAAAATATAGAAAATTCTATATCAACATAATATATACCTACAATACAATCTACCTATCTACCAATCAGTTATCATCACCCATATTATAAATAATAAAGAAAATTAACAAAAGCAAAAAAAAAAAAACAAAGCAAAAGCGTAAATTCTCTTCTCTTTTCCCATTTTTTTTCTATTTCTCTCTTTATTAAGAGAAGTCTATTAACATAGGTTAATGTTTTATTTGAGGGACAATTTCCAAATAAAAGAAACGTGCAGCTTTTTAAAATAATAATAACAAAAACAAAAACAAATAAGTAAATATATTTATCTATTCATTACTGTTATAATTTCAAATTTATAGAAACAAAATAGTACGCAATTAAAATAGCTACACACCTGCATATGTATAAATGTTTGTATAAAATTAAATCTACAAATGTAGTAATAATAAAAAATAGAAAACAAAACTTCCCAAATAATTGAATTGTTTTGGATAAGAAACAGAGGATGTTTCATTTGTTTTTGTTTTGTTTTGCTTTTTTTTTGTTTTTCTTTTTTTATCAAGTTTGTTTTTTTTTTTTTTTTTTTAGATTTCTGGAGTTATGACGTGAATATTTAATTTTGGTTTTTTATAAATTTTAAAATTTAAATATAGGTGTAACTATATATATATATATATATATACAGGTAAATACATATTATGTATATGTATAAAATCTTTATATTTACACAGAGGGTGGAAGAAATAAAATATGACAAATTTTATACTTGTATGTATTTTGAATAATATATGTATCATTATAGTGTTATACAAAATCAACGGTAAATTACGTATAGAGAAGGAATTTATCTAAGATTTATTATATAGTGAAGAATTTTTAATATTTATTTAAACATACATAATATATTATATATATATATGTACATGTAAATTTTATAAAAAATGTATATTTTCTGACTTTATAAAAATAATTGATGAATTCAAAAAAGTGAATAATTAACAAATTTAATTTTTATGTCACGTTATTTTAACGAAAAAAAAAATTTTAAATTCTCGTCTATTGATTCATATTAATTGTATTTAATTTATTAGTACAGAACAGACCATTGAATGTTACTCCTTGCGTTGAGAAAATAATTAACAGGAATAATATTTATTGTGCGCAAACATTGGTGTTTTTTTTTTTTAAATGAATTCTTTAAGATTTGATTTTATTTAACGAATAAAATCGATTTGACTCAGTTTGAAAAACGTAGAGTACAAAATTGATGAATTATTTAATTCACCAATGACGATATAAGTATTATTAAAAGATATACATGATACAAATGGGTACCCCCAAGAGCATTTTGAATTTTTAGTAATGAACAAAAACAACCGACAGTGGAATATGGACTGTGTGGTTTTTGGACGAACTCTGATATTCAAATGTAAAATGAAGAAACTAGGTTTTGGAAGATGTTAGGCAGACATTATGACCCAATAAACTAATACAAATAAATAAGCACAGCTGAAATTATTTATAAAAATTGATACGATTATGTATTTATTTATTTATTTTAACAGTTTATCCTACAGATAAATCTGTAGGCCAACTTTATAGGTCATTTTTCTTTTCGAAATGTGAGCCTTTATTTTGTATTTATTTTCTTAAAAAGTGTTTACAATGTTAAAAAAATTCAAAAATTCTTGCACTACACCCTCTACAGCTTCAAATGGAGCAGAATTGTTGGAATTAAGATAATAGTGCACATTCCGCAACATTCAATTGCACATTTCGGAAAATACAAATTTGTTGATTTTTTATTATTTTTTTTTTTTTTGTTATTTAATTTACACTTTTTCTGTTCAAGCGACTATTTACTAATTAAAATCATTATTTTATTCATGCACGTGAAGTGTGGACATTTTTTTTATATTTTGGTACATTTCGTTATAATTTGAGAACTGATATTTCACCAAATTTAAAATCACGAAAAACCAGTTTTTTTTTCAAAATTAAAAATGACGTTCGGGTGCACATCGTTTAATTTCGTTTTTTGAATAGCTACTACGATAGCTACATTTTTGATCATTCATATTGATTTTTTCCGATTAATTCGTCATTCTTTTTTTTATTTATATACTGGTGATGTTATGTAGGTAATTATGTGGGTGGTAGTGGTAATTGTTACTAATTTGGTGAACTGAGTAGGTCTGAAATATAATATTCTATCATTCCTTCTATTAATCCTTCACGTTAAACCATTTAAAGCATTGTTCAAACCAACAAAGTCTTTAATGTAATAAAAATGGCAGTGTCATACTTAGACAAAATGCACAAATAGATAGTTCTATACCTAACTGTCAAGAACATAAAAAAAATATTGGTAAAAAAGGTATTAAATTACTTAATAAACCCAGAAAATTGGCCATAAACCTTCCGTAAAAAATTCAAATAAAAAATCTTTCATATTTGAGGCCTGCTCTGGTTTTCATCAAAGTACCCATATGAGTTCACCATTATTTTTGCTTTACATGAATTTACATTTCATTCCTGGTGCATTGGAAATGGTTTTAATTTAAACATCAAAAAATGGAAGTGTATATTATAAAAACCTTTTATAGAAACTAAAATTTCATTTAATATGCCTCTCCTGACCGACATGATGTAATAGTTATGTCATGTGACAACTAATCAAAAGATTCAATGTTGTAAAAAGTTTTTTTCAGTTATTCTTTGTTTGAAATACAATTTGGTTAACACTGACAATAAAATGGAAATATGCTGCTTTGAAATTAAAATTATTCTACAATAGATGTATTTTTGCACATGTAAATTTGTTGATACATCAAAGATAATTAAAACAAAAAAAAATATTGTATGCTTTGTAGTCTTGGTCTTTCCATAGTTCAATAGTCTTGGAAATATTCAAAAGAAAATTTAAACTATTGGATCAATCCAAAAAACAAAAAATTAAACTTGAAAAAATGAATAAAACAGTAAACAGAAGAAACATTTTTATCATGAATATTATCTATGAAATATCTCAAACTGTATAGTATTTTCATAAATCCATACATTTAATCACCTCTCAAATTCTTGTTGCTCATTTTGTTTTTGTTTTTTTAGATACTTGAATTCTTATCATCGCTTTATCAATTTATTGAAATCAACTTAGAATTACTACTATAAATTGTTCAAAATTACGGTTTATTTTCAAAACTAAAATTTGTATACCATCATTTAATATTATAACACTACTATACTATATACTGTATCAAGAATCAAGAAAATCAATTTAAAATTAATAAATAATAATCAAATTAATTTCAATTATTAAATATAACAGTAAATATATAATTTTTAAACCAATAATTATAAATTTTTAATTTTATTAACTTTAGTAAACACGCGCCACAAATTAAATTACAAAAAACTATTTTGATTATTTTCAACTTAAGATAGGTTACATATGTTATTTAGTAAACTAGGTTTTTTTTTAAATATTAAAAAAAAAAATCAGGAATTTTCCACTTGATTTACCTGATTTAAATATTTTTTAAAACTATATCATTGAATATTAAATAAAAAATTTTTAAATCTTAATATTTAAAAAGAAAAAAACATTAAATTTCTAAGTTTATTAGCCTCTCTGATGGACTTTAAGAAATTACACCTGTCAATTTGTAAAACATTAATAGACACAATTATTACAATTACCCATATAACAAAGACATAAATTCATTTTAAGACAAATATTATCTATTGAAAGTAAGGTATACGATATAAGTATATATAGTAAAAACAGAAATATATAAAAATAATATTTATTACGATAGCTAATACTGTAAATCCATAACTAATGTTATTGAACTGATGATTTTAAAAATATATATATTTTTTTTTTAATTTTTCTTTTCTTGAAAATATATTCTATTTTGTTTTTCGTTTTGTTATTTTTCTACTTTTAAAGAAGATAAAAAAATAAATTCGATTATAATTTTTAAAAATTATTATAATAAATAAATTGCCTAAAGCGAGGATACCAAAATCAACACAGTAATAAATTATACACTAACTTTACAGAATGTGAAATTAAAACAATTTTTTTTTAGAAAAAGAAATATTTTTTAAATCAATTTTTAAAATTATATAATCATTAAAAAAAAAATCCGGCTTTGAAAATGTTTGTCTCATCTAGAATTTACTACTATTTTATTTTATAGATATTACAATTGCGGAAATAAGGAAGTTTAGTGCATAATAAATTTTTTTATTGGTCACTCACTGTCATATTAATAAATATCTATTTACAAACTGAGTAAATCACCTATTACTTACTACGTATATATGATAGCTTAAGTAATTGGCTTGAATTGTTCTTGAAATTTCAAGCTGTGTATTCGATTGACCAGATTGAGTGGCTGTCAGCTTGAAAATTGCTTGAGTTTGACATTAATACATATTTTGTGATATAAATTTGTATGCCTAAAATTTGTAAAATTTTCTATAAAATGTAAAAAAGCTCCTATAGCATTGATATAATACATTTTTAAATGCTTTATCAAGCCAAGTTAATGACAGTGTTTTTTTTTTACCAGGAACTAAAGTTCTTGAAAGGAAGCGAATCTACTGAAAAAATAATTATTGTTTGCGTCATAGTGGACATTGTTTTTATTCTATATAACAATGTTTATATTATCTACAGCAAATTGCTTGTTTACACTAAACCCTACTTCAAAGTGTAGACAATTAAATATTACCTATACGTAAAGGAACAACCCTGGATTTAATACTTGGAGCAAGCACATCAGAAGTCTATTAGAGACAAAAGCTTGCTACATTTTTGTGCAATATATTACCATACAGTGGGGTTAGTAAATGACACTGACACGGTTAGAAAGTAAAATAAAAGTAGTTGTATCGTACTGTTACAAATAATTATAATTAATGGAAAAACTAAGTCAAGACTTGATATTATATTTTTTTTAAAAAACAGAAAACTAACATTTAGCTAATTAGTTTTGTGTACATTACTATACACAATCCATTTTTAAAATTAAACTATTTACGTGACGGTCGCGAAAATAATTAAATTAGAATTGAACTCACGAAGCATACAAGTAATTGGCTTAAATCTGGAATATTCTTTAGGCTGAAATGAAACTTGGAATATCTCAACGAACCAGAAACTATTCCAATTGATTCTTTCAAATAAATAATTTGAAAACTTAATGTTTTACCTTAGAGGATCTGGTCACTAAAAGAAAAATCTGCAATTAGTTATCCAATGATCAGAAAACGATTGTACAGTTTAAAGTGATGGAAATAAGATGAAAGTGTCAGTGAATTGTTCCACTGTAAAATTCTTAGTATGAAACGTTAAAATTTACGCGGAACAGATTTCGGTCAATCAATGTCAGCCAAGTAATGAGGGTACCATTTTTTTATTTTATTAATGGGGAGTTGTATGTAAGCGCGACGTGTTAAGATCTATTGTATTTCCCCGTTTATCTTAGAATTTTAGGTCTATGTCCTTGATGAACGCTATTACTACTTTGATGTCAATTTCAGAATCAGGCAATGTATATTACTGTAAAAATTTATGTTTTTAGCAAGCTATGATGTCGCAAACAGTTATAATATGAGAGGACGATTCCTCTTTTTATATGACCAGAGTCTGCATATGTCTGTGTTCGATCTACTAATCTTAAACAGATGTTTGTTAAACGGGCCATGACCTGTAATAAACCATGTCAACATTCTGACATTCGATCTAGTCTTCCTGATTACCTGTTTCAATCGCTGAATACTTAGTTTGACAAAGGCTTTATACTGTGTAATCCTTTGGCAACATGTTTTGGATTTCTGTAGTTGTATGATGGTACCATATACTTGATTTGTATAATTAAGATATGATTAAATAAGTAATATAAAGTTATTTATTATGATATTTTCAAGTGTTGGATATGTAAAATATTTTTGAAATAACTTTTATATAATTCTAAAATAAAATAAGTAGGTAATGTTTCATGATATGTTCAGAATGTTAAGAAAAATAAAGGAATTTTGCAGCACGGCATAAAAATCGTATATGATTCAAAATGTCAAAAGCAAAGTTCCTAGCTCAATTGACAATCAAAATTTTGGTAAACGTCAAATCGAACAACCAACCTTTAAATTACGTTAAAATATTTATCTATTGAAATCTTATTGGCATTTAATAGATCAAAGGTATTTTTTTGTTTATTGAATTGAGTATTGGTTAGTATTGGTTTGTAATTGCTTTAATACTTAAAATTTTTCAACTACGTTCCTCTATGAAAAACAGTCCCTAAAACCATCATCAATGAATTATTGCTGACTGAACAATTTGATTTGATGAATTTAGAAGTCCCCATACAACTTAGTTTTTGAGCCATTTTATATCCTTCAAAGCATATTATACTCTGTTAAAAACTGTATGATTCTAAATTCTAGCTTAATTTAATTAATTTCAGTTTGAAAATATTAAAATTGATATTCCAAAGTTATTAATATGTAATATATAATTCAAATTGCAATTTATTTCGTTTACAGTATGTAAATGTTCCTACACAAATATATCACAGGTGTGCTGATGATTGCTTTTTTTTTTGTAATATATTAAATTCAATACTATTGTAAATCAAATCAAAAATATATTTTTATTTAAATAACATAATATCATATACCTACAAAAACA
Source organism: Argyra leucocephala (assembly GCA_963942445.1). Lineage (NCBI taxonomy): Eukaryota > Metazoa > Arthropoda > Insecta > Diptera > Dolichopodidae > Argyra > Argyra leucocephala. The sequence goes on along the minus strand of OZ012678.1, from coordinate 13,687,730 downwards.
AAAAACAATATTATGTACATGCATTCAATTCACGGTCAAATTGTCATTTACTATCAGTACAGCTATACGAGTAACATACAAAATTTAAAACAGCTAACAACAGACATACAAAATCAAAAAAGAAAGAAAATTAAAATCTGAAAATCTATGAATTTTAAAAGGGACTCAGTTGAAAGAAGTATTAACATATTGTATATAATATGAACATTATTATATATAAAATGAAAATAAAATCGTTACTATACCTCCGTCGCCTCACCCTGATGACCACTTTAATATACCCATCTATATACACATACACATTTGTTTTTATTCCTTTTTCGCTTTAAGATATTACATTTTATTCCAATTATTAAAACCAAAAACTAACCTAACAACAAATTATACATATATATGTATACATACCTATAAAAAAAAACATTAAAAAATTCTTAATTCTTAAGGTCTTACCATCATTAGGTATTTAAGGTAGGGAAGAATTTAACAAAAAAAATTAAAATTTTCAAGTTTTCTTCTTAAGTCTTATTATTTTTGCGTGTTCATATCCACAACCATAGTTATTTTCTTCTTATTATTATTTTTTTTTTATTTTCTATCTCTTTCTGTAATTGCTTAAATTTGATTTTTGTCGATGATGATGAAAAGGGAAAGAAAAAATAAAATAAAAAATCTTTGTAAGGATTGAATTCTAATCAAAGAGTATTAAAAAAAAAATAACACAATCAAGAAAGGAAAAACAAAAAAAGAGAATAGATTTTTTTTATGTTTCTGAAAAAAAAAAAGAATGAAAAAAAAAGAATAAAAAGAAAAGTAAAAAAAATATAGTTATCATGATTGTTGAATAAAAGAGAATTTTATTTATTTAATTTTTTTTTACAATAAAGTGGGTACTAAATGTAAAATACAAATACAGGTAACGTAATTATACCGTACAATTGCAATTTGAAGGTATTAATAAATTGATTCATTGTTTATAATACATTTCTTTCTTTGATTATGAATTAATATTTTGGATTAATTATTTTACATTAAATTTATATCTAATGTTCTATTTCAATCGTTTGTATAGCATTCCTAACACCCCTATATTACACACATAAATGTTCTCAACAATATTCATCAATCTTTTTTATTCACATTTTGACATTTTTATTCATATTTTGACAGAATATATATTGAAACATTGAAAATATATACTAATTTTATTTTTGTCTGAAGCCTTTTATAACAACAACAGTTAGTATAATGAAAAAACATGAAATTATGAATAAAAGATTGAAAATTGTTTAAAATTGTGAAAATAAATCAATGTTTTTTAATGTATTATGGAAGTAGGTATAAGTAGAAGTAAAGTGTAGTGAGATGATAATATTAATACATTCTGATAAGAGATGATACATAATATGTACTTTACATTTATGTTGTTGTTTTGAGTTTTAATGTGCGTACTTTTTCAAACTACATCCAAACTCTACTAGATTAGCAACTTGTATTATATAAGTATGTCGGTAATAATACTATGATCTGTGTGTATATATAATCATATACGATAATATAACCCTTCACCATTTGGCTGGTGATTTTCATTACAAACACTGGTATGTATATTAATAATTTTGAAACATTGAAAATATTATTTCTGGATGAATGTTTTTGACTTCAATTAAAATTGAATTTTGAAAGTAAATATAATGTGTATAAAAAACAACAAATTATTTTTTGCACATTTTAATAATATATCAATTGTTTTATTACAATAATTGCTATAATTATTAAAATTAATATAAAAATTGTTCTTTTTAGAATTACATTATAAATTAACATTATAACGTTATCCGAACATTCCCAAAAATGTTATTTTTTTACCTCAGCTGATTTTGACACAAATATTGATGAGAATGGAACCACCATCAATATCTTCCCATAAATATATTGTCCATATATTGGCAAGTATTGATGAAAACAATGATGTGTAATAGGTATGTAATATGCCTAACCAGTGGATATCAAATGGAAATGTGATTGTAAACTATACGTATTTTGTATTTATTAAATATTAATTCAATAAAAATTATTATATATTATATAGCATAAATTTGTAAGAACAGTTTTATAATCAGATAGATATAATATTATTATTTATTTATTTATTTATTCATTCCGAGCTTATTAAATCAAGCAGGTTACAACACATTTATTTATTACAATAAAAGTTCTATAAGTGAATGTTCATAAAATGAGCATATAAATAAAAATTAACTGAAGGGTTTTAATTACGTTTAAATATAAATAATGTTTTCACAGAATATTACAGTATCACATGCACTATTGCCATCATTGACTACTTGGGCCATCTATTATAACTACTTTAAATATATACATTGACTGCCTGCACCATATATTATTACAATTATAATTATACTTTGAATATGTTCAAATCCTAAATATGAAAATATTTAACCCTCAATCAAACGCTATATCAAGCCCTCAAGAAAATATATATATATTTATTCTCTATAAACAAATAAGTAAATTAATTGATGTACATATCACATATACAATTGTAGATTATTATATATGTTAATTCAGAATTCACACCAACATTATTGCAATTATACTTAATACATAAATTCGAATAGAATCAGATCTTATATCAGCCTCCAGATAATTATTATATTATACTTATTTCATTGCAAATAAATATATTTAAAAAAATAATTTAACTTATTAAATTTCTAATTACATGTTAATTAAAAATTCACACCAACATTACTGCAATTATTTTATGTTAAAATTATAACAAGTAAAAATTTGACAAATTTTTAGAGGTGAACAGAATTAATTAACAGTATTAATTTAGCTGTACTTTCTAGTTATGTAAATAAACAAGTTGAATATAATAATTTAAAAATATTTTAATAATAAATAAAACTATACAAAACGGAATACATACTCTTAAAAAAATATAGTTTTTTTTTTTCAATTATATAATTTGCACTTTAAATTTTTTTAAAAATGCAATAAATTAAGAAAAAAATGTTTAAAACAGTACTGCGATTGATTTTATTTCAATTAAGTATATGTGAATAAAATATATTAGTAATTCTAATTAGATTACAGCTAATTATATTTGAAAATTACAATATTACAAATTTTAAGCATAGAAAAACAGGACCCAAAAACTAGCCATCACAGTTATATGGAATAAATGTGTTAAAATTCTAACATAGTTTTTTAGTTTAAAAAAATAAATAAATAAATAATAACTGTGTATGAGAGTGAGTGAGTAGGTATGATTGGTATATGATGCATCTAAAATTCTAAATCAGTTTCTTAGGGTTTCAAATTAAAAAATTAAACATGAATTGAACAGGTTTTCTGTGCACATACTTATATACCTATATAAATAATAATAACAGAGAAAAAAATCTATGCCCATATATATATATATATATATATATATATATTTATATATGTATGTAAAAAGTTGATAAAGAAAAACGGAAAATTTATGTTTCGTATAAAAACGAAGAAAATCCAATTTATTTTATCATCTTTATGCTCTTTTTTTATACTTTTATTTTATTATTATATATACCTATATATATATATATATATTTTTTTTTTAAATCCCATTAGGTATATACAGTTTTATTTTCAGTATGTATGCGTGTTAAAAGTTAACTTGGATTGTAGGTTTTTTAACTGCAACAATTCAAAAAAACAAAATCCTATTCCGTTCCGTTGGTTTTTTTCGTCTCGCGCATAAACCGTAAGAATTAAATAAGTGTTTAGAATTAATGTTGTTTCGGCCTTTCAATGGTTCTGTCATAGAACCCTACAGAGAGTAAAAACATATAAATTTTATGTAAAGAAAAAAAAAATTTATGCGCAGATTCAAGTCAGACAGTCATAAACACATACACAACAAAATACATATACAGTTTGGTATGCATGATAGCTACAGCAGCACCCAAACATACCAATTTTCGATTAAAAAGAAAAAGTAAAATATAAAAGCAGAAAGTTAAGAATATTAAAAATACAAAAAAAAATATATATAAAAAAAATTGTTAAGTAAATTACTTGGGCGCAACGAAGAAGAACCATTTGAAAAATACTTTAAACAAAAAAAAAAAAAAAACTACCAAAGAATCAAAAACAGAAAAAACAAAGAAATAAGAATGAAAAGAATTTTATGACGACAAACAAATACAAAAAAAAAAAAACGAAACAACACAAAAAATACATTTTTCAAACAGGTACATTATAAATATGTACTTAAAGTAATGAGTTTGTATATGTGTGTGTGCATTTTTCGTTTCTAATTTGATTTAAAAGAATTATTATCTAAAACTAAGGTGTTCAAAAGTATTGTCAGATATACATTATTATACCTTAAGAATAGAATTATAACCTGAAACAGAAAATTAAAGAAAAAAAAATGAATAGTAAAAAAATATTCAACACTGATTTATTGTATAGAAACGTTAACATACAAAAATAAAATAAAAGAAATTGCATATTACGTAAATTATTACATATACTGCTGATGGTGGTGTTGCACGCATGGTTTAAAATAAAATAACATTTTTTGTTTTTTATTATAATTTTGTAAAAAATTTATTTCTTAAAATTGAAAAAAAATTTGTTTTTTTAATAGAATTTACATCCTAATATAGCTCTAAATATGTTATAGTCCATAACCTGAGTACTAGGGGTTGATATTACAAGTTCAATTAAAACAAAAACGCAATTTTTACAGTTGTAAAATAAAATTTAATTATAATTATTTAATTTGTATGATTATTATGTGTGATTTTATATAATTGTATTTGTGTATTGAAACCTAATGAATTATTAATGTTGAAGAAGTACTACTGAATCTGTTGTGATCTGTATTCTGTTTCAGAATGAAAAAATAATTATAGTTTTAATCATTAGCTGTATATACAGGCTATAGAAATACGATATCAACTTCACATTTTTATTAATTTTTTTTGACGATGGAGAGTTCTATATAAATGCGATCGTTTCAGATCTATTGTACTTTTCTGTTTGATTGTATAAAATTCCAGGCCCTTAGTGAACGCTATTATTGTGATAAGATCAATTTCAGAATTTAACGATGATGGGATCAACTTCACTTACAGCACTTACAACTTAATAAAATAATTAAAAACAGTTTTGAAATTTTCAATTTAAATATTTTTATAAACACATAAAATGTAAAAACTTAATCCAAATGACCATTATTTGACAAGTCTATAGCTGTCTGAAAGATTAACAGTTGTTTTTGTTTCACTAACTACTGCAACTATTTTCTTTAATATTTTAATCAAAAATTTCGTTTACTGCATACAGAAATTCTGTGAATTTATTTATCTATTTATTTTGGTCTTGTTTGCGCTTTGTTTCACTTCAGAATTTTCTAACTCTTTCAATTTTTGTATTTGTTATTTTTTTTAATTATTTTTTAGTTTTTAAAGCCAAATTAACAACATTTTTGTTTGTATAGCATTCCAGACATTGATTCTAAATCAAAATTTTGCGTATACATTTTGAAGGCTGTCACAATTGCTAAGCTCAAATATTTTCTCTCAGTTTTCAGTTCTGAATTTGACTTACACTTTCACAAAGGTTAATTAGTTATTCTATTTCCATTTATATTAGTTAGATTTTAATTTACTTTTATTTATTTATTTTCAATTTATTTATTTTCATGTGTATGTATTTTCTAAAATATGACAAGTTCACATAATTTATTTTCATATACATATAATCATAGATTTGAACCTAGCTGTTTTTAATTACTGATGTAACATCATTAATGGATAATATAAATAAAAGGGGACTCAAGTATGGCTTGTTTGAGAAAAACCAGAATTTTTTTTCAAAAGACGAGAATATTGCTAAGCTAAATTGAACAAAAAATTATTTATTTTCTATTAATGAGGTAATAATGCACCCACAGTTAACAAATATGATTTATAGAATCCTAGTTTTACTAATTTACATAAAATTACACTGTGTGGCTTTACTGCGAAATCTATATAGATAACGTCGATTTGAAATCGTTTCTAATTATTGTTAGAAAAAAATAAACTAAATTAGTAACTATGGACTTATGCTTTACGAACCCGTCCTGATTTGGATTAAAAACAATTAATTCAAATTAGTTGGGACTGCAAAATGTAAAATTTGGCAATAGGACAACAATTACTTTACTTTACATTTTTTGATTTTGATTTGATTTTGTAAATAAGTTCAGTCCAAAAAGAAGGAAACACTTCGGATTAAAGTGTTTAAACACAGTTAAACATAACGATTTAGAACATTTTTGTAAGACAATTTTTCTGCGACATCGTCAGTGCCAGAAGATGAAAATATTCACTTACAAATAAGAAAAATAATGTAATTTCCATGAATTCGTCCATGTGAATAAATTCATGAGCATAAATTAACAATATGTAATATGAGAATAGCAATGATTGCTATATAAATAACTACTTATCTACAATGATCCAAATTCACTTCAACGTTGATCCCCCAACTTTTGTTTAAGCTTCTGTATTTCAATTTAAAATGTAAAATGCTTCAAATCACAAATTAAATTAAACCAGGAACAAAAAAAGACAAATTATTTCCTAATAAAAATATTTTTAAAAAAAATTATAATGTAAAAAAAATTTTAATAAAAAGACGTTACAAAATCCCTGATCTTCAAAAATTAAAAATACCAAAAAAAAAAATTAAATTAAAATTGACATTGAACTTGAATTTTGCTTAAAAAAACCGACTATTAATCTAAAAATATAAATCTAATTTTTCAATACCTATAACCTAACTGACACGATATTGCAAAAAACAAAAACTTTTATTCATATTTTATTATTATTATTATTATTATTATTATTGTTATTATTATTATTTATATTACATTGCGCATATTATCTTTTATAGCACACCTATTTCCACTGTAATAATAATATTGTAATCTTTCCTAGGTTTGTTTGTACATTCATACTCGTATCCATATTTTCCATTTTTTATATTAAACTGTTTTTGTAATATCTGTTTTTTTTTTGTGCTTTTCTTCTAACACAAACTTTTTCAAGTTTAAAGGTAAGTTCAAGTCCACCAAGTACAAAAAAAACAGCTAAATATAGTGCTATGAATGCGCCTCTTAAAGTATCTCTCTCTATTACTGTTTTGCTAATGTTACAACAGCACCAACAAAAACAACAAAAATATAAATGTTATTCATTATACATATCTATGTATGTTTGTATATACATATATATGTTCTTTAACTACATAATAATAAACCAAATAGCAACCATCTAAGTTTCTATATAATAATATATACCCACATCTACATACATACCGTACAGATTACTTACAAGTTCGAGAAAACTTTGTTTGTTTTGTTTTTGTTTTTTTTTTTATTCCTTTACAAAAAAAACAAAAACAAAAAAAAACACAGAAGTCAAGTTAATCCAGCCATGCAACCAACAAAAACTAACAAAAAAAAAAAATGTAAATCTACGAGAACCGGTTTTTCAAAAATATTTTCCATAGAATATAAGATATTTGATAGATACATTAAATGCAAGCATGTATATAAAAGTTTACTAATTTTTTCTGATTTTTTTTTTGTTTTTTTCTTTTTATTTCCTCTCTCTTTCTCTATGGATGCTATTGAATAATCATAAAACCGATGTATATATTTAGAATTCTTCAATATTTCATTTTTCAAAATACAAACAAAAAAAAAAAAACTTAAATAGATTTTCAAGTTCGTCATGAAAAATGTAAAAATATTGAAAAACTGATGAAAATTATGAAATAATAATTATTTTTTTTTATTATGTTAAAAACTGAAATAATGAAAATGAAAATTATAATTGTTATATGTATTTATATTGTCTGAATTAAATTAAATTTTGTTTGTTTTAAAATTTTTTTAAGACATTAAGATATGAAAGACAGCATAAAAAATTCAATCTGAATTTTCTATTAATCTTAAAATCATAATTTGCCTGCTCTTTGAATAGAAATCAAAATTTGAATGTTTTTCAAACAATTTATTTATTATATTTATTATTAAGTCCCTGTTCTCCTCTCTCTATTGTGTCGCTTTGACTCACTCCATCAACATTATATTTCCTTGTAAAAGCTATCTAATGTTACACCACAACTATGAGACCTGGGTGACTTTGCTGGCAGTGCTAAAAATTTAAGACTTGCACCGCTATTTAAAATGTTGAAACTGATGGCTCAACGAGTAGATTTGTGCTCAAGAAAAGTTCCTGTAGTATTTAAATGGAACTCATTGGTCTAAGTGTGTGTGTCGGTGAATGTCACAGCAATTATTAGCTACTGACCTACCTACACAACTGTTACATATTTTACAACTCTTGACCGTCTACTACTAAATTCGTATCAACTACTTTTTATTTAATAGTAGTTTCTGACTGCTCTTGAACTCGAATTCTGCTCAGAACATGAATATTTGATTGAATATTTTTTTTATGTCGTAATTCTTAAGAATAATTTTTAAGTGTACAATTTGATGAAACCAATTAAATGAAACCATGAAACTGAAGTATTTTTGAGAAATCCTAGTTTCCGATAATAATCTTAGTTTCCCATTATAGCTAATAAATCAGAAAATTATTTATTTGTTCCAACTTATGTAATAAATTGCAGTAGTATTTTATTTCGAAATGAAGTGAAAAATATGCTTGGGTAGCCGAGTGATCAAAATATTCCGTTATATAGAATGTACCAAATCAAGCAAATACCGGCTCAAATCCAATATGATTGACATTACTAAAAATTAATTCTATATATATACATACACTACATGCAATCACGTTGTATTATTTGTAATATGGCAGACCCGGAACGGAATAGGCGATGACATCGGAAATGTATCCAAAAAATTTCAACCGATACAATGTACCGATATACAAATACAATATGTATAAATTTTTAAAATATTTGAATTGAATATCCGTGACTTCCAAATTGCAGTGAAACCGTAAAATTTACAATTGATCATCTTTCAAAATGTATAAAAGTTTTTGACTTTGTAGACTATTCCAAAACGTTTAAAATACGTTTTTTTTTTGTATAACAAACTACAATTTGAGCCAACTTTGTTGTAATTGAGTCGTATATGTAATATAAAAGTTGTGTTAAAAATATTTTTTTTTATTCCACCCACATCTCTCTTAATACTAAGTATGTTATAGTTACTATATAATACAAAATAAGACATGTCATTACAAATTCACTTTATTTACAGAATTTTAATATAAAGATAAATAAATTATTATGCATTTAAAATTAAAAAATAAAATAAAAAAAAATTATTTAACAAAAAAACTAAAATAAGAATAGATTTTGAAAGAAAATTTTGTTCAATTTTATACGAGTACAATATACAGGGTGATTTTTTTTTTCTTACAATGGTTAGCCTTATATCTAATACTATTGACAGGTTTGACAAGTGTAGTATCAATATTATGATATTACTAATATTACCTGCATGTGTGTCACTATTTTGCTAATATCATAGTGTAAATGTAATATAATCGGCAAATCGAAATTACCAAGCAAAGTAATCATGCGAGTCAGCACGGCAATATTATAATTCAGCACATCACTTTATATCCAAAAAAACGTAAGCAATAAAAAAAATTTCATTTGATTATTACCTAAAGAATATTTTTTTTTTGTAAATAATCTAATTTAAGCTAATAATGTCTGTAACACTTTCCACCGCGGAGAATTAAAGCAAAAAGCAACGATACGAACCCAAAAATTTGATGATAAAGCTTTTTCAAAGTATTACCGCAAAAAATTACCGATTATGAAAATTAAAAAAAATTAAATAGCTAGTAGAAGTAAATACTAATATTTGTGCCCATCTTTCAAATAAATATTTTATAGGAAAACATATCCAAGTTCTAAGCCCATATAGGAAAAATATATATTTATTACAAGAACCAAATAAGATCATCTTAATAAAAATAGCAAAATATCATAAAAAAAATATGAAGCTTTTTTCAAATTAGAAGTGTTTTTTAATTTCATCGAAACAATTAAAATTACCTAAAAAATAAAGTACTTATTAAAAATTTTTAAATTTCCTGGTTTGTGTCTTTGTTTATTAGTCACCTCAAAATGTTTCAAATTGACCAATGCAAGCAAATTTTCAACTATACTGCACTGCTATTACATTTTCAAATTCAAATTAATAATTATTTTGTAAAGCAAATTTTTAACAACCAGAAAAATTTCTATTGTTGCCATTGTGGTAAATCTTGCTTTGCCACCTTTAAAAATTCATTAGATTGCCCAAAAAGTTATTTGGACTTAAATATTTAAATGAAGAGGAAAGAAATATTTTTGGAATACTATTGATCGGCGAATGTTAAGTCGGGAATAGCTAGTATAAGTATATTTTAGTAATTAGTCAAATTTGAGATTGTATTTTGCTGTATTTGTTATGTATATATATGTTTTTATATGTATTATTAATTATTATTAATTTAATAATAATTGTAGATTGTTTTTCCTTTTTTTTGCCAAATATATACCCAAAAAAATTATTGGCTTATGTTTGACTAATTTTCTTTGATTTGTATGATTTACAATGGTGATTGAGATGTATTATAGCAAACGACGATATTTGAATAAAGTTAGCTCAAAAATAATAAAAGTGAAATAAGAATTAGCCACATCATTTGCCACTCTATTGCACATAGAGCTCAAATGGTAGAATAAAAATAATTATATAACATAGAAGAGACACCCTGTATATTTATAATAATTACTTGTATTAATTTATTAAGTAAATTTTTATTTTTATATTTTTAAAATTCATATTTTTTTTTTTTTTTGTTGTGTTATCTAAGAAAGTAACATCACTAATATTGAAATAAGTACTGTTATTATTTTCTATATATATGTATACAATTCATTTAATTTTTTTTTTTGTATCCAAACAAAAAGTTTTTGTTTTTTACATAATATTCACTTAGAATATTTAATTAACCAATGAATTCAATATTATCTCCTACTATAACCAAATGCAAATGCAATAATTCATTTTTTTCTGTTTTTGTTATTTCTGGTGATCATCATCTTAAATAGAATATTCTGAATTTATATTCTTTTGAAATTGAACAAAACCTGCAGTAGATAAATACATTATTTAAAAACATTTCTCATAATTAGAATTGCAAATACATATTTACAAAAACAACAAAAATATTTAAATCAAATCTTGAAATGGTAATTCTATAAATTGTTTTACTAAAAAAAATGTTTGTTACAAGTGCATTGGCACGCCACACCATCTATGTTTTTTTTTTACATAATATTAATAATAAGAAAACAATTAAATATTTATATAATATATATAAGTATGTTATATTATTTATATTACAAAAAAAAAAAAATTAGAGAAATTTTGTACTTATAAGATAATGAGGGTGACCATTACTCCATTATGAAAAGTCATTATAATTTGGATATTCTAATAAAATAATGTGAAAATTACTTATTAGTACCAATACAGACGGTTTACCTGATCAAAATATTTTAGGTGTTTTAATCGAAGCATTTTAGGTGTTTCAACTGAAAAGCTGTCAAAATATTTTGAAAGAGATGAATATCAGATAAACCTGAAGGACTTCAGGACAACTGTATGGTTGGATATGTACACTGAAATTATTTGTTTCTAAATGTCCTTCAAGTTTATCTGGAAAATGCTTAATTTAAGCAGGTGCTACGATAACAACTCAAATCATTAATTTATTGAAATACAAATTATATTACAATATTATTTGAAGAGATTGGACTTGTGGGATCTATATAACTATTAAATCATTTTTATGTAGGCTTTGTTTTAATATACCTTTGGTTTATGGTTCCAAGAAAAATTTAAAATTTGGTAAAACAACAAAATAAATCATTTTATTTCATTAGACTAATTCAATAAAATTTATTAGAGGTAGTCATGGATTGACATAATGCAGCAAACTATTTTTTAATAATAGATGTTATACATTTTTCTGTTTCAAATGCTGTTGTATACATTTAGTATACCACTGAAATTTGTATTATCATCAAATAACATTCATCAAACAATGTATTTACAACTATCACTATACAATATGTATATATATATATATTGATATATTTGTATTACATTTATTATTATTATTATTATTATTATTATTATTGAATTGACCATAATTATGGCCAATTTTGTAAGCACTAGCTGCAGAGGCTTTCGGCTTCGTATTACATTTATAGATTATGCTCTTATATATGTAATATTGTCCAGTCATAGGTTGATTCTACTAATTTTATACTTTGAATATTGAAATAGAACAAGCAGCTGCATCAATTAATTAAAATAAACATATTATTGATATTATTATATTTTCGAACGAGCAATGATGAACTGATGCAATTTTGAATATGAATAGATGCAAACGTAATAATTTATATGTCTACTGTTTCAACTATAAATAATAAAATAAAAATCATCCTTTATTATATAAATTATAGTAATGCAATTCATAATATTTTTAATTGATATATACACAACTTAATCCAAATTCTTGACATCATAATCATTGTTACAAAATTATCAAAATTAGCAGTCTAAACAACAATACAACAATTTGATGAAAACTCTAATTATTTGTTTTTTATGTTTTATGAAAATAAAAATTTTCAAATGAAAATTAATATTTTCCTATTAATGAATATTTAATTTCAATTAAATTCAAATATGTACAATTCAAAAATTTAATTATTATTATTTTTGTTTTGCTTTTCTTTTTAATACATAATCTAATTTTAATTCAATTTAATATTATTATTATTTTTATTTCTTTTTGTACATAAATTTTTAATTAATATATTCCGATAAACTTTATAAAGAAAAGAAAAGGAAAAATTGAATACCTTGATCTTGAATCATGATATTATTACCATTTTTGTTTGAACATACATAATACATTTATTTATAATATTAAAATTTATGCTATAATAATGTCAACGTGAATTTTTATATTTAAAATTAACTATAGTTTTTATTTTATTAAATTCACAAGCTATAATAATTTTTAAAAATGTTTAGAGTAGGATGAGAAAATGTATAACCATATAGAGTACGTATATATTTTTTAAACTATGTGCTTTTAATATAAATCATGCATTATTAATTAACATAAAAAATATATTATAGATGTATCTACAGATCTTCGTTAAAATATATATATATATATATTTTTTTTTTTCAATATTTTAACATAATTTTTCTTTTTTCTTTTGTTTTCTATTTTATTCTCATTCTGTCTATTTCTTGTTTTCTATTATTGACAGTTTCATTATAATTCGTATTGCATACATTATTTTAACTTGAACATGCAAACTGATTTTTAAGTATTCAAAAAATGAATTTTGCATGATCTTAATTTCTTAAAAACTAAAAACACTTTATTTTAATGAAATTACTGATATCGCGTAATAATTATAATATTATGTAAATATATTAAAAAAAAATTGTATGTATTATTTAAAATTATGAAATAAAATAAGATTTTAATACTTCGTATTAATATTATAGATTGTAATCTTCAAATGAAATTCTATTCAATTCACTGAAAATTTAAATTGGCAATAAATAACAAAAAATTTTAAATTATCTAATTTTAAAAAAAAATACATATTAAGCAGATAGCCCAAATGGCTAGAGCTTACAAATAAATTTATTGTAATTTTAAATTGTAATAAATGTGAATATAAATAAAATTTCCAAGACACAAACCAGAGAAATTTCAAATTAATCTATTCTAATTCAAATCCTAATTTAAGTATATATATAAATGCCTGTCACTATTAGTATTAGTCATTTCATTAAGCACCCTTAGTATACGATTTTTCAATTCAGGGTTAATCCTATAATCCCAATATCAATGCGGCTGTTAGGTCTATAGTTTCACTACACAATGCTCGTCTCATAATACTTTGTAAATTATACAGGAAAGTGAAAATGTTAAAGCATACAATTTTTTTTTTTAACATAGCAAAATATTGATTATGATTCAAATAATTTTGATGATGATCATCATCATCAATTTTGATAATTAATTAATTTCAATTTTAATATATTCATTTATTAAACTCAATTTTGTTTTATTAGACTAACACAAAATAAATAAGGTTTGACATTTGTCAAATAGCGGAAGTTTTTTTTTTCTTATTTTCTCTTTTTATTTAATTAATTTTTTTTTTATATATAAAAAGGTCTAGGTTATTATAGACTATTTTTTATTGCATTATAAATTTATAAAAAAAAAAACATGTACTTTATATAAAGTTAAAAAAAATGATTTATACTCTAATTTATACATTTTAAATTAAAATTTTATTTTTATTATAAATTTTAAAGTATAGAAGGGCCTTGGAAAATATTCAAATTATTATTTTTCTGTTTTAGTCGTATCATCAATGCAAATTACAAATTTCTGTTTGATTACTTTAAATGTCTTCAATATATTGATAATTTTTTCATTATAAATTTATTATTATTAATTGGTTCAGTTTGCATATATTTCGGAGCTGTAGTTGATAGCTGTTAGACAATATTTTCCCAATCCGATTTTATTTAACCCTCTTAAAAAATAGTATAAAAGATTTTTTTCTTTAAAATGCTCTAACGAATCGCTTCATAACGTTCTGAATGAAACTGGACCACTCTGTATCATTAAAATCAAAATACAGCTATTATTTTTGCTAGTACAACTACTTTTTTTTTATTAAATACCGTTCTATATCATTGCTTTACTTTAGTGGTAATATTTTTAAATCATCGGAAATTTTAATTTTTTTTTTTTCAATTTAATAAATAATTTTTTTTAATAATTCACATCAATATAATAAATTTGAAAAAAAATTTAATCATCAGTTAAATTTTGAAAATCAAAGGTCATAATTCTGTTACATATTTTTCATTTTTTTTAACTTTATATAGAGTACATGTTTGTTTTTTATCAAATAAACATAAAACTTTAATGTATTCTGATATATTTTTTTATCTAATTACAAAATAATACAATTACTTCAAAATTATTAATATTATTATTATTATTATTATTATTATGATTGTTATTAAAATAAATGTATTTAGATATTAAAATTGAACTATATAATAGTTACTCGTACATATTCATTTATTTATTTACAATTTTGTACAAATATTTAATATTAATAGTTAGTTTTTTTATTTCTATTTTTGGAATTCAACCTTCACATATATAATATAAATTCAGATTATTTACTATTTTCAGTTGTGCATTTATATTATTTAAAAAAAAAAATGTTAAAAAAAAAATAAAACTAAATATAGTTATTATTTACTGTTATAATGTCATATACAATCAATATACAAATTTTAATTTACATAGCTGCCCTAATAAATTTGTTTTAAATGTAAACAAAATACATAATATTTATATGACGTATGAAATTATGTATAGGTATAAATATTTAAGTTATTTAGACTAAAAAAATATGAAATGCATGTTTTTTTGTTTTTGTTCTGAAAAAAAAAAAAATTAGTATAACAGTAATTAATTTAATATTTATTTAAAAAATTTATTACAAAAGCAATAATAATAATATTATATAACGATAATTAGAATCATAATAATTATGACATACATTATTAGTTATTTTATTATTATTATGTATTAGTAAGTTGCTAACATATTTTATTCGTTCATATTATTGTGCATTAACAACATTATTTCAACTATTAACATGCTGAATTATTAGATTCAAATTATTAAACAATTTTTAAGTTATCTTTAGATGTAAGATGTTCAAATATAATGTAAATAAGAAATGATTAAAGTGCCTATTACATAATGAATACTTATGTATTTTGATTTTATCGTATAATCCAATATCGATGAAATAGAATCGTTTCAATCATTAAAACTTATCGATAAAAATTATTTTCTTATTATTGTCATCAACATGAATTTTCCATGTTTAATTCACTTACATATTTAATGATTTCAATCGATTTCAATTTTCAACGAACGATTTGTTAAACGATCTATTAATATATGTAATCTAATAAGGTAACTCATTTTTTATATTTTTGTGGTAAATTATTCAACCAAGAAATATACATAAAAACACCAAGCAGCCAAATGTTACAAAAAGGTGACCATATGTTGACAAATTTTGGTTAATTGTCGACAAATTTTTGTTACAATTTTTGTTGAAAAAATGTCTGCAGGGTTGACCCTATTTGTCTCCGTGTAGATGACAATTTGATGATCAAATTTGTCAATAATTTTTAAATAATTTAACATCAATCTGAAGGGTTATTTTGACAGCCATTTGTAAACAATTTGTTATTAATTTGTATAATACCTATATTTTATTTTCAATTTATTGTATTCAGTATTTTGTTAGGATTTTGTAATAAACGAAAATAATAATTGATTTTTGTACTATTTAATTTTTTATTTTCTGTAAAAATTAGTTTATATAGGCATATTATTAGGCCCTTTCTAACAAAATACAACATTTATATCAAGATCCAATAAAATATCTTCCATTATATCAATTGGAAGTTCTTATAAAATTTAATGTTCCCTCCTTATTGTGTTCTTTTAACTGCACACAAGAGAACAAAGAAACATAAAGTGTATTCGAATGGCCGAATAAACAAAACCATATACAATATAAAACTAAATAAAAAAATTAACTACAATCCCTGTCATGAAATTGAAATTGTCACATAAAGTTGGCAAAAAATTGTCATGAGAAATACTTGTTAACAATTTATGGAAAAAATATGGACCGATTTACAATCACAATTTTGTCGACAAATAATTGTCATCGACAAAATGTGTAGACAATTTTCTGACAATATATTGACAAAACCCGGTCATGAGTTCATGACATTTTTTGGTTACTGGGAGAAATAAGTTTATTGGGAATTGGTTATCAAATTTTAATATGGAACATTTTTTATATTGTTTGCCAGTGGCCAGTGCTCAGAATGTAAAGTATTCTTATGAATTTATATGAATCCAATTATTCCCTAATTTTGATACCCATAGAATTTATTCTCTATATAATTGTTATGATTTATGTTTTATTTGAAAATAATGATAGGCTTTTTAAGATGAATATACTTTTTTGAGCATTTAGTATACCTATTTATAAATTAGAAAATCTATTTAAATGTTTAACACTTTTCATTTATATTTTGGATGTCATACAATCAAATAGAATTTATCTGGTTATGAATTTAAATTTTGTGGTATATAATGAAATTATCTGAGCTTCCAGCAGCCAGTTCTTTTCTGTATCTTAAGGAAGACTTAGTCATAAGACTCAAAGACTTAGTCATAATTCTTTGCAAAATATAAATTTAAGCTTCTCAGTTGACGCGATTAATTACCAATTTTATTTCTCTAATTAATATAACATTTACATTACAATTACTTACTTGTACACATATTATTTAATGTATACACATAAGTATATGTAATTAATTTACAGTTTTTATGAGAAATAGAAAATTAATTAAATTTAATTTAATTAAAATTCTCATGAGTTTACTATACATTTCTATTAAATAATTTTAATTTAAATAAGAATCTCATTTAAAAACAAAAAATACATTATTAATAAACTCGTCTTCTCATTCTATTCTTTACATACTAGTAAATGTTATAGATAGAGTTATTTATTATCATTGTAGGTACATATATATATATAAAAAAATATATAATTTAATTTAATTTTACAAAAATTCTTAAACGTTAATCAACTATGCTAATTACAATTTACTACTGTATAAGAAAATAACAATGCTGTAAATATGTATACTATATATATATATATATACATCATACTACTTGTTAAATAAATTAAATTTTTTTAATATGATGAAAAATGCGATTAATTTATAGCGTTCAATAGCAACTCAAACTAAGATACAATGACTTGTTTTTGCATAAATTTTAAAAAAAAAAATAAAAAAATATTATTTTCTTATATGGGAAGCAGTTCCTCTCTTTAAAGGTTATTAATTTATGCAATTGAAAAAAAAAACAATTAAATAAAAAGAAGGAACTTTAAGAAAATGAAAAATTAAAATTAAAATAAAAACTAATATGTAATTACTACGCTCTAGGAAAATCAAAAATTTAAAATTTTTTTTTTGTATTTTTGTTTTTCTGTTAATTGTCACGGAATGGGAATTTTTTTGTTGTCTAAAAACAAAAAAAAAACAAATTTCATTACAATTTATTATTCAAATTATTTTGCACCATTAAACAGAATTAAGAGAAAAAAAATTTAATTTATTTAATTTCTCTACTTAAGAGACTTGCACCTTGAAAATAATTTTATGTAAAAGAAATGGTGATGCACAAAAAAAAAAAAAAACAAAACAAAAAAAAATAAATAGAAATATAAATTAATAATTTTTCTATACCCTTTCATTAATTGTAACCGTTTTAAATATGTATATTTAATATAGGGTGTTCAAATGGAATTTGAGTACACATACCTTTATATTTTAAATTTCAAATTTTACTTAATCAAGAGATATACCCAATATCTATAAAGCTTATATCCGATCTAAGATATAGACTATAAATCTCATACATTACTCTGGCGGGCCCCATACGTCATAATACTGCACTTACCCATACCTATTATATACAACAATACTACTACTAATGTTTGGTTATTCTCAGAAAAACATAATTCAGTAGCACAAATTTTATCGGTCTGATTCTGATCGAATATAATCGATTAAAAATCATTATATAAATATAATTTTCATTTACCATGTCAATGTATTAGTTTAACAACAGCGAGAAACACTATATTTTTTGATGAAAAATAAGTCTACAAAAAGAATACGAGTGTAGAGTTTTTCCCTTACGTCTATTACCTCTTTCCTAAAATCAAAAAGAATACAGCAGAAAAATAATACTCGTGTAAAAACCCCCATTAGATTTAGATAGATTTTATTCAGATAAATTCATTTTACAAAAATATATAAATATGTAATTTAGACTAATTAAATTTACATATCTGGAAAATTCGCTTCGAAAATTGGGTAGTGAAGACACTTCGTGGTCGTGCTATAAAATTTACCAATTTTATTGTAAGAGAGAGAGAGAGCAAGCAGATTTAAAATCCATTTGATTGCAATTCATTTTATAACAGTAGAAACGACTGCTGATAAATAATTATATGTGGTATACAAATACAATTAATTTAGGTTATTTATTATGTCATTTGTTATTTTACAGATCTACATTTTAATCGGAATATTGTGTAACACATTTTTTCTTTTTTAAATTTCAATTTCTTTTCACTGTACTTTATAAATTTAATTATAAGCCCTGAAAAATGAAGTCCACATATTTTACTTCTGACTTCCGACACACTTATAAAATTATGAATGACAGTCAGTTCGAATTAAATGGCATTACTTTAAATTGAATATGGCATTCTATCATACAAGATCAAATTGTGAAGGTAAATCAAGCTGAATGACCAAAGATTGATATAATTGAAGAAGATTTCGTAATTTTGGGAGTAATATGTTATGGTAAAATACAATGTTTTGGGTAATAAAATATATACTTTTAATATAACTTAAAATTTATACTCAATTATGACACCCTGTATATATTTACATTATTATAGCAAACATATTGCAAACTATTTATTCCATTCCAATACATACATGTTTTGGATAATAATTATTTTAAAAGTAATTCAAAAATATAAATTCATTGAACTCCCAAATTTTTTTTTTTTTTTTGTTATTTTCTCATTACATTATTGTTGCTCAATACAATATGAATCCCTTTCCAAAATCGAGAGCATATGCTATGAATTTTAAAACAAAAAAATATATACATACATATGTACATAAATAAAAAATACATTTTAATTCTTATTTCCGAATAATTTCAAAATTCAAATGCAAAAAAAGAGTTTTTGTTATTGAAAGCACATAGCAGCACAGGTCATATTCTTTTATTTATTTTTTTTTGTTTTAATAATATGTTAATAAAACTGAAAAATAAAATAAATTGCAATTGCGGAAGATGGGCAGTTTATTGACCTTAACTGAAATTATTTGAAAGAAAAAAAATATTTTACGGTTCTATTATTCTAAAGGACGTAATCTTTGACGTAATCGTTTTTGTTTTATCATAAATTTCATACACATTACACATGTTCTAACTATCATTATGTATATTTTAAAAGTTCTTTTGCATTTTTGGTAAATACATACATAACTACATTAATTGCCTTAACATCTGCAATTGTAATTATCTAGACACAATTTTGGCAAAAAAAAAAAAAAACATTTTATCTTTTTTAAATTCATTTAAAACACTGCTTGAATAGGTACATATAAGATTGTTAAGAAGGTATCGAAGTCAAAGAATAAATAATGAATTGATATAAATTCACTTTACATACATTTTATTAAAATACATACTATCTTATTATTAAAATTTAGAAGATAATTTTACTTTGCAAAAAAAAAATAAGACATTTAAAAAAAAATTTACTTCTGTTTTTAGGTAATTACTTACGTTTTAACAAACAATAAAAAAATTTATATTAAAGTTTTGTAAATAGATAAAAAAAAATATTTCTTTCGTTTAACTTATTGTGTAATTTTGCATATACAAATAATTTGTGGCAGCATTGTATTTGTATAATATTTTGTCTTTACATACATTTTTTATAAAGCCCAGCCCTGACAACAAAACGCTTAAAATTACAATGTCAAAAAAACATAATTGTTACAATTTTATATACAATACGTAAATGTAATTTAATGCTTATTCCAATTATTATAATCCACAAAATGTAGGTAGTCAATAGATTTACATTACAACAAGCTTATCAACATCACATCAATAACGTTTAAATACTGTTAGCATTATAAATTAACTTTAAAGTCTATTAAGAAAAGGGTACATATAAAATAGATTCATAATTATATCAGTTGATTTTCTTTATCTATTCATTATCTATTTAAGTTGGTAAACTTAACTTAAACCTCTTACACAACCAAATAAATAAATAATAAGACAAATTTAATTAATCCACACATTTTTATTCGTATATCAATTTTCAACTATAAAAATCAGTAAATCTAAATACTCAGATTGACCACTATCGAATTTAAATTTGTGTCAAAATATAACTACATGCAACTACAAAACACTAGTAGCGAAGCGATAGTAAATAACAAATACTACCAAGTGCAAGTACATTACTACAAGTGTACATTCTACAAGAAAAATCGAAATTCGATCTACATAAATACTGTTTTTTTTTTTACAAAATTTTTAAATAATGATAAAAAATAAGTCTACGGCATCCAATAAAAAACATTAATTAAATAAAGAAAATTTGCTAATTCGTATTATCTACAAAAAAAATTCAAATTTATGTTCGGTTATCTGATCAGAAGAAAGATAAATTTCAATTTACCAAAAAACATTTAAATGGTCAAAATTATTTAGCTTTTGCAGATTCTGTACAAACAAAAGCAGCAAGCTAATTGTCCCTTTCTAACAGAAGTAACCGCGAAGCGAAAAGCTTCATAAAAATTAATTTTCTAGGAAAGGATTTCAAATGAGAAAGAAATTACCAAACTAGAAAAGGAAGCAATTAGCATTTAGCAAATTCAAATTTGAATGGCAAGATAGATGGCAAGCAAGCACACAGCGCAGTGATCATTAAAATTTAAAAATTAAAAAAAAAATTTCAATTAAAGATTTATAAATTTTGACATTTTAAATTAACAGTTTTTCTGTAATTTTAATTTAACAGTATAAATTGCAAAATATTTTAAATAAATAAAAAAACTTGAATAAAAATACGCATCTGGAATGCATTAATTTTTTTTTTTTTTTTTTTTTGCAACATTTCACAAGATCTAATGGAAGCCATTTTTAATTTGTAAAAATTTCAAATTATAAATTAACAAGTAGAAAAACTCCTTATAAGTGCTTATTTGTTAATAAACTAATTTATTTGTAATTTTTCTTACTTCACAGTTCAAAGAGTTTTTGATAGTCGTTTGGGTCCATCATTGCGATCATCTGTCGATGAGAAAAAACCACCATTTACTGCAGCTGACTCATCCTCATCACCACCTGTATCGGAGAAAATTGAAGTCGACAAAATTGAAACAGAAGAAAGATCTACAAGCCCAAGTAGTTCAACAGATCTAACTACTAAATTCAAATCATCAAATATTGACGATTCCCCAGCAGTAAAATTACCAAGTAGACGTCGATTTATATCATCTATTCTGGGTGGCGAAATACCATATGATGGGAAAAATAATACAACATGCAATAAAATTCCTTCACGTCCAGTTTTAACTTTAGGTCAACGTAAGGAATATCCACCGCCACCAATAAATCCAAGAAATATATTTATTGAAAAAAGAAATTCGGCAAATTTAATTAGAGAAGAAAAGACTAAACCACCACAAAAGCCTTTAATAGTTGAAGAAAAGCCAATAATTCCATTAGACTTAGAAAGACCACTCAGAATAAAAACATTAAGTCCGCCAGCTCCACCTCCAGCTGATAAAAGACCAAGTCCACCACCACTACCAGAACCTGCGGTACGTTGTTCAGTAATTCAAAGAACACCAAAACCAATTTTATCGCCCTCAATTCTTGGTAAAGGTAAGTCATAAATACCATATATAAATTTAAAATTAAACAGATTTTTTATTTGAATTTCATAAATAAAATTATATGTATTTTTTTTTTTTTTAATTTTACAGGTAAGGAAGATAATCATTTAAAGTTACCCTTGGGTGCATCACATTTATTGGGACCAGAACAAGATCAACCAATTGATTACGCAGTACCAAAACGTAAACAACGCAGTCCTTCACCAAGTCAAAAGAAACCTAGTTCATCAGATGCACAAAAATTATCTGATGACGATGAATTAGCTGAACGAGCAAAAACACATCATATAGCTAGACGTCGAATTTTAGCAGCTTTAAAAGCTCAATATTTTCATCGATTACGTCAATTACCTAATTATAATAAAACAAACGGAATAATGTCAGCAGCAGCTGGTCACGGTCGAAATTCAACAAATAATGCAAATGGATCACAATCTGGATCACAATCGAATAGTGGATCAGCTGGTAATTGTGGACAAGGAATTAATTTTAATGGGCAATTAGGTGGTGGTGCTACTGGTGGTTCCGGGGGCGGTTTAAGTGGAAGTGGAGCCGGTGGTGGTGGTATGGGTGGTGGAAGAGATGGACGTTCTAATTATGGTCCAAATAGTCCACCAACAGGTTCATTACCCCCATTTTATGAGAGTTTAAAGTCTGGTAACGGTAGCTCTTTAGGACAATTTAATGCTGCAAGTAGTAATTTTTTGATAGCATCAATGGCTAACGGCGGTGCAAGTTCATATTTAGGTATGACAAATCCGAATGGTCAATCGGATTGTGGTGATACGAACGGTGAATCGAATGGTGGCATAAATAATTTTTCAACTAATGAGAATTCAAAATTTCCTTTAATGAATAATAATTCAGCATATGGAATTGTAGTTAAAGATGAATTAGATTTAGATTATGAAGGAAAATTAGATATGTCAAGTTTAAGTGCTAATTTATTATCTAGTACATATAATAATTATGATATGTGTAATGATTCAATAATGGCAGATTTAGCTGCAAATGGTGTTGATCCATTACAATTTACAGCAACGCTAACATTTTCTGGAGCATCAGAAAATGCATTACTCGAAAGTTTATCAGATCCAGTAGATTTAAGTTCATTTTTAAATAGATTACCAAGTGATGGTAGTACACCATCACCAGGACATCAAGATTTAGATTTAACATCAACACCATCATTAACACCTGATTCAGTTTCAATTACACCTGTGGATACATCAAATGGATTTGATAATTTTTCAGAAAATTTAATACAACAATTACAAAATAGTAGTCGACATTGTTATGATCCACAGCCACATAATCATTTGAGATATAATTTACAAAATGGTAACAGTAATAAAATGTATCAAGAATCATCACCACCTTCAGGCTATCAACAAAATCGTGAAATGATGCATTTACATCAATTACAACAACAGCATCAACAAACACAACATCAAAATAGTCACAGTTCTTCAAATAACAATAATAATAATAATAATAACAATGGAAATAACAATAATAATCATAATTTTTCACAACACAATTCAATGTTACATAGTAATGGTAACCATCATCACCATTCAAATCAAAATCATAGTAATAGTAATGGACATCATCATTCACATCATTCACCGCATTCTCAACCACCTCCACCTCATCCTTTAATGTTAAATACAGCTATGATGACAGTTGCACAATTTCATAGCGGCTTAAATTGTAATGATAACAGTAATATGTCATTACCATCACCAAATGGAAGTAATAGTGGTCATCTACATAATCAATTAGATATTCCTCCAGAAGCTAAACCAATTATACAAAGTGTAAGTTATATTTCTAATAATTCTTCAGAATCAAGTTCTTCTTCTTGTTCAACTAGTTATAAAACAATTATTTTGACAAATAATGGAATTATACAAAATACTGGGTTGAATAATTTTACAAATGCACAAATTTTAATTAATAATAATTCATTTGATGTACAAAATAATAATAATAATATCAATAATAATAATAATAATAATAATAGTAGTAATTTGATTAATCATATCAATAATAATAATATTGATGATAATTTAATTGATCATATTAATAATAGTTATACCGACATTAGTAACAGTTGCGATTTAGAAATTATTAAAACGTATTCAAACTCAATTAATAATGCAAGTAATAAAAAGACAAGACAGTTAACAAATAAGAATAGAAATAAAAATCGTTCAATAATACCAACGATTACACCAATGTTACATGAAACTAAGTTGCAATTGCTGAAACAAAGGGTAAGATACATAAAATTTAAAAAAAAAAATGGATTGTTCTGTGTAATATTTGTGTTTTGTTTATATTTTCTGAAATTTAATAAATGTTTTTAATTACATTTTTTAAATTAATAAGAAATAATCGATTTAAGACATTAAAAAGTCTTTAGAATCTATTTTTTAATATTAGAAATTTTATTTTCTAATTCAATTTAGAAAGGAAGCTAACAATTCCGTTTTTCTAATGAATTCTCTTTTTTTTTTTGGGGTTTATAAAATATAATTTTGTGCTGTCTCGTCCTCGTCCGATCATGTATACATATTCCATAAAACCAATTTTAAACTTTGAATGCTATAATTTATAACTAATATTTTTTAATTTTTTATACAATAATAATTATAATTTATATTTAATATGTATATTACTCAAATTTTATTTATTAATATGTCAATTTAATTTTATATTTATTATTTTATATTTTTGTATTTTTAGCTGGGACTTTCACCAGAAGTGCAATTAGAATTTGTTAATGGTGGACATGGTATTAAAAATCCATTGGCAATTGAAAATATTCATGGTCATAGATTACGTGATGATGATAAAAAAAGTGTGATTCCATGCGATGATGATCCAAATAAATTTATTTGTCGTATATGCTCAAAAACATTTAATTTACAGAGACTGTTAAACCGTCATATGAAATGTCATTCAGATATTAAACGTTATCTATGTACATTTTGTGGCAAAGGATTTAATGATACATTTGATTTAAAACGTCATACAAGAACACATACTGGTGTTCGACCATATAAGTGCAATTTATGTGAAAAATCATTTACTCAACGTTGTTCATTAGAATCACATTGTTTAAAAGTACATGGTGTACAACATCAATATGGATATAAAGAAAGAAGAACAAAGGTAAATATAGATTCTAATATAGTGCTTTTCTTTTTATTTTATTCCGAAAAAATTTAAATAGTCGTCGTTAGTTAAATTTCAATGATTGAAAAAAAAACTCTTCTGTACTTTTGTAATACAAGATTTTGTACCAATTTATATGGAAAGATCTGTTTATTTTAAATTACGATCATTAATTTATTATTTCTAATAATTTAATTATTATAATTTGTTTTTATAATCATTTTGTTTCAATTTTATTTTAGATGTACGTTTGTGAAGAATGTGGTCATACAACCAGTGAACCTGAAGTACATTATATACATTTAAAAGAATTACATCCATATTCACCAGCTTTATTAAAATTCTATGATAAAAGACATTTTAAATTTACGAACTCACAATTTGCCAATAATCTGTTGGGACAACTACCAATGTCTGTTCATAACTAAATTTCTAATTATTATTATGTATACAAAAAACTAAAAGCAATTATAGATAGGTATAATTTACTACAAAACGTTAAATAGTGATTTATCACATCACTTAAAAATTGATTTAATCCAAATTTTCACATACATGTTTAGATTTTTTCATATTTAATTGTGTTGCTTTTAGTAAATATTATACAATACATCAGTATTCTATAATATTTATTTTTGAACAACACAATTTCTCCTTTATTTAAAAATTTGTTTACTAGAATTCTAAAATTTAAGATGAAAGACATGTGATTATCATATAACGTTTTTCATATTTTAAAATTCTCTTGTACTTATTATGTTCCGTATTCATAAATGAATATATGTATTATGAGGAATACAATTAACAAAAATTATAATTATAAATTAAGCAAAAAAAAAAAATTATTTTAAAATAATTAAAATAAAAAAATAATAATTTGAAATTAAGATAAAATTTAGAAAAACATTTTATAAAAACAAATAATCTAAATATAAATGAATTAAAAATTTGCTCTTTAATTTAAATGAAAAAAAAAAGTTAAAATAGTTTCACTATTATTATTCATCTTTAAAAGATGATTTATGTTTTTATTAATTTTCTATTTTATTTAGTTGTCTTATTAAATATGAGAAATAAAAAAAAATATTTAATCTGGATTAAAATTTTAAGAAAATATCAACAGAAATTTTTGCTATTATTATTTATAATAAAACAATATATATATATATATATATAAAATTGAATTTCGATGAGAAAATAAATTAATGAATTTTTTTCTTTAAAATATTTTAGATTAATTATTTTTATAATATCATTTTTAAAACATAAATATTGTTGTTAATTATATTTTATAGTATTTTAAATTAGTAAAAATAAAACTACAAGATCAAAAAAAAATTGTGGAATTAGTTAAAAATTGTTGAGATTAATTTCTTTTTATTGAATATTTATTTAATATGCACAAAAACAAACACCACAAAAAGAATTTCAATGATTTCAAAATATTTTTTTTTAAATATAAAATATTGTAATATTATTAATTTCACTTTAGAAATACGATTATTGATTATATTTAAAATAGTGCATATATTTGCTAAAGAATTTTAATTTCATTTAATGTTTCAAATAATAATATTTTAATATTATTGATCTTAATTTTGTTTTTTTAATATCAAAAATTGTTTTTATTGATTAAAAATTATTAATATTTTAATAATTATTCTAACTTTTTAATTTTTTAATATTTTTTTATACAATAAACATAAATACAATTTTGTATTTTTAATAATTGAAGATTTTGTATAATTAATTAATAAATTTCTTTTTATTTATCTATTAAATATTGTAATAAATTAGAATTACACACAAAAAAAAGGAACAACGACAGAATACCTAGATATTCTACTTACAGATATTAATAATGTTATCAAAATTTAATAATGTTACTTTTTAAAATTACTTTTTATTACGTTTTTAAAAATAAAGTTGGAAAATTTCTAATTTAAAATTTATTTCAATTTCAAAATATTATTTAAAAAAAAAAAATTAAATTCAAAAAATATTAATGGAATTTATTTTGAGGTATTAATCTGAATGTTAACTTGAAAATGTAGAGCATAAAATTACCTGAATTTAAAGAATTTTGTTTATTTTTTTTTACGAATATATTTTGTATATATTATATAATTAAGTTTTCTAAAGCTTTTGATTTTAAAATAATAATAATAATAATAATAAAAGTAACTTGTTTATTATTTTATAAAAGTTAAAAAAAAAATGTTGTTTATTAATTTCAATTATTATAAAAATCATATACTATTTTTAAAATCAAACTTTCTATTTTTGATTTCAATTTTCAAAATTATTTTCTATTCCTTTATTTCAATTCTTAAAATTATATTTTCTATTTTTGTTTTTAAATATAGAATAAAACAAAAATTATAATATTTTTTAACATGATAACTATTATTATTGAATATAAAATGACAAATTCTAAAACACATTTAATTAATTAATATAATATTTTAACTTTATTAATTGATTGAATGTGTCTTAAAAAATTTTCCATTATTTTCTATGTTATATTCCCTATTTTTGGAAATGTTGTAATCACATTTGTTCTTTTGAAATTTATATTCAAATATAATTTATATATTTTTTAAGTTATTTGGCGTATAAACTTAACTTAAAATGCTGAAAAATTCGGATTCATTGTGTTTTATTCGACCATATATAAATATAAAAAATATATTTACATACTCAAATGAGAAATTAAGCTGGCACTACTGAGACACTAATTTACACTTTTACACTTTTCAGTTAAGAAAAAGAATGAAATATAGAATACCTACCATTGAAAAGTATTTAATAAGGAAATAGTTGAATATTTATGAAAAGTAAAGCAAACAAAAGGCAAAATCATTCTTTGTATGTACTTTTTTTTTTTGTATCTTGTGCATCTTGTGGGCATAAAAATAATTAGAGCAGTTAAAACGGAGATCTTAATAAATAAATAACTTTAAAAAAATAAAGTAATGACTGCCTACCCCGCCCGCATTCTATTTAATTAAAATTATAAAATTAATTTTATTTAATATTTTGATTCTTAAATACTTCATAAATTGAAATACGAATAAAAACCACAAATTAAAGAACTAAAAATATATATTTTTTTTTATTTTAATAATTAACATAAAATAATAATTTATTTAACGATCAAAGAAATCAGACATCGATATACATATAAAATATTATATGTTTTTAATATTAACTTTATTATTAATAAATATTAGGAAATAAATAAAAATGAATTTAAAATAATTAAATAAAAATCGGGTTTACAGTGCAATCTCGGTGTTGGATAAACAATTATTATTAATTAATGTAAATTTTAATATTAAAAATAAAAGAAAAAAATCAATATTTAATTTAAAATAGAATTTGTATTATTTTTTAGACATAAGTTAAATTAAATTAAATAATAATTAATACACAAATTTAAATTAAATTTATTGTAGAGTTATAAATATAATTTATGAATTCAATATATATATATATATATATATATATATATCTAAATATATAATATTTGTAATCAAATATTAAAATCTCTTGTTGAAATTCTCTCTTCAAAATTAATTAAAAAATTAAGATTACATTATAAGCTATTAATATGTATTTGACATTGGATATGCACATATATATATATATATATATATATATATATATATATATATATGGAATATTTAATGAATTTTGTGTATAAATGGAATCAAAATTATGTTTTAAGTATTTTTGGAATTAGTCATTTTAAAATATAAATACATATATATATGTAAAAATTTGGAATATTAGTATTTTATTTAAAAAAATATAAATGTAATAAATTTTTGGTCTATTTTATAATTAAGTTAATCAAAATAAAAATTTTAAAAGAATTGTTCAAACAAACAAAAAAAATTAAATATTTATACTTATATAAAATAATATCTACTATATGTATATGCTAGAAAATTGCAAATTTAAAAATTTCTAAAATTATGCTGAAATCTTCCAAAACTTGAAGTAAATTTTTATTTTTATTATTTTTTGTTTTATTTTCAAAATATAAGTTTTTAATACGGAATCTTAATTGAATAATATTTAATTATTTAGTTTTAATTTCTTATATTAATAAAAATATTTTTGTTTTTTTTTTAGCTTAATTTTTTTTTTTTGCATAATTTTTAAATAATTTTTTCATAAATAATTACTTAAACTACATACTTACAAAACACTGAAAACGAAACTATAAAAGCTTTCTTTACTTTATTTTAATATTTTTAATATTAATGAATATTAAAATTATTACAAATTTGAATTATGCAAAAAAAAAGAAAAAATATTACAAATAATAATTCTTAATACATATTATATACAAATTTAAAAAATAAAAAAAAAAGTAACAAAAACAAAAAATAAATATAAATATAAAAAACAAACATATTGATAATAATAATTATAATTAAAATTATTATTTTATTTTTTAAAAGCATTTTAAATGAAGAGAAAAAATAATAATAAATAAAATTAAAAAATAAATTAAAAAAATAATTTTTGCATTTTAATTCACAAAAATTGGGAACAGTTTCAGATTTTGTCTTTATAAGTAAAAAAAAAACTGCGACGAAAAGTCAGTCTCACCAAAAGTTCTGAAAGCATGGTGCTTACAATTGTCAGTTAATATTGCGACACCATAAGACAAGAAAAAATGAGTATTGGCTATATTCGGAAATGCATCAGCATCATTATTCATTTGGGTGAAAGAATATATCTCAGATGATCCACTAATAAATATACATATAGTAAATATCATTTACTGGTGATATTTATCCCTGACCTTTTGATATTTTCACACTAAGTTGGAATATTATACTTCGATATAAAAATTCAATAAGTTTTTAGAGCCAACAAAATCTTTCTTCCTTCCTTTTTAGAACCAACAAAATATTTTGACACTTAAAATGTTTAGCCACTTAGCAGCTAAAACAAAACTCATCTTTATCAAAAAATGTAAATAAATTAAATACCTAAATATTTCAATTAAAAGTATATTATGATATGGATGGCAGTTGTATATTTACTCAATGGTTAATGGTAGTGGTCATGGCACAGCGCTTTTCAATAGAATGATACTATAGAATCTAATCAAATACGTGGTTACAGATCTTTAAAAATATTTTTTTTTTTTGCGTTTTGTTAAATATATAATATGTAAATATGTACGTAAGAATTGTTCTTGTTTGGAGAGTAGTTTTTACCCAATGCAATATTAAATTGTACTCCATAAATCATATTCTTCTGCTTTATTATTTGTGTTGTTTTTTATTTTTTTTATTTAAAAGTACATGCATATATAAAAAATTTTAACACCTATATATATATATATATATATATATATATAAAATATATATATTTTATTATATATGTAAAATATACATATAAATACATATTAAGTTGTTCTTATATTACTCTGCTTTATTATTTGTGTTATTTTACATACCTTTCAAATGAAATGTTGCTTAAAATTGTTTCTAAACATTTTTTATTTTTTTAACTGTTTTAAACTCGATTTTTGTTTATAATGTACTTTCACAATTCCACTGTTCCACTATATTCCATTTATCACAAAAAATAACATAAACTATACGAATACAACTATAGACCATTTTTGGTATCATCCTGAAAATATGCAATTTATCAAATTGTACTTACTTTAATCAATGCTTGTTTTTATTCTATTTTAATTTGTTCCAAATAAGTTAATAAAATTAAAATAAAAAACAATTCATTTATTTGAAATAAATTTTTATTTAAAATTCATAATTTCTACATTAGATTTTATAAAGAAAATTTTCAATTATTACAAATTGTGTTAAAAATATTATTTTACTATTATTATTTATAATTGTTATTGATTTTTTTGTTTTGTTTTATATATTTCATAGAAAACATACAACCGTTAAAAAATAGAACAAGAATAAAAACAATTTCCTAATAAAAAAAGTTTGTTTAATTGAAATTTATTTTTTTTTTCTGCTTAAATTAGTTTTATATTAAGGCAATTTAAATTAGTAAAAATATAGTTTAACATGAAATTACAAAACAGTATTAAATATATTTTTGTTATGATTATAATTTAAAATTTTTTATAGGTAATATCCTGAATCCACTTGCTGGTCCAATGGGAAAACAATTTATTTATCATCAATCTGAAATCAATTTGAAAACAAAGAAGCTTAAATAATTGAATTTGAATACGAAGATAAAGTTAATGACTCTTTTACATCAATGAATAATTTATATTTATCTGGGATAACAAAATTTGTGAGAAATTTGACACCATTGATTGGCTTGACAGTCAAATTTTTTATAACATGAAAAATAAACAGAACTGATGAAGTCTCACAAAATACTATTTTATTTTATTTTATTTATTTACATTAATTTAAGTTTAAATAAATGTTTATACATTTTTAACATTATTAATAACTCAAAATATTGTACTTAAAAGTCCAAACTAACTAATTTATTGAAATTCGGATTTTGAAACAATGCGAACCTGAAAGTGGATTTCATAAGAAAAATATTATATTTACAATAAAACATTTTAAATGTGTTTAAAATATTTATAAAATTACATAATGTATTTGTTATATACATAAATGTATGTTTTATATACTTTGAAAGTATTTATTTTATTTAAAATTCTTTTTTTCATTTATAAAAGGCCAAATTTTGGAGAATTGAAAATTACTGTTTTATAATTTTTTGATAATTTCGATATAATGATCCTATATATATGTATATTTTTAAATGTATGTATGTATTTAAATAACTAGTTGTACATAGTATGTGTTTTTATCTACTTATATAATCATTCCTAAATTTAAAATTTACAATATATTTTTTTTTGTTTTCAAAGGCTAATAAGAGGTTTAATATTGTTTCTAAATTCTATATATGATAATATAATATCAATTCTAATTAACTCTTTTATTAATTGAAATATTTTCCTTTTTTTTTAATTTTTAATGGTTAATTTAGCCTATTAAACGCGACTATTATGGTTTGATAAGTGTAATAATATAAATTTATAATTAGGAATATGAATAGAAAATTAAAATTTTTAACTGGCCACGCACAATTTATTCTTAATTACTCTTGTGATTTTTTTATTATTTAAGTAACACAAAAAACTATTAAAACTATTAACTAAACTAAGTAAATTAATGATTTAGAAAAATTTACTATAAAAATTTACTGAAGATGCACATCACACTACAAATGTTAAATGAGATCAAAATTTATTAAAAAATAAAAACACTAATAGATTAAAGTTCAAATTGAATTAACTAGCAATTCATATTGTACAATACAGCTAAAATGAGACAGGATAATTTATGATCATTCAATTTATAAAATTGTAAGGAAACCCTTGTTTTTATAGTTTTAAAACAATAATATCGTGAAGTGAGAAATCAGTATACGACTTGGATATAATTTACAAAGGCTGTTGATGATTCTCATATTACTTATGAGAAAGTCATGGTAGACTTTTGCTTAACAAAATCATGTTGATGATTTGTTTTTGTTAAAAAATAGTTAAATGATTATAAATAAAATTCAAATAGCTAGTCAAAAACAAAATTATCAATTTAAAAAGTTTGGTGATAACAAAATTTTTTTAATAATAATAATCAGTTAAAATCAAACAATTACATAATTGGAAATTAAATTAGTCAAAAAAGTAACTATATTACGATAGGTATCTTAATTAATCTTACTTTTATAGTATTTTATCTATCGGAAAGTAGAACATTTTTGGGAAAAAAACTCTTTCACTTAAAATTTTGAAATTATTCCTTACATTGTCTATATTTTAATATCTTTGATTTTGTTCTAAATTTTAATTCTAAGTGTTTTATTATATTCTAATGATTTTAAATTTTTACAATATGACTGATTTTATACGGAAGTTTTCATTTATTTTTTTTTATTTTTTTTTTTCAAAAATGATTTCCAAATATTACAAAAAAAAAAAATAATTTTTTTTACAATGATTTTACAAGTTTTAAAATAAACATAATGTTAAAATCATTTTAAATTAATTAAACTGGTATTCCAGTTCTATCTTTGATTTTACCCAATACATTAACATGAACTTTACTATAACCACCACTTGTTCCTGATGTATTAGGAACTTTTTTAGTAGTACCACTACCACTACCACCAGCTTCAGCTGATGAACAAGATAATGGTGATGAATTTTTGGAACCACGATGAGAAAATCGACTATGATGACTACCTGATTCTACATCTTGATCAACAGAGGTTTCACGTTGTGTTGCTTGTCTTTGAATTGTACCAGATCGAGTTGGTGTTAATTTCTCAACCTAAAAAAAAAAAAAAACAATTATTTTAAAAATAAATATTTAATTTCTGAGATGAATAATATGAAATATGTTTATGTATATATATATTTACACCATCATCAATTGCTTTAAATTGCCAACTCCAATTAGCTCTATATAAAAATGGACGATGATCAAATCGATTATCATCTGGACTATATGATTCAGCATGTACAGATGGTGTAATTACAGTCATTTTATGACGATTTATTGCATAACATCTAAAGAAATGTTTTACTTTGTCAGCAACCTTATATATAAATAAAAATGTCAAAAATTAAAAAAACATAAAATAAAATATTTGAAATTTGTTATTGTTTTAATACAAACCTCTCTCGGTGTTAAATCACCTTTCCAGGTTGCAATTAATTTACAAAACATACTATATGGTCCACAATGTTCTTGTTTTCTTAAACGACCAAATTCAGTTAATTCGGCATAACTCATACCCATATCTTGTTCATCAGTTTGTACTAAATTTCCTTCAGATAATGGTTCTAATTCAGCAGTTGGAGGTGATGCAATAATTTCATCTAAAATCGGCAAATTAAATTTATCTTTAGCAAATATTAAAAATTTTTTTAAATCCGATTTTGAAATTCCACCAATTGGATTTACATCAGCACTTGAACAATCGTATTTCGTTAAATATCCTCTTAAACTTTCATCAACATTAGCTGAACCTAATACCAATAAACCGCCAGGTCTATTTCGTACCCAAAGCATTAATTGAGCAAACAAATAAGCTAAAACCATACGTATTCTTGATTGAATATTTTGTAAAGCTAAATTTTGTCTTGGACAACCACCTTGATTTCTAAATTTTGGTGTTAAGCCAGTTACTAAATTAAATATGCCTAATAGGGCACTAACAGCTGTATCAATATTTATTTCAATATGATAACTACCCAATTGATTTGCCAAAATTGATGCTCGATGACGTGTTTCTTTACTTGAATTAACACTACCCATATAACATGTTACTAATAAACGGTTACATAGAGCAGCTGGATTATCTGGTGTATATTCATGATCACCTAAAATTTTACGTACATCATGTAATACTTGATCATCACCACTATTAACTGCTGCCACAATAAGTCTACACATTGAATGAACAATTGTTGCAGAACTACTCGAATCAACACCACCACTTAATGGAAGGAAAAATCCACCTTGACCTGAACGTCTTAAATAATCCCATAACCAACAAGCTGGCCCTAAAGCAATTTCTTCTTCTGGAGTATGATAAATCCATTGCATTGGACAATTCGAAATTTTGAATATATCACTGTGTGTTGACATTTCAAATTCACAAAATATTCTTGGATATGTGGGCGCTGAAGCAGCTGTTGTACATCTAGAACGTCTTGCAACACGATATGATCGAATATCTTCTAAATCAATTGTAGCTACTGTAACTTCCTAAAATAATAAAATAATATTTTTTTAATTGAGCACGGTGTATACTTGAGCGCGGCGTTTTTTATTTTTAACAAGAAAATTAATCTTACAACATCCTGCAAAGAAAATTGTTTTCCTCTTGAAATTATGTCACCATTTAAAGCTATTGCTGAGCATCCATTAAAATATATACGTTGACCATCACAACCTCTTAAATTACTAAATAAATATGCACCGCCAGCTTTAAAACTAGCATTTCTTACTAAGTCTGTTGTAATATAAGCTTTTCGTAATTCCATATAGCTACCAGATGAATTTACAATAATTTCAACACCAGACAATGACATATCAATATGAGTACTAAAATAAAAAACAAAGATTCAAAGAATTAATTTTAAATTTAATTTTAAATTTTCTAGTATTAACCTATTAACATTCCATAATTCTTCACATATTTCATAACCGATGCATGTATCTTTTGTTGCAATTACAGCATCACCAATAGGAACTGTATTCTGTCCAGTATGTTCTGATATCATTCTTGGTAAATAAAATTCTTCTGTTTCACGTTTTTTAGTCCATGATGTAAACCATCTTGTTTCTCTGTAATTACCATCATCGCACATTGCCATTTTTGGACGTATTAAAATAATTTGTTTATTATAGAAAGCAATACGACAATTATATGCAACATTACGATGTATTACTGGCATTCCAACATCAATTAACATATTTTCACTAAAATAAAAAAATAATTTATTTTTATTAAAAAAAAAAAAAAAATGGATGAACTTTACCTTAACGGAGATAATAGAATTTCTAGAAGAACTTCCCAACAATGTAAATATGTATCAGATTCATGAAAATGATCTTCACAACTGTATCCACTGTAAATAAAAATTGATTAAAATCTTTAAAAATAGAATTTGTTAAAAATATAATAATGTTGTAGAAGCTCACAATCAGACTTAAACTGTTTGAGAAGGAAATGTGCTTTAATTTTCAAATCATAGACAATTATCAAATATGTTTTTGTGTAGTATCATATACGTCATCATCTTATAAGCTTCGAAATTAGTAAAAATTCAGTCAATTAAATTTAACTATATTATTAGAGAGTTTTAACAAATATCATAAACTTTATTATGTTGTAATAAAGAAAATAACAGGAAGTTTAGGTAAATTAAATAAATTCCCTTAATTTCATAAATTATTTACAAGTAGATGACTACGATATTTTAACAGCACTTAAAAAACGACAATATTTTCGAAAAACTCTAATAATGATAATCTATTCTGTAAGTAAATATTCAAATATCGTATGTACATAGGTACCCTTTTTATTGTATTAAAAGTATCAAAGCCTGGTTTTATCAGCATTTTTTCCAACCAATCCGAATAAACCAGTTTAAATTTTAAATATTTAAAACCGTTTTAAACTTTTCTGTGCAGATAGAAATTCGCAGAAGTTACAAAATTTTCAATAAATCGAAATTTCACAACTGCAGATGACAGAATAGAAGTTTGCCTCTGCCAAATTTTTTTTGAACGTAATATGATTAACCCGCAAATTTTGATTGGTTGAACTTTCATTATCTGCATTATCATTACTAAATTCTGATTGGTTGAAATTTTACGAATTCGAATCTGAAGATAAAAAATTAAAATCCAATCCGAACTGTATAAATCGCATTCTTTTTCTAGAATATTAATCTCTCTCTTCAGCTTATATCCATTGCTGAATATGTTAGTGTATACTGTGTATACAGATGAAGATCTAAATTTAGATCTCTTCAGAGAAGCATATTTTTATACATACTAAGGGCGTTTTCGAACCTCTCACACTTGCACTTGATACTCGCACTAAACCTGTCAAATCGCATTTGATTTGTTGTCAAAATTTTAGTGTAGTCTCAAGTACACTAGATATCGCAAAATTAAATTTATTACATTTAGTGCGCTTGAACAGGTTTAGTGAGAGTATCAAGTGCAAGTGCGAGAAGTTCGGAAACGCCTACATACATGAATTTTACAAAATAAAATATAAATAAATCTATTTTTTAAATTACAGCGTTTCGAATGCCAAAAATGTGACATTTATTTTAATGAAATTTATTATTTTATTTTGACATAACCTAACTGTTGTGACAACGGATTCACTCGAACTTATCTACTTATTATTAATATCCATATAATTAATTAAAAAATAATTTTAAATTTTATATTTACAAAATAATAAAAAAAAGCTTTACTAACCTCACTTCTAATTCTGGTCCAGTTCTATAGCTAGCACCCATTTCTTTTGCTTGTAAAATTGATTGCATTATTCTTGCTAAATTTCCTTCAAAATCAAGTGCCCATTGATTTAGAGTTGAAACTGCAACAGTTATTTTACGTCCCATTTTATATTTTTATTATTATTATTATTGTTCTTTTACAGTTATTTTTGAAAACTTCAAAATTTATTTCTATTTAAATTTAATTTTTGATATTTAAAAAGATTGAATTGATTTCTAGATTGAATTATGAACTAAATTAAATTTATATAAGATGAATAATATAATTTGGTCCACTTTAAATTTCTTTGTTTATTTCCGATGATAGTATAATAATAATGATGATGCAATTATCCTGTAGATTTGAATTGATTTAGTAAATAATTCTGGAAGAAAAACAAAATAAAATGGATTATTGAAAACAATGTTTTTTTTTTTTTTTTAAATTAATCAAGTTAAATAATTTAACTTATTTTACCTTCTATAATACATAGTACAGTTATTATTTAAATATAACAATTAATATTAGTGTAAACTTGTTTTTGTATAATAAAATTATTATTTAAAATAATTAATATTTAATATAAAAGTAAAATAATTGTTATTGTTGATTTTTTTTTAACATTTTGTATTCAATACAAAAGCTAACTGTATTGACAACTTATAAGAAGGACGAAATCAGTTATACTTAGAATAAATTCTCAATTCCTTGGTGATATTTTATTTTCGTGTGTAAAATTAAACATCGTAATATTATTGTGTATGTATGTATGTGTATGTAATTTAAAAAATATAAATAACGGTTAAATGAAATTTATATAGGTACATATATATATACAAAAAAAAAAACTAAAATCCAAAATAAATAAAATAATGAATAAATAGTTAACAATAGTTGTTATGTAGTTCAGAAAAGATTGTATAATATGATATATTATATGAGTTCGAATAAAATATCGGGGGTGTTTATTTAATGAGCGACTAAATTGATATAAAAAAAAAAAATTGATATAAAAGTAAAACTAGCAACAAAAATAATCCAACAATTTGTTAAGGAATACCACAAACTTCAACATAGAAATCGATTTTTTATTGATCAATCTTTCGTTTTTTATTATATATTTTTGTTTTATTTTTATTTATTTTTTTTTTTATTATTATTTTTGTATTACAAAATTTATTGTAACAAAAACCGTTGTAAATTATTTAGTGTTTGTCTAAGGATTGTATACTGAATGAGTAAACGTAGGGCAGACAGAAAAGGACGACAAAATGAATTGAATTGAATATAATTGAACTGAACTGAACTGAACTGAACTTCGTATATGGCTTCATGTTATTTACATGAATTTAAATAAAAAATTAATTTTTGATTTTAAGAAGTATATTATGAAATTTATATACAATTTATAATACATAGTATTTTTTCACGCTGTTTATATATATATAAGTAGTTGAAATGAGATTGATAGACTGATTTAAAAAACAAACCAAAAAATGGTCAAAATGATTTGAAAGGCCAAAAAATGTTACAAAATTTCTAATAAAGACCTCTCTTTAAAAAAAAAAAAAAGAAATGGAAGTTTTGAAAATTTTACCAAATTTATTTTTGTAATAAACTCACTAGTTTAAATATATAAATTTAAAACAGTGGTAAATTAATGAGAAGCTCATTAGAGCATTCATAAACGAAAGAAAATGTTAATAAAATTGAGAAAAATGCAGAATAAAGTTTGAATTAGTTTTAATACAGTTGAAAACAATACCTAGCTAGTTGTATTCATTAGTGATCCGTCAACAATGACAAGGTGACGAAATCTTTCCAGCTGATCAAAAACTAATTGATTCTGTTGACATTGTGTTAAATACATGAAATTGAAATTGTCAGGTGGTTATAAATGGCCAAACAATATATGCAGGTCACAACAATAGGTCTCGCTTTAAAAAAAATCTCCAATATTTCAGATATAACAGTAAATTCGGTAGCTCTCGTAGATATACTCCATTGTTTGAGTCGGAAAGCGTCATTCGTAGAAGTTGTGAAACTTCATTTGTGTATCATGTATTCGGATCAATTATGACTATAGTTGTAAGTTTATTCAGCTTGGCAAGTGTATGTGTAAACATTAAGTAATTTAATGTTATATCAATATTATTTCCACTATAGATCATTGTAGTATTGTTCAAGTACTAATTCTATCTTAAAAAGAGGTTGGCATATAATTTTATTGGCAAATAAAATCACTTTGTCAATCTCTTAAGTAATTTGAGCATTGCGGAAGTCACCAAATACCCATACATACATTCGTGAAAATACTGAGATGGTTCAAGATTTATTATGCAAATTTTATATTTGAAACGTGAATTGCATTACCATTACGGACATTCCAAAGAAATTATAGCTTCTATATCATTATATTTAATCTGTAAATTGAAAAAAGTACCTACGGTACAAATATCTGAACCATTTCCGAACTAATTTTGATTATTATTCTTTTACATGATAGATATTTAAAAGGAGACGTAGCGAAACTAAAATACTTATTTTCAGAATTTTTAAACTTTTAATTAGAAATTGAAATATTAAAAATTCCCCATATATCAGTCATTATAACATACAAATATTTTGATTTATCAAATTGGCGCAACTCACCCAAATACCAGATTTAAATTTAAATTGAATTTTTTTTTTGGAAATAAATTTATTACGTATGCGGTTGTTGTCTATGATAAATCAATAAAGAATTAAGATATATAGTACCAAGTAGAAATTGAAATGATGGAAAACAATTTATAATTGAGTATCATTTTTT
This sequence comes from Argyra leucocephala, assembly GCA_963942445.1. Lineage (NCBI taxonomy): Eukaryota > Metazoa > Arthropoda > Insecta > Diptera > Dolichopodidae > Argyra > Argyra leucocephala. Next base: position 13,646,839 of record OZ012678.1, on the reverse strand, counting down.
TTATCAAACTTCCTCGAATTTCGGGAAGCGGGCGAAAACTATGTAGTTATTTTTAATTTGAAAAAAAAATTAAAGCATCAAAAACGTTGCTAACAATTTCCCGCCGAATTTATTTTTTTTTTGGCAATTTATCAGTTTTCTCTTTCCTAGCGAATGGCACGAAAATACAAAGGTTAATTTAATCTAAGAAACAGAAATAAAAATCAAATTTACAGTTATCATCTAATAAAGTCTTGTAGTTGGGCCATGCTAATTTTTTAATTCGTATTTTTCGATTAAAGTTTTATCTTACTTTAATATTTATAGTGAATTTCTACATTATTAAATTTATTCTATGAGAATTGGAATTTCAAATAGTTCGTGACTATAGAATTTAGGAAACCATTTAAGTTCTAAATAAAAATAATCAACAATAAAAAAATGGTTTTTAGTATACTCAAAGAGAAATGAAAAAATATAGTTCTTTAGTAAGGAATTTTTTTTAATCGTATGAAACTCTAATTTCATATCGGATGCTATGCAATTTCGATTTTCGTTTTTGATTACATTTTTATTTTCTTGCAATATATATAATTTTTTTTTTGTATAATGTGGATCTTTTTTCTAAATTTATTTCTTAACTTGTAGAATGTAGTGCATGTTCACATCAATATTTTAATAGGTATTAGAAATAATACACCAGTTCAAAAGACTCATCAGTGAAAAGCTGGTGCGTGGGAATACTTATTTAGTTGTGAATTAAAAGAAAATACTAAGGCTAGGTGAAGACATGGAATTTTTAGTTTTGCCATTGTTTGATTGCATATTTGTGTTCCATTAGCTTATACGAAAACGCACACACCTACAACTGGTTTTATGTGTGCGCGTTTTCATATAAACTAATGGAATACAAATGTCCAATCAAACAAGTACAAAATTAAAAATTGCATGTCTGCGCCTAGCCTAAAACTCTGAAATATAAGTAGATTATATTATCTACTTGAGTACCAAGTACAATCACACTAGTGAAAAATCCAGTAAAACTAAAACTCCCGCATAAAATTAAGTTTATTTATTGTACTTACATACTAATTATTACATTTTTTTATTACAAATAAAATACTGTAACTATTTTACGTGAAATACACTTAAATCGATTTTTTTAACATTCGATTATTAAAAAAAATTAATAACATTACTCTATTATTATTCTATTTATTTTAGACCAGTCTAACCGAATAAATTTATCCCATTTATGGTAATTAATATTCTGTAAGCTTCTCATTTTAGTCCTTTACCCCACCACGTCCTGTAACAGTTGTAAGATATTAAGTAAGAAAAATACCCTAAAAACCAATTCATTCAACAAATTCAAAAAATAAATAGAGTCATTACATCAATAAGAAGACCATGGCCTGATAGAACTGTAACAACATAGCAGTTGTTTTCGATTACTATAAGTTTTATAACAAACAAAAAAAAATAACAATATAAAAATGTTGCATACCAGTACATAATATACAAGAAATATTTCGCTACCCCAGTACTGTATTGGTCTATTTGCAAATATTTGTCTATTTGCAAAATCTTGAAAGAAGTCGATTGTAGAATTTAATCCACTGAAACCATCTACTCATTATCAAGACTTATCAACGTAGATTGATTAATAGATTTATTTTTGCGTTAGATAATGGAATCTGGGAATTTATTATATTTATACTTTCAGTCTTCTGATGATGGTGCAATAACCGAAATCGATTAAGATATCAATTAAAATTATTATATTTCAACTATGAAGTTTTATTGTTTGTAACCGAAGCCAAGGCAAATCAAACCTTCGTTCGTTGTAGAGACGAAATATCGGCAGACATGAAACAATTTCGTATCTTCAATTGGAGAGAAGCCGTCTGTGACCGGCAAAAATGTAGGATAAATCAGGCTCAGGATCTACATTGTCTGTTGGTCAACTGTGAAGTGTAGTGAAAGTACATTCCAATAATATATGATCAGAAAAATTGCAAGCTCCTTGTAACCCTTTCTTTATCTCTGCAGGCTCTGTGAAAATCATTTTATGAGAATCCAAGCAAGAAACATTTTCGTATCTTCAATTTGAGATAAGCCGCTCGTGACCGACAAAAATGTAAGATGTTGATAAGCCAGGCTCAGCATCTACATGGTGCGTTCGTCATCTAAGTTAGTAAGTAAGTAACTGAAGTCAGGTTTAGAAAGTAGTGAAAGTACATTCTAATATAGGTTCAGAAAATTGCAAGCTTCTTGCATCTCTTTCTTCATCTATGCATCCTCTTTACAAATCATTTTATGAGCGTTCAAGCATGTCTGTCTATAAAACAGTACATAATAACACCTAAAATGATACTGATTAATAATTTTATAAATCCAAATGTTTCTTTAATAATCACCAGTTCCATTTGCACTGCACTGCAATGTTTTGGAAGAATAAAGAATAAACAGACATTTTTACATTTCCATGAGATACATTATCTTCTCACACTATCTGCCATTTTGGAATTGTTAATGTAGAGGTGTAAATATACCTTGTTTTCCTAAATGCAAACCTGCAGTCAATCTGCATATTCTGAATTTATGAACACACTTGTCAGATTTTTGAATACTGTTCATAAGTGCAGACTCAAAGTCTACTGTGCGTTAACTTGGCAGAATACATTTTTAGTATGCATAAAATTTTTTGAAGTAGTTTTCTTTGTTGTTTTTTTTGTAGTTTTTGTTTTATTATTTAAAAAAAAATTGTTATTTTCAAAATGTCAGTATTAATGAACAGAAAATTTGCAGAATTATCAAGTAAATATGTAGAATTTAGGTAGAGTTTGTGTTCATTATTGCAAAGTACGACAACTGGTGGCAAACTTGTTGTCAGTTTGCAGCATTTATGAATACACCCATACTCTGGATATGGAATTGAATTGAATTGAATTTTATTTCCCATACATATAAATATGTATCCAAAAGAGGTACATCGGTTTGATAGGAGATAGTCGATCTTCAAACACTATCCCCAAATTTGAAATTGTTAATGTAAATGTATGAGTATTAAGGTACATCGGTTTGATATATGAGATAGTCGATCTAAGTTTTCTAAAAGTTATCTTATGAAAGTTATTCAGTGGTCAGTGCATATATTTGAAGTGTTTTCCACTCTGAGTTGTCTTATAAATTTAATGACACCTCAGATTCTTACTTCTTTACCATATATGTCTAATTTTAAAAAAGGATGTCCGGTGCTGAATAATGTATTGTTATTAGTACTCCACTTAAATAAAATCTTGCTGCTTGTTCCCACATGGCCGTTTATACACTATGTACAATAATATTTTTTTTTCCGATTAATCAAAAAATTTATAAAACATCTATCCATCTACCTATTTGAATCCCACTATTCCAGAATGTTTTGAATTGTAGTAAAATACAAACAAAATCACTCTGTAAATAAAAGTAATAACAATCATGTGCAAGCAGGTTTTAATATCTGTTTTCTTTTTTTAATTATTGGCTTAAATAAATTGACTTAACAGCAAAAAATCAGACAAGCTTTTTCAAACTTAATAATGGAACCAATCACTTTAGAAGGATTTGACGAGATAGTTTTTGTATTAAGCGAAAATAGTTTTGGAAACAACAAGATTCTATAGATCTCTGTCATAAATAAATCTTTTGTAATACAGTCTTTTGAACAAACAACTTTTTGCAATACAAGGTTTTGTACCGATCCCGTAAATAATTTTTTGGGTTTGTTTAAATTATACAACATCGTAACTCCAATCGGGTAATACGCTGGCAACATTTTTTTTTTTTGTTTGTTCTTCAATGCGAAGTTCTATGTAAACCCGACCATTTCAGATCTATTGTACTTCCCCGTTTGTTATCTTAAAATAACATATCTGTGTCCTTGGTTAATGCTATTATTGTTTTAATGCCAATTTTAGAATTAGGCGATATGTATTCCTGAACATATTTTCTTTGCGACTCCGCAAGCAAATATTCACCCATTTTCCGCGAGATCACGTCAAAATATCTCTGAAGAGATAGTTTTGTATTCTGTTAGACACCACAGACGCGATAGAAAATTGCCTTGAAATTGTTTTCGACATAACAGAAATGCATATTCAGCGATACGAGACGAGATAAATTTTTTCTTCTTGTCAACGATGGGTCTAAGAGAATATGGGTGATAATGTGATAGGTTTTTTTAGTAATTATAATACCTCTATCTAAAAAATACATTTTGGTGTATAAAACAAACCAAGTTTCTGACTACGAGTTGAGTATAAAAAAATATCCCTGAAAGTAAATAGAAATAATTCGCTTAAATATTAAAATGAAAAGCATAAAATACAACAAGTACAACAACAATAACAACAACAAGATTATATACAAATACTAAATACTTTAAATAATAAAAAGAAAAAAAAAATAATTTGTTAACAAAAGAGTCCTTGATTGTTTATTTCTCGACTGTGGAAAAACAATGGAAAATAACATGTTAATACACAAATGAAAATATAACACGAAACTAAAGTTGATATGGAAGAAAAAAATTGCTAACATAACTATAAAAACAATAAAAAAAAAGCAAAAAACAAAAATACAATAAATGAGAGCGGTAAAAAAATAATCAAAACAATAAAAACAAGGATACCCAACAATCAGTTGATGATGAATAATTCTAGTTTACAAATATTACCACAGCCCATTCCTTCTTTTACCATTTTAATTAGCTCACCTTGAAGAAATAATTTTAGCATTTAAAATCTAAAATTAGACTTAAGAATTTGAAAAATAAAAGTAAAAAAATATAAAATGAAAAAAAAGTGTTCAAAATTCCAGTCAAGAAAATTTTAAACAATCAGGCGGAAGGAGGGATGGGGGTATATTTTTATTTTATCTCAAGATGAGTATTTGTACACTTAGCTGTATTTTATACTGTCAGATATTGCAAATCAGACGTCCATTATAGACGAAAGCTTGCATCATGTTGCTAAGCGATGAAATCATCGTCCAGCGGGTTACTATCCACCATCGTTAGTAACTAATGTTAGTAAGAGATAAAAATAAATAGTGAACATGCTATAGTTAGTAGAATGTTAAAAAGGTAAATTCAAATACGTAGAAAAAGAATAAATATCAATTACAATAACTATTTATCAATTATACAGCTTTAATTTTAAGCTTCTTTTACTAAGGTTAGTATCAAAACAAGCTTCTCTCGGGTTATATTCACGTAACATTCTGAATATAAACTTAAATTTACCGTAGTCAGTACTATATGGTTAGCAATATTAAAAAGGACAACCGAACGTAAATTACGTTCCCTTAAAAATTATTAAATCAATAAATTTCAGGTGCCAGGATATGACTAGCAATAATTAAATGTAATATCAGCCACCAATCGACGTTTTTGAGGTTTCAGGTCTATCAAAAGCAACATATCTATTTAGGGAGATTCTGAGGGTGATGTTCTATCGGCGAAAGAACTAATGACCATATCCCAAGGATAGCTGGAATTGCTAGCTTTCCACAAATATATATATATGTTTAGTGGCGCATCTTATGCTTTAAGGACGAAAAATAGTAAAATCTTGAGGTATTTGGTTTTTCAAGAAAGAAAATAAAGATTGTTTGTTTTTCCAAAATTTTCTACTTTAAACTACAATATCTCCATAACGGCATCACAAACTGTCGTCAAATAAATGTTAAAATCTGGAGCATCCGTTAACTTTCTAAAATATATAACTGAATATCAACAGACTCAACGGTTTTTATACAAAAACATCAAAACAACAAGGATACTTTCAAATGTCCTTTTCGTCTTTAAAGGATAAGGTGCGCCACTAAGGATATATATTTTTGGAAAGCTAGCACTCCAGCTATCCTTGGAATATGATCATTAGATCCTACGCCGATACAACATCTCTATTTAGAGATTAATATTAGATTTATTTAGATTTACTCATTTAATACATTCTCAACCCAGTTATAGAAGACCGAAAACTTATACCAAATCAGTAGTCTGGTTTTTGATAATAAAACATAGCACCATAAAACAAATTCATCGAATTGTGAATTAAATAAATATTGACTTAGAACAAAAAAAAATATATTGTTCTGCCGCATTTCTTGATAAAAGTCATGTATTCCACTAGGTGTGATATTTATTATGTAAGTTACAAAAACATTTCCCGGGTGATTTCTACGAACTGCTAAGAAGTCATATAGATATTTGTACATTATACGTCAGGCAATAAGATTTTCACATAAAAAATCTTCGTATAAAGCTCCATCGAATAACAGGAAAATTTCAAAAATCAATTGTGTTACAGGCCTGAAAATTGGGTGCAAAGGTAATCTCGTCTTAATAAATGTCTTTTAAAATTTTTTGAAATTAGAACTGGTTCGGGTATAGCTGTCACACAATTCACAGATCGAAAAACCAAACCAAAAATCGTTATTGACCCAAAAATCGGCACTTAGAAGGTAGTGTTTCAAAAATTAATAAACATGTATTTTACCCTTTGTTAAAATTTTGATTGTTCAAATATTGTCAGTCATATACAAGAGAACAAAATAGCTGTCCTCTTTGTGGTACAAAATTAAACTTTAAATTAATATGCGATCAAACAATGAGTTCATTTGTAATGGGCTTCAACATTTAAAATGTGCTGGCATAAGTGAAACAACTTATAAAGATGTCATTGCCAGAAAAGTTAGTTGGACATGTAATGAATGTCCTTCTCAAGCTAATATATTACCATTTGTGGATGAAGAGGATATTATTTTGAAAGAAAATTTGTTGGATTCGATAAATCTGCCAAACATTAAAAGTGTGTATATAAAAACTTTGGGTGCTGTAGTGATGGAAATACATATAAGTCACAAAGTTATATTTCAACACAGATGGATGTTTTTGTGCAACAACACAAAAAAGTGATTGAGGAAAACAAAGAATTGAAAAACAAATTTTTATTATGGGTGATAAGTGTAAAAATTTCGAAATAACAATTAATGTAGTTCAATCACGCTTCGATAAATCACAACATATAATAAGAAAAATAATATTGTAGTATCAGACTATACCTGGTAATCTTTCAAATCCAGTAGACACAATGCTGTCCAGTGGATGGAAAAATGAAGATATTAGCTGCCCAACCGAATTTCTAAATTTGTTGAATTTGACATAGTTTTTGGCATTTTTTCTTTACAAGCTAAAAGTAAAAGGTGGTTCAAAAATGGTTCTACGAAATTTCAATCAAGCAAAACTAATGCAATGATACCACCAGATTAATAATAAAAGCATTGTATCGTCATGTTATTGAAGCATAAATTCAAACGAATTTATTACAAATTTTCAATTTGACCCAGCATGTGTTCGGATATTTGTTATTCAACTCCTGGAATGTTTGCTAGAAACCATTTTTTTTCTTCGGTTCATAAATAAAACATTATTCAAGCAAATTTTATACATTCTGTATTGAATCCGGACAATTTCAAATTACTTTGCTAGTTAATTAATAATTAAAAACTATCATTAATAAAAAAAGAAAAAATATTTTTTATTACATATTTCGGTTGTGTTGCAATGCGTAGCACTTCTTTAATACATACTGACAATTAATGTGTATAGCATATTTTAATTAAGTTATGAGGTATTTGTTAACAGATTTTCTGATCAATTTTAAAAGGACATATTTTTAAAACTATACTTTAGTAACAACAATAACAGAAGGAATTGGCTGCCGACACAAGCCGACACAATTAAACCAGTAAGGCCCATTATGATACAACAGTAAGTATAATTGCTAAAGTAATAACTCGTGCACTCAATTAAATTCATTTCGATTTTTTATGAGGAAAAACAGTATTTTAAGAAATACAACTGAACTGAAGGGTAATGTAAAATATTTGTATAGGTATGTGATGTAGTTGGGTGCATAATATATACAGAATTACTCTATAGTAAAGTAAATATCGGTCTTTTCATATTTAATTTTTTTTTTGTATAACACATAAATATATAATATTTCCCATAAACTATAATACAAACAAGAATATCCTTTTAAAGGATTTATTTTGCAATTTTTTTTTTCTCAATAATAATCATTTAAATTACAGTTATGTTTGAAAAGGATTATTAAATTTTATAGTTAGCGCTCATAATATTGTATGCGAAATTGTGAATACATCAGAATGAGTATAGAAAATGGGTTAAGGATTGAAAAAAAAAAAAAAAGAAAATATGGAAAAATCAAACGATTTAGAAAGGATATACAGATACAGCTAATAAAAATAAAAAATAAATTATATATATATATATATATTTTTTTTTGTGTAGATATCGAAGTGTAGGTAAAAGAAATGACTAGTAAGCACGAAAATAAATTTTAAAAAGAATTTTATTATTCCTTTGTTTTGTCTCTAGTGGTATTAAGGTACGTAAAAAGGATTCTATGATTTTTATAGAAATATTAAGTATATTTGATTTTTTTATTTATTTGTATTTTATTTAGGTTTTCAAAGGTTGAATGTCCTTTGTTATAGATATAACTTTTATGATAATATGATAAACTTTGAATTTGATAGAAATTAATATTTATTAAGATAAATCACGTTTTATGATTAACGTTGATATCTGATTTTTTATTAATGGTAATTTATTTTTTAATGAAGTTTAAAAGACAGTACACTTCTGAATGATTCAGAATTATAGACCATATCAAAAGCAATGAAAAATGTTTGAAAGAAAAATTCTGCAAGGTATATTTGTCAATAATAATGCCTATGATTATCGATTCTGACTTCTTGTTAGGATTCCTGATTTGCATTTTTAAAGATAAGGGTGTAGAAAAGAAGGTGAGAAAATATAATAAAATTATCTGAAATGAACACGTCATGTTAAAATGCCAAAGAATATGAATACAGTCATTGAATTAAGTCTATTCAGAAGCAGGTGGTAAGGCAACAGACTGAACAGATGGAAACGGAACAGACAGAAAAAATGCAAGAAAAAAAATTCATGAAGTAGTCAGACACAGGAAAAAAAATTCAATAAAAAGTAGAATCAATTGAAAAAACTTTAAGAAAGTTTAAAATAGAAGCTTCATCGCTTCATCATGCTTGGAAGCGGAAATGGAATATGGATCAAATGATGGTAGGAAAATTCTAAACAAAAATTTTGTTAACTTCAATTAACGTAAAACCTGTTTACAATTTACAATAAAACTGATTTACTGAAATAAATATACTTACAATGCTTGTGGCGGATATAGGTTAACATGTTCTATCTAGATATTGTAAGAAAAAGTATTGTATACCTAAAATACAATCGGTTCAGCGTAATATTTACAGAGCAGTTCTTTCTCACAAGATCCTCTTTAAACCAGAATTGTTAAATATAAAAATCATTTCATCAGATGCACCTCTAAACTATGGAACATGTTACTATCTTTTTTGTTCGCACTGAAATACGACTTTGAAGTTTTCAAGGGACGGGTAAACAAATATCTGTTAAAGTGTTTTTGAATTTTTATTATATTGATTATTTGATATTTTTAATTTCTTTTCTACACTTGCTTTTTATTTACTTTTTTTTTATATAATTCCAAGTCTATGGGAACCAAAACTCTTATCATTTACTTTATCATTTACTTTATCCCAATTAACTATTTATCATTTATTTTAACTAAATGACAAAGGGAAAAGGTAGCAAAATCCAGAAAGCATTTTTGCCTTCGTAAGCAGGTAGGCAGGTATTTTACATACTGCACCACCCAGCGTGTTACTAAAACTGACTAAAATTCTGCGAAAGCAATTATGGTCGTTATTGCATTATTTTGGTGTTACACAATGAACAGAAAATAGCAAAAAAGTGTTTAAATTTAAGCACCATCAGAAGTAGGTTGAAGCTGAAGTGGAAGGAAGTAAACCAAAGTGACGATACAATAACACATTTGTATAGAGATACTACTAGACTATGGCAAGCCGTAAGCCATCCAACGACTGAATCAGATTCCTAAGACTATAGATCCACTGACATGGTTTATTATAGGTCATGACCCATTTAACAAACATCTGTTCAAGATTAGTAGATCGAACACAGACATTTGCGGATTCTGCTTAGAAAAGAGGAAACCATATTCTAATTGTTTGCGATGCCATAGACATAAATATTTCCAGGAATACACATTGCCTGATTCTGAAATTGACATCAAAGCAATAATAGCGTTCATTAAAGCCATAGACAAACAATTCTAAGATAAAGGGGGAATAGATCTTAAGAGGTCGCGCTTACATAGAACTCTCCACTAATAAAAAAAAATAAGTAGAAAACCAATACCAATAGAGAATATTTGGTTAATGAGTTTGGTTTGTGACTTTCGTAGAGTTATCTAAAAAGTAGAAGAAATATTTAAATGAATTGTAAAAAACAATCAGAATATGTGCAAAAGGATAGTCTATACTATTTATGTTTATGGCAAAGACTGTACAAGTTATAGTCTTTGTTTATAGTTTAAAAATTTACGCGTATTTGTAATAACAGTTTTAAAGCTTAAAAATGGGCATACTTACTGGTCTTAACAACATGAATAAACACATGTGTAGACTAGCACTAAGTGAAGACCCAATCTCCAGACACTGTCTGGAAGAGGAAAAAACCTCCACGCATTTTGTAGGAGAGTGCCTAGCTCTTTCAAGGCTGAGACTCAGGCTGTTGGAAACGCACTAGATAACGTATTGTCCTTTATCAAAAGTGTCGATTAAGTTCAGAGGTGGAGAAGGGCATATGGGACTAAAAACCTACATGCCGGCTCTGACATATTAGGACCACCTCCGCAAGGAAAAAAAAGCTTAAAAAAGTATGCAAATACTTTTAACCGAGGCAAATTATAAGCAAATAGTTTCGGTTTTTATAGTTTATAAGCAAAAAAATTCGGTCCCAAATGAAATTCGTACCTACGAACCTACACAATAATTAAAAGCTGTAAATAAATTCAAAATATCATCTATCAAGTCCAATTACTGAACTCTTATGGTAAAACATGTGTTGGAAGTCTACCAATGAGCTGGATACAATTCATAAGCAAAATAAATTAATATTACTCAATATAGCAATAAAATAAAACAACTGTGAAAGCTATATATGCTACCAAAGAGATTAAAAATAAATGGAAACCAAATGTTAAGTTTAACTTACACAATTTTTTTTTTTCTATCTTTCGCTAGTACCCTACGTTTGCTATACTACTAGACTCATGACTCAAAACTACATGACTCAAAACTTTACTTCTATATTTTTACATTACTAATGTTATTTCATTTGCCATTCAATTGATTTCTGACATACCGTAGCATGTATGTTTTTTTGAAATAGCAAGCCACTAGTGGAAGGAAGCCGCCATCATAATACTAATTTGTACCAGAACAACGCAAATGATGGGATTTTATCTGTTATTCATGTTCTAAATCTATTTATGAATTATTAAGTTTTTTTTAATTTATCTTCACTGTTCAATTAACTTACTAAACAAGTACCTTACGTACCACCAACTATTAAAAATTTCTGTTTTCTCAATTGCTTCTAAAAAATATCTTTTTGTCGACAGTATGAAGTGATATAATTTTCATGTTGTTTTTTTTGTTTTTGCTTTTAGAACAAATGTGAAATGAAATTACCACCTTTTCTGGTATCAAGTGATTCAACTATTTAAAAAGTTAAAAATAATTCTATTCTAATAATATAAAAAAAAAAAATCAAAATATTAAATTGCATGTTGAAAATTGAAAATGACGCGGCAACATTATCCCAATTATTCCTTTAATAACAATTTCATTTACAATTATTTAAATTGACTTCTCAAACATTTCAAATTATCACAATTTGTGCAATGTTTATCTTTCCACTGTTATGTCTGTATGTATTGATATACATACATTCTTTGTTATGTATAGTAGAATAGTTTATTATTTTGATATCCTTATGATTTTAGGAAAATGGATGAATAGCTGCCAACAAATATTTTTTTTACCTAAATGTAGATTCAATCTTTGATCAAATGCTTCTAAGGACCTCTCTGCGGTAGTCATGGGAAGCTAATCATCATAATACCAATAACTGGTAGCATAGATCAAAATTTAAAGTATTAATTGGTTCTCCTACATTTTTGACTCAGTGTTAACTAGACTATCTAAGTGAAAAAAAAAGAAATTGTTACGAATATAAATAATGAACCAAAATCTGTAAGAATATTACAAAGTAAACGAAGGTACGATTTAATAGAATTTAGATTCGGGGATTTAGTTAAAAAAAATAATTTTTTTTCACTGCATATTCATATTAAATATGTATACAGAAATTTAGAAAGTTTCCCTGAATTTTTTTTTTCAACCCCAACTGTATAGATATCCAATGATTTACAAATTTTTCTTTAACATGCAACTCCTGTGTTTCATTAAATTAAAAAAAATTAAGTCTTGAAAAAAGAAAAATAATAAATAAATTTAAATTATACTGCAATATAATCATGTATTTTTCATAGATTACAAATTGTTGTAATTTCCTTCTCCTACCGTACAAATTTTTATATCCTTTTTCATATTTCGTATTTAAAAAAGGATTTGAATTTAATTTTTTTCTATTCCATTCTTATTTCTTCTTTTTTTTTTTATTGCAAATGTTTATTGCAGTGTCAGGATTAAAACTAATTTAAAAATTAAACTAAAGGAAATCGGTTATTTTATTATTGTGATTTTTCATAGTAAGTATGTGTGTACATTGTACATACAAAAAAAAACAATAAAAATTATAAAACTGATAATAGAAACGTAATAGTTTCCCCTATTTTCCCAATAATCTATAATTTATTACACATAACTTTTGTACGTTATATACTTTAAACTTTTATATGAATTCTTAAAGCTTTAATAAAATCTTGTGGTAAACAAAACTGTCCAGATTTCTATGAATTGCGATAGTTTTGAGATTTTGAACTTGAAATTGGGTTTTTTTGGCTACAGAGCGAGCTTTAAGTTCTTACTGCAACAACATTTTTAATTATTTGCTCTGGATTTCCATCTGAATACACTCTAATATTGTCTCTTGGTAGTTCTGAAAGCTATGAAGAAAAACAAACGAACAACGGAATATCAAAGTAAATATGGTGACGACTTAATCACGTCTTCTGTATAGCTTCTAAAATAATTTCAAATAATTAAAAATGTTTTAAAATATGTTAGGATTACGTCTTAGTGTACATGCAAAATCAGTTAAAAGCCAAGTGTTCAAAATGCAAAATGTTTATTAAACCAAGCCCCAAAATGGATCTATAACGAAATCTTTAATTTAAAAATCCAAATCACAAAATTCATATCGACAAAAGCCAAATTTAAAAATCCCCACCTCGCAAAAGCCAAATTTTCAAAATCCCAAACCGACAAAATCCAAACATAAAAAAATTATTAACGGCGCCATTAATAATAGAATATTTTTTTATGTTTTTATTTTTATCGATTCACTGCTAATAATGCCAATTTATTTTTAAAGTTGGGGGCTACCGCGCCCAAACCCCCGCTATTTATTTATTGGAATCCTGTTTTAGCAGATGGCAGGTAAACGCAAACCGCAAGCTTTTAGTAAAACATAAAAAAAAACAAAATTTATTTTTAAAGTTGAGGGCTTCCGCCCCCAATATAAATTACTATTTTAAAAGTATTATATTACTCAAAGCGAGACAATAATGACATTTTCACTCGGATTTTTTCATCTTAACTGAACGTTTTAGCTCTGATATTAAGCATTAATTTTTTACATATTAAAAGGGAAAAAACCAAATTTTACTGCATTTCTTTGTTTTTTGTTTTTTTTTTTTTTGAATTAGAGCTGCCGCTTGTTTATTCTTTTTAGTATCAAAAATTGACATTTGGATTTTTTTTTAATTAGGATTTAAAAAATTTGGTTTTCATACAGTTTGGATTTTGTCGATTTGGGATTTTTAAAAAAGCTGGGATTTGGTCGCATTTGGCTTTCTGAAAATAGAAAAAAGGGGTACATCCCTCCAAAATAATATAAAATCACTACACCATATCAATGGGAAGTAAACCAAATGGACTTCAAAGTCATCCTAAAATGCTTATTTTGTATTCACATTGAACCTAAAACAAAAAGTTAAGAAACCTTCTTGTAAAGCAGTTTGACTCTTTAATTTTAAACTCTATATGCTGACTGCAGTATTCCAGATTTGCTTCCAAAATAATTCAAACAACATTAAAATAGGAATCCATTTGCTTTCATATTTAATTTGAAGAAACAGGTTGCAGTAGAGTAGGGTTTGATTATTAGTGTCCGATGGAAGAGTGTTGTTAATAATTTATTAAAAAATAAACTGCGGGGTGGGTGCAAATACTTTCTCCGATGATTATGAATTATTTTCCGAAGCGTGATATCGTCTTTCAGTCGGAATTATAGTTGATCAGAAAAGATTTTAAGGCGATTAATTGTGTACAAATCATCACAAAAAATTCAGTAGGTTTATGCAAAGCAAGAGATTTGGTTATCAATATTTTTTATATACGTCTAGTGAAACAATTTTAAAGCATGTTTCAAATTATAGTCAATCGATTCAATCATAAATATTTATTTGTTATATTGTTATTCTTCTCAAATGAGCTCTCAGTCTACCCAATAGAAGTCTACAGATGTGAGATTCATTTAGGAGTTATTAATTACAAATTATGCTTACTCTAGTACGGAATCCTGTTCATAAGAAGCTTCCAGTTCACAGGAAAACGAATAATTTGACGAACTGTTCCTGCAACGTGATTGATTCAATGATTTTTCTATGAATAATTTTTACTTTCCAAGATAAATCTTTAGAGAACGCATTCATTCATGTAATCTTAAAAGATCAAACGGTAAATGGTATTAAAAAATTATTTATTCAGTTTTTAGCAAAGCATTGACCCATCTTACAATATAAAGAAAATAAAACAACAACTATTAACAACATCAAATATTGTTAGTAGTAAAGATGGAAGCTGTCAATATGCAGAATTGATTGAGTTGCAGGACTTTAAAACCATAGTAATTTTTTTCAAAATAACTTTTGAATATTCCGGGCATCAACTTAAATTTCGATTTCAATTTCATTTGAAAAATTTTAATAATTTGAAAAGAAAAACTATTATGATGTCAGCACACACTTACTATGATTATCCTTTAATACTGCAGCAAACTTTCAAATTACTCTCTTGTCAAATTTAACATAAGAGATCTGAAAACAAGCTCAACAGAATGTTATAAAAAAATTAAATATGTAAACCGATTTCGATTGAAGATCATTATAGATAATTTCTTCAATCAGTTGAAGATTCATGAGTCACTTTGCACAATCGAAGTAAATATATTAATTCGGTTTTTCAATTAAATATCGAATTTTCGTTCACTAATACATCTTTATATTTATATGTAAATTGAAAAAAGTATGATACAAATATCTAAACCATATCACAACCGATTTTCATTATTATTCATTTAAATGACAGATATTTAAAAAGAAACGTAGCGAAACTAAATATATTTTCAAGTTATTTTAATTTTCATTTAGAAATTTCAATTTACAATTTCACCACATGTATAAGTTTTCTTAATATACAAAAAATTTTTTTTTATCAAATTACCGCAAATCACCCATCGTCAGAATTGAATTTAAACTTAATTTTTTTTTTAAAATAAATTATTACGTATGCGATTGTTGTCCAAGATAAATCAATAAAAATAAAATGTAGTATAAAGATAAATGATTTTAAGCAATTGAGTACGATTTTTCATTAAACTTGCAAATTATTACCTATGCGGTTGTTGTCTAAGATAACTCAATAAAAATAAAATGTAGTCTAAAGATAAATGATTTTAAGCAGACATAATGAAATTGAGTACGATTTTTCATTAAACTTACTCGAATTTACGAAAATACTTCCTATGCTCGTGGGAGCATAGGGTATCAAATTGCCTCTTCTATTGTTCTCTGTTGTACACAATAATTTTTAGTTTCTGACAAGTTTGTTCATTTATCATTAGGTTAGTTCAGCCCCAGATGTTGTTGGGTCTTTTTCGCCTTTTGCTCTTGGGAGGTTCCATTCTAGAACCATTCTGCTACGAAAATACTAGTTAATTTTATTTTCCAATTTTAATCCTTTAATCTGTACTTGCGACCGTTACCCTTTAGTGAACCGATGTATTTGAAATTGGATAGTAAATGAGAATTAAAAATATCCTATAACCATAAAAATGGAATTCATAAGTTTTTGGAATAATCTATTCATCTTCTGAATAAACTCTTCAAAATATCTATGTTACATATTTCTATTTTGAGGAAAACACAAAAAAAAAAAAACAGAAAAAAACAAAAAAAAAATCCAACAATTTATTAAATTTTTTTTTATCTATTCTCCATATACACAACTATCAATATAAAGGAAATGAGAGGGGGGAGGGACCTGAAGGCAAAATATGTGGTAAACTTTTTGCATAAAGTTGTAAAACATGAACAGATTGGAAAAGTTACAAACTCTACCACAATAAAAAAAAAAAAAATAGAAATCCCTAAAAACCTGAAACATATTTTAAAAATCATTAGAAAAACAAAAAAAAATAAACTTTATTTTTTTTTTTTATTTACTCTTTAGTCCTATTCACCTTAAAGTATACACATTGAGAAATAATACAGGATATGAGTATTGCGAACTCCTTAGTTAGACTGTGTATATATATAGTCTACACAATATTAAACCACTTTTTATTCACACCACATCGTCTTCGTTTCTACTGAATTAGAACAGTAGAAAATGTACCTAGACGGGTAGGATACAAAGAAAAACTAAAAATGTTGATTGAAATTTTTTTTTTCATTAGTTTAGAATAGTAGTTGTTTGCTATACACAATTTTCGTATCTATATTAAATATCTAGAGTATGATGTATGATTGAGAGTAAACGTGGGCGGTGATTGAACGGAAATTACGTGCCTAGAATTTACTTGTTATCGCATAAAATTTTTTATTTTTTTTTCTCATTTTGTTGTTTAAAATTTTTTCTTCCTGTCTTTTGTTATTTTTAGTTTTAGAACTCTCTGCTTTGCTCATTCAAAATTATATTTGTGTTATTCATGACGGGGATTCAATAATATGATGAATATGGGTTTATTTTTTGCCAATAAATTTTCTTGAGGAATTTTTTGTATAAGAGGAAAGAGTAAAAATAAAATGTTACCATAAATAACTAATTGTATATATATATATATAGAGAGAGAGAGAGATATGCATATTTTGTATTCATGATGGTTAGAAAGTGAATGGTGAGTTAATCTAAATCGAAATTTGTGATTCAGAATTTTGCACCTTTACAGTTCATTTGCTTTACAACTTAAAATTAAAACTAAATAGATTTTTTTAACGTTTGGATAAATTAAACGTCAAACTTTGATAATAATGAAATATTAAAATTGTAATATTGTTTAAGAATTAATAGTTAAATTGTAAAATTTTCTTTTGAAGAATTCTAGACATGAATTTGTAAAGATCTTACATACTGCAATTTTGGTTTTAAGCTCTCTTTTTTGCCTTTGACCCTGAAATCCTGTTATCAATAATTGAAGAAGCTTGGATATCAGAAAATATTCCGGAAAATTGAAAAGAGATGGTTTAGTTATTAAAATATGTATGTACGATGTACCTAAAAAAGAAGATATCACTGTCTGCCAAAACTGGCGTGGTATCACATTGTCATCAATAAAATAATGTCCATCATAATTTATATGCGATTATCAAATTCCTTGAGTCGCAATTTAATAATGAACAATCAGAGTTCAGGCCAGGACGCTCAACGATACATCACATCAAAACACCTTAAGAATCATCGTTGAACAGGCCGTGGAATGGCAGGCACCATTATATATGCTTTTTGTCGACTTCAAACAAGCCTGTGATAGCTTGCAGGGTGTTTTTATGTGGACCATTAATATTTATGAAGTGACAATTATTATGACTGATCAATTTTATCATTTTCATTTCTTTGACATACATTTTTTTTGCTTTTTTTCTATATTGTCCAACACTTTGCTCCATACATGTGTGCATATTGAATTGCTTTTATATGACCCTTCTATAGTAAATGACATTTCCTTTTATCAGAAATCCCTTTAAAAATTTTTATTCATTTTTATTTACGAGTGTTCACATTATGATTCAGAACCGAAAGGTCATAAGGGCAGACCAAGCCTTCATTAGAGGAATGAAATGTCGACGAAAGCAATTTCGTAAAGAAACCGCCCGTGACAAGGAAAAATGGAGAATGCCGAGGATCCAGGAACTACATGGTTTTTTTTGCCAGCTAAGAAGGTAAGTAAGTACATATTTAAATTACTATATATGGTACGATAGTTTATCTGATCCCATATATTTGAAGTGGTCTACTTTAAAAATCTGGTGATTTTCGTTTAATAGTCAGATATTGTGATTCTGATTATTAACATTAAGATATGGGTGTTCTTTCACCGATCTGCTTATTTTTATAATCCATTTAAAGCTATTACAAATTAATTAAATTTTGCTTATGAACGATCTGAATCTTCAAATTATACAACAAAAATAATATAATTTTTTTTTTATCTATGACAAATTTTATGGTACGTAGCGAAAAATATGTTGCGTAGTGGAAAAAATTAATTTTAGGTATTCTGCGAAGCGAAATAGCGTAGCCTATCAGTAGTCTTCGCAACGTTTCTACTTTAACGGTATCCTGAGAAGCCACTTTTTATTTTAGATCTCATTAAAAATTATCACCAAGAAAATTATATTTTGCCAAAGATAGTGAATGAGGAAGAATAAGTTTAAAATTACACTATAAAATTTAATTAAATTAATAAAAAATTTATGACCAGCCGGCTGAATAGCAACATAAATTGTATTGAAGAATAATAACAAAATGTCAAAATTAAAGATTCAATATAATTTTAAAGAACGTACAATGCTGTGAATTCTTTGTGATGCGATCCATAGTGATGCTCTATCGACACGTAGTGCAAAATTTATTCGCTTTTCAGAATAAGGCTCATTATCTGTATCTACATTACAGTTATATTTTATTTGATATGAAGTTCAACTTGAGTATAACTGTTTAAATAAGCCATAAATCGTAAAGAAAAATTTGGCTAAGCGTAAATTTGGTTTTGGACTTTTATAGCACAACAATTTTACTTTTGCACTTAGATATTTAGAATAAAAGAGTTTTTGTAAAGCCATGAAGGCCTATTGATAGTTATTTTTATTTGTTTGTCTATGTGATCTATGAATTTTGAAGAACTCCAAGGTATCTCATACTGTTTACGTTACTAATTTTTTTCCATCTGGATCTTTTAAATAAAACTGTTTACATTTTTTTCTTACGTTGTGTGATACTTTATCAGTTGTATTCCTGAACAGAATAGTTTGGCATTTATCGTAATTAATTTTCAATCTCCGCCGATCGCAATATTTTGAAACTTCATTTAATAATTTTTGCAAATCCTGTTGCGTTGTGTTTAAATTTTTACTGGCGGTATATATTGTTATGTCGTCCGCAAAAGTGATACTATGATTTAATCCTAAGCTTCTGTTTACAGAATCCAGTAAATCGCTTATAAATATATTAAATAGAATTGGTGAATTAACCGTACCTTGTTGAAGTCCATTTTCGATGGCAAATTCTTTTTCGAGCATTTCTGATTGAAAGAAGTAACCTTAAAAATTTTGCTATGAATTATATTATTAATTAAATAAATGAGGTGTATTGGAAACTTGTAGTTCAATAATTTATGTATAATTCCATCTAACCAAATAGTGTCAAATGCCTTTTCGAGATCAATAAAATATGTCGCAACGTAATTTTCACCATTTATGAACAGTTATTTCCATTTTTAGATCACATTTTGTATTGCATGTTAATTTCATCGCTGCCACATATATGTTCGGAGTCAGTGGTACGATGCGCAGATAAAATCAATCAAAAAATGAAAGTTGAAAGTCTGGGAAGATGAAAATTAGATTCAATTTAAACGAATTAACAAAATTTATATTTTTGAATTCAAATTTAATTTCAAGAATTAAAACTACAAATTTTGATCTTCTGGTTCTTGATGAAAAAAATATTTAATAAAACATTTTTGTAATAATCCTCGATTAAAATCCGAGTAAGTAAAGGCCGAGTAAAATTAATACAAAAAGTTTTTGTGATGAAAAGTACTTACTTAGTTTCATTAGTTTTTTTTTTTAAACAATTTCCAAGAATTAAAATACATTTTTTTTTTCAAATCAAAACAAAAATATTGAAGAAAGTTTTGGCAGAATGTCCTTCATGTTTTTTTGTTTTCAAATTCTTTTCCTTTTTTGTTTTAATTTATAGAAAATAGAAAGTTGAAGAATTTCTAAAATTTTTAGAAAATTCCTATACTATAAATGCACTCTTAAGAATGTAGTGTAGTTTGAAAATTAAAATATAAAGCACGTGTAAGTTCATTTGTACAATTTAGATTTCAAAGTGACCATAGTATTGAAAGTGGATACAGGACATTTTATTTACAATGATGTTGAATTGTGGTTTTTGTATGATTGGAGTTCGCCGGTTATTGTATAAATGTCAATTTAGTTTTAAAAATTGCTTCTTATATACAGAGTGCCTATTGAATGAATGCACTGCTATATGTTCTTACGCCAACAATATTTGAAATCCCTGACACTTTTATTTTATTTCTAATGGACTTTCAATTTATTTTTGTAACTGGAGATATCAGTAATTTTGTTGACACAGAAAAATAATATTTAAAATGTCTGTAAGTCTCAATATCTCTAAAACTGTCCCAATATATGGCCTAATACATCAAATTTTACTTACTACAGAAGTGCTATGCAATGAAATGTATGTTAAGCTCTGACTCCTTGATGCGCAGTTCTGACTTATTTTAATAGCGGCAACACTATTAAGAAACGCCAGCAACAACTCTATCATGATGACCATCATATGACGTCAATTAATTATTTTATTTTATAAGGCCATAGATTTTGTTGTATAAAGTCAAATCACTTTTTGTAGAACTGTTGCGATGGATTGTAGCAAAAGGTTTTAAGTTGTAAAATATAACTAAATAATCCATCTTATTTGGAGGTTCAACCAAAAACAGATGATTGTAGTGAAGCTGAAATGCAAGTTGAAGCACATGGATTAAATCAAGAAGAAAAGTGTAAGATGAGTTCGAGTAAAGTAACAATTAAAGATGTTGATGATTGATGAATTTTACGGTGAGGATGTGACTGTAGAAACGTGGGTAAATGATTTTGAAATCGTGGTTATAGCAGCAGATTTCAGCAACATTGAAAAACTAGTTTTGACGAAAAAAAACTAACGGGTGCAGTTAAAAGTTTTTTTAAGAATAACAGTACGTAGAACGTTCGAAGAATGCAAACAAAATTTAATCAGCGAATTCGAGAAGATATTATGTAAGGTAGATATTTACAATAAACTACACTCTACAAAATAAAAAAATGGTATCAAAATGTAAGCAGAGTCCAAATAGTTCTTCTTAGCACTTTTTAAGGTCTTATTTGGAACGAAGATAAAACAAAAAGAAGATTAAGAATTACAAGAGATGATTACACACGAATTATGCGATAAACTAGATGAAAAAAAGAAGAAATAAGGCTGGATATAAAAAAGCAAATCGAAAAAATTCAGAATGAAAATAGAAAATGGTATAATTTGAGAAAGTATAATAAAATAGGAGATCTCGTTGCAATAAAATAAACACAATTTGCAAACGAAAAACTCTCGTTTAACCTTTTAGGACCATATGAAATTACATCAGGTGGAAGTTATGGCCGATATATGGTGAAAAAAGCTGGGCATGTTGAAGGGCTAAGAATCACTACAACGAGCTGTGACAATATGAAACCATGATCAGATTGTATTCAGTGAGACATCATCATCCGAGACGTGTATGATTTTTCAGGATGGCAATTACAAATGCGGTATAGAACAATAGACAGTGCCGTCATTAGATTAACACCTTGTGTATATACAAGAAGAACTCTATATAGTCTTAGAAGTGATAAATTTTGGAAAAATAAATCTCATGCTTAAAAGTCAATATGGCAAATATTTAATCTCACTATTTCATATTCCACTGATTTTTCACGGTTCACTAAATTCCCAAATATTTGAATTTTTCATTACAAAAATATGGGAATGTCTGTAATCAACAAAACATCTATAAAATATGGTCATTGTATTTTAAATGAATGAATCTTATCTTGAATAAAAATAATTTTATAACATAGTTTATTGTTAGCCGGGAAGGGGTGGTTGATTGAAAGTTGTTAGTGAAACTTTAAATGTGTTTTTTTTTTCATCTCGAGTTCATTTAAAATTTTCAAATTTTATGCAACACAACACTACTTTTCTACAACATTTGTAATTTAGTGATTTGGTTTCTTAAAGTTTTTCATTGTAACTTTGAAATTTCTATTGTTTATAAATTATAAATGTACATAAGTACAGGATGGAGTGAAAGTTGAGTTATGTTTTTAAAGTTGTTATTACAAATATAGGTATAGAATATAGTTTATAATGGTCAATTGTATAGAAGTGATTTTATTAACATCGGTGTTCGACATTTCTAAGACCCCCGCTTTTTTAGCATAATTTCAATTAATTATTAGAAGCCCTGATGGGACATTTTTGGACAATCAGATTGAATATTGTAATTGGACATGTTAGATCCTCTGTTGATTTCGCAATTAATATGATTGTTGATTTGATCGATCTTATATGAAATTTTACTTATTTTAACATGTTTTAGACGTAAAAACGTAAACATTTTAATTGGACAGATCAATCTTCTTGAAATATCTGGAATAACTACTTCAAGTCAATAGCGGAAGATCGTGTTAAATCAAAGCAATTTGTGAATAAAGCTTATAATATCATCGAGTGATGTAGCATCAACTGATTTTAGTATTTATAAGTTTATTCATAGTGTGTTGAAGAAGCAATATGGCAATTTTTACAGTTTTAAAAATGCTTAACATTCTTTAGTGCCATTATGGTGCCTAGGAATAAAACAAATATATAGTTAATTTTTTGTGACTGATTGAATATTTGAATAGAAAGTTTATATTTTTGTGTTCTCAAGTTAATTTTTATTTTAAATAAGTACATTAAATTTTTATTTTTATGTTTGTATGCGTGTTCCAAGCTGAGCTTTCATCAAGCTTTTTGCGAACAAAAAAATGAAACAAAAAAAAACCAAAAAATAAAATGTATATTAAAATTAAATACAGGATGAATGTTTTCTACAGTTGTCCTCTAGTATTTTGAGACATGAAACCCAGTTTTTTAACCCAGTTGTTTAGACAAAGCTAAATATTTTGCTTGCGTAGTTCTTCGAATTATTTCCACTTTAATTAATTGCAGTATGTTTGTATAAAGAGAGAGAGAAACTCCATATAGCTATCTCAAAAATTTATTTTCTGATAACAATGATGTTGTGTAAACTATTTGTTTGTAATTTTATTTGGTTTGTTTTTATAAAAAAAACCCACTTTTATGTATGTTTCCAAACCAATCTTGATAACGGTAAATTTAATGACAGTTTTGCCATTCTCTATGCTTCACTTTGATTTTTTATTCTGTTTTTAATTATTTTAATCTTATGATTGTTTTTTTTTTTTGACTTGATTTTTTGATGGTATTGATGAGTTCATTTTGTAATGACGATATTTATAACTGATGGCATTTTTGCGAAACAGTTTTCACAGGTGATTGTTTAACTTTGCTTTTTGGTGGTTTTTCTACCATACCATATCAATTTTTAGAAGTCGGTTACGGTATCTTGAGCGAATTCAGCGTAAGTATTACCACGTAAGATATCTTTTAATATTTTGCAAGTTTCCCTAATATTTAAATTAGGTGTTCTATTTCTAAGATTATAATAATGTACTTGTTCAGTGTTTTCAATTTTGTGGGGTTCTGCTTCTGTTTTTGCATACCCACGTTAAAATTGAACATATATACACACTTTACGTAAATTTGCATCTTACCTTCTGCGATAATATATTGTTACTTCATTTTATGTATCGCAGATATCCAGATATAGCTGCAGCTTTGTTTGTGCTTCTTGTTTATTTCCCAAGCTGGTAGTTTGTGCAGCCAAATATATTTAAACATCATTACTTTTCCAATTATACAGTTGTCTGCGGCATGTTTCTATCGTATTGATTTTTCAGAGACAACTACTAGGAGCTTCTGTTTTTTGTGCCAATATTTTCATATTTTATATTTTGGTGCAATTTTCTTTGAAAAATATAAAATTCGTATAAATTTGAAATTTTTCATATACTCTGTCAAATTTTCTGTACAAAATTTTTAATAAGGATATTTTTTGTTTGTTTGTTATTGCATTGCATAACTTTAGTATACATTTACTAACATGCATTATACATTTACAAATAGTGTTGTAATGAAATGGGGTAAAAGGAAGGGAAAAATAAGACTGCAAATTACTTGGAAATTATTGTTACCAAAAAATGGCTACAATTTTAATGGTACATTTAAAGTTTTGTTAACTTAAAGTGTTTGTATACATTTGTGGCTTTTCACCATTAAATTTTATGGGATTAGCATTTACCCAATGTATAAATGTATTTGTATAATGTATACATTTGTATATATATAATATACCTAATTTAGAAAATTATTATCATTACTATATAGTTTAATAGTAATTATAGGGATAAAGATTTATAAATTTGAAAAGCAATGTTTTTTTTGTTTGGAAAAATTTTAAAAGTTTTCCAACAGAAATTTTGTTATAAAAGTTTAGTAGTGCGGAAAATTTTTATTTTTACATTATTTTTATTCCATTAATGAATAAAATCATCGAATTTAGTTTTTAGTTTTTAGATAAATTATATAGATATTGAAAGTCATTTTGTTTTTTTTTTTTGTTGAATTGGTTTTCGATGGATTTTGATTAAACTAATAATTATTAAAAATGGATTATACATGGGTTAGGTTAGGTTATGTCTTATAGATATAATCTGTCTATTTTATATTAGAATTGTGTGATTTTAAAAGGAATATTTGTATAACAGTTGTACGGAAATTTTTGGATTTATGACGATCTGGATTGTAGTAGTAATCATAGGAACACATTTTAATCCTTTTTAAAGTCTAATAACTTCTAAACAACTAAAAATGGACTTCGAACATTTTCTGTTTATTTTATTAATTTTTATCAGTAACTACTTTACTACCAGTAAGTCGGCACACCCTAAATATGATCTCAAGGTATTCAGTTTAGTTATCCCGAGATAAAATAAAAACCAGTATACTATCAATAAACTGGAGCACCCTATATCTGATCTCAAGGTATTAAGTTTAGTCATTCTGAGATAAGATAAGAACCAATATACTATCAATAAGCCCTATATGGTGTCAAGGTATTAAGTTTAGTTATCCTGGGATAAAATAAGAACTAGTATACCACTAATAAGTTGGACCACCCTATATATCATGTCAAGGTATTAAGTTTAGCTATCCCGAGATAAATTAAGAACCAGTATACCACCAATAAGTTGGGACACCCTATATATGATGTAGGGTAGGATTCAATGTATTAGGTTTAGTTGTCCTGTGATAAATAAGAACCAGTAACTATACTACCAATTAGTTGGAACACCCTATATATGATGTCAATGTATTAGGCTTAGTTATCTCGAGGTAAAATAATGGAGTAAAACTCATCATCAATGTTTAATGCCATATGCCGGTGTTGAATTTAGTTTTGTCCGTAATTGTTATTAACCTATTGGTAATTTTTAGAATGGATAATTTTCAAGTGAACATTTGGGTATTGAAATATAAATAAAAAATTGATAAGTAAGAAATTAAACATCAGTGAAAAACTATCTGCTTTTGCGTTGATACGCTTTTTAAAAATCAGAAAAATTGTTTAAGTAAAATTGTCATGCACTAATTTTTTTCTATATCGCTTCAATTGTAGTTCTGCCACACTGGTAAAATTTGTGGTGGTTGCTTTTTATTATTACTTTGTATTTAAATTACAAAGTATTGTTAGGTACATAGTTAAAAAATTTAATTATATTAAAAATTCCAATTTGTTGACATTTCGATTTTCTGTTCGTACAGCTTTATTATTAATAAAGCTAATATTATTAGATCTGTCTGTCGTAAATTTGTAAACATTCTTATGTATATGTTATATTTTCATTTTTATGCTGTTTACAAAATTTTTGTGAAATCTAAGAGAACTTAGAATATAAAACGTATATAAAATGAATGTATGTAAAATATGTAAAATGATAAAATAGTTTTTATATTAAATATTTAACTTAAAATATCAAAATTTGGGACTGAATTTATTTTTGAAAAATATTTTTACCATTCCTATAACTTAACATAAAAATTTCAAAAATGTCAGTAAAATTTAAAACAAAAATATTACGTATTCATTTTACGAATCGCTATAACCGCAACCATACACAATGTTTATATTTTCATATTCTGAATACCCGGTTAAAATATTTCGATTACAGAATACACTCTGTATAGAATGGTGTGATCGTGAATTTATGAAAAAAAATTACCATAATTATATTTATATACATATTTACATGCATATCAAACATAAAATATGATCCAAAATAATTTACATTCGTGTATTTCTGTTTTGTAAATTGGAGATACAATTTTACTAGTATGTTTATAATGAAATCAAGTGATGAAATTGAAATAAGTTTTCTGTATAAGAGCTGATGGTTTTTGTTTTGCTACTGCAATATTAAGTATATAATTAATTAATTTATTATTAATATTATAAAATAAATAAGAAAAATATTTTTTCTATAATCGTGTTATTGATTTGATTTTCACCATTATTTACTTAGTAGCAATGCTAGATTTTTAACCAGAATCAAAAATCGAACACCTCGACACACATTTTTTTTATATATTATTTACTTTAAAAAAACATATTTTGAATTTTGAAGATACAAATTTTTGTTACATTGATTATTTTCTATTATTTAAACAGTTTTATTAAATAAATTTACGGATTCCTCTAATCATAATTATTGTAGCAAATTTTAATAAACTACATTGTTTACTTTTTTTGGTACCAGTTTTCTTGATTTTTAATATTACACAATTTAATTTAATTTGCTTTCATACATAATACATACCTATATAAAAAATAAAAATTATTTGTATTTGAAATAATAAAATTTAATTGTAAAAGAAAAATTAAATTAAATTCCAAAATTAAGGTACCTACTCAGAGTTGATTAAATGAAATTCGAAATGAAGGTAAAATTAAAATTATTTGAACTATTTTTTCGTACTTACTTTATTAAAATTTAAAATTAATTTTCTAATTTAATATTAATTATAGAATTATAATTATTTATTAATTAAACAAATATATTTTAAAATAAATAAAAATTAAACAAAAAAAAAATAAAATAAATTATTACATCACAATCTAAACTAAACGATGTTTAAATAATAACTAAAAAAAATAATCCAATTTTACATATAAAAATGTATATATACAAATACAATATACAATACCAAGTAGTCGCCGTTATATGAGTAATAATTTTTGTCCGATGATAAGATAATAAGAAAGAGGAAGAATAAAATCTAAACTTTTAAGAGAATTTTTATTTATATCAAATAGAGTTGCCAGATACTACTAATTAATTAATAAAAAATATTAATTTGCTTAAAAATATAATGCTTTGCAATTGTACTGATTGAAATAGTAAAACATGTTTTAAAAAAAGCTATGTTAAGCGGTAAACACAATTGGAACTTCCAACGAAAAATTCGCGAGGAAAAAATTAAAGTACATATTATGCTCTTATGTATATGCTCACAATTGCAACTACAATCGCTCAACCAAAATTTCGATGTCGTCGAAATAACGCTATTTTTTTTCATTGGTAGTTCGATTTGACATTTGTGAACAACCTTTTTAAGCATCAAAAAATAAAACAGTTATTCTGAAATCTGATTTTAGAATATTTGGTCTGTATAAATTTATATAAATTCCTGTATGTGTACTTTTTTTTCTGCACGCTCTTTACAAATTTTTGAGAAATTTAAGAGAATTTTATGTTTAAAACGTGACGTCAGAGGTCTCTCTTAAATAAATGTTTGCAAATGAAATTTTTATTTGCAAAAATTTCTAAAAATTTTCTGTCAAATTTTTGTTGTTGTTTTAAATGTCAATAGAATAATTTTTATATAAAAAGTGGTATACCTAAAATAAATAAAAAGTTGTATACCTAACCTTAAAACTTATTTATTTTACATTTTTACCGTCAAAAAGACCAAAACCACGAAAAATTATTTAATTTAATTTTTTTCAACAAAAACATTCAATAATTTTACAAAAAAATTCAAAAAATTACTAAATTAATTCAAATTTAAAAAAATCTCATAATCTAAATATCAATTATTTTTGACATGAAAAAATTTGGATAAATTTTTGCAAATTTTGCGTATGTCTACTTTTGTTTGCAAAAGACAACATTTTGACTATTCTCGCAAAATTTTATGATCACGTGATTTTTCCTCTCATTTGCAAATTTTCGCAAATAAAAGTAAACATACAGACCTATTATTGTTCTGTTTTTTTTTTTACAGTTTTATATGTTACACAATATATACTTATTTATTTTTTTTTATTTAGATACATATATAATTTTATATTATCTATTTGGATTTGATGATGCTACAAATAAATTAATAAATTTTTAAAAATGATTTTTTCATTTTGAAATGCGACATTTGCTTTTCTGTTTTGTCTGGTTATTTTCATATTTCGTTTCGCTACAATTATTGTGTTTCATTTGACGAAAAATAGTTGAGCGAAGCGAATTTCGTTGATAGTCGGTGGTAGCGGTAGGTGGTCATAATTGTGTTTACAGCTTTATAATATTATATAAGAACTCGGGACCCGTATTGAATAGCTATAGTTCAAGATAAAGCTAATTTTAACGTAATAGAACAAGGATTTGCATGGACTAATATAGACTTTTCACTATCACATATATGGTTTCACATATAGTTTGATAAAACTTAAATATTTCTCAATTACCATGCCTTTTCTACCTTATTCCTACCTATATTAAGTCAAAATAATTTAGTTTTTTCAACTTTGAAATCCACCGTAAATTTGTACTAATTAGGTTTTATTTTTAAAATTCACCTTTGGTACTCATCTGCGTCCCTCTTATGCAAAGGAGGAAGCCAGAAAGCTGTTGAAATCCTAAATATGTATTAAATTCGGTGTATATTATAAAAAGATGATAAAAAATCACTCTTTTGTCAACTCTTTTTGTTTTCATTTTTTCTTTATAATGACACAGTTGTGGCGTTTTGATATATTTCAATTGTAAAACTTAATATGTACCTATATACCTATATACATACAATGAAAAAAATAAAAGAAATAAAACTTATATGCACTCTTTGCTTCTTTGTAATTCTAATGGTGGTAATTGTTTTTTAATTTTCTCTTATTTTTTGTGAATAGAATTTTTATTGACAAATAAGTAAATTATAAATTATAATATATGATTGTGGTCATAACTCAAAATCTTACATTACAAAAGCTTTGTTCAAAATCTTTTTTATAGAATCTTACACTATACAAAATCTTGCATATAAAGTATTTCAAATACAAATTCTATAATTTTTTGGCTACAAAGTGGGATGAAAGTAATAATGAAATTTTAGACAAGTTAAGTTAATATCTTAATAAAAGTTATATTAAAGGAATACTGGACATTAAGACGTGCTAAGTCATTTTTACTAAAATGGATGACACTTATATACTTATTTTATGATATTTTAACGTTCGATATTCTTAAAATTTCATAAAGAAAATTTATTGCAAGTTGCAATCAAAATTTTGAATGTTCCAAATTGCAATCATACATTTTGAATTTTGGAATCATAAATGTTGCATGTCGCATGTTGCAGTCGTAACAAAAATATTATTATAAATAATAAAATAAAAAAGTCCCACAGTTCGAAAGAGAAAAGAATCTATAACGAACAGTAGGACCTATAAGGAACAGTTTGTATACCTTGTATAAAATATTCAATGTTAATTGATTTAACCAGTTGTTTACAACTTCATTAGTGTAAAATGTTTGTATAAAACTTAGCTTACAAGTGCAAAAAACATTCTATCTGAATTTTATTTACTGAAAATACTTACATCCCCCCATGAAGTAGGTGTTGTTGATTCAAACATAAATTTTCGTTCACGCCAAAAATAAATAAAACAGAAAATTGAAAATCTTTTGGCAATACTATATATAAACCAAAGAAAATGCTATTACTGTAAATTATTTAAATTTAATAAATATATAAAAAAAAATTAAGCTTTTAAAGAATTGGCGGTAAATTCCGTATGCGTATTTTACTAAAACTTATGAAATTCATTAACAAAATAAAAAGCTAAAAATTGATTATAAATAATTATTTTGATTGCTCTTTCTCACTTTTTGTTTATAATAGAGTAAACATTTTCTCTAATGAACGAAATACAAAACAGTTTAGACCAAAATTCTATGAATGAGCTTTTCGAATTTAAAATGTGAAAATTTTGTGGAATAATATTACGGTAAGTATTTACTAAATAAAAATATTTCGAATTTTATTTTGTTTGCATTAATTGTAAAATAAAACTGTCAAATGTATTTTAACAACGGAAGCTCACA
The DNA here is from genome assembly GCA_963942445.1 of Argyra leucocephala. Taxonomy (NCBI): domain Eukaryota; kingdom Metazoa; phylum Arthropoda; class Insecta; order Diptera; family Dolichopodidae; genus Argyra; species Argyra leucocephala. Next base: position 13,615,994 of record OZ012678.1, on the reverse strand, counting down.
AAGTTGTATTTTCATATCTCTTCGAGTCATTTGATCTTTGAAGTGATAGAGAAAAAAAGTTAGTTGCCAATTAACTGCAAATACGGTGAAATTTGTGTCAACATAAATTGCAACTTCATTTCGAAAAAAAAAACAGTATTTTCTTTTAGTTAAGTTGCCAAGAAATTTTTGATTTCAGATATATAAGGTACAATATGTCTTTTTTCTGCAGATGAAGAAACATTGAAAGTACTTAATTGAAGAAAATTTTTAAATTTGGAAATTCAAGTTGCGATATGATTTATCTTTTGCTCTAAAACTATCTTTTATAGTTTAATATTTTATGTCATATTGGAGTTCTGCAGCTTGTTTGTACCTCAATGTAAACTTTATGAAATATGCCGACTTAGTATGATTATTGGTCGTTCCATCGAGAATTATGAAGTTATTTGTTGTATAATGAAAATATTGTCATTACTTACATGGGTTGACAACACCCGGTAGCACTTACATTACAATAGGCCTGTGCACATTGGTATTTTCACTGCCTGTTAACTTTTGCTTAGTCTTGTACACACCTTTCTACTTTTGTTTTAGTAGTTTAATTTTTTACATATTTTACTTAGCCATAAAAAAAAATTTTAACAAAAATAGAATTATTAGAACAATTTATATTAACGTAAAAATTATTAAGATTTTTTTTTTTAGTTAATTTTCTGTTTTATTATTTAGTTTTTTTTTTTGTATATATGATTCTTACAATATCTGTATATAATTGCAATTTTTTTTTTGTTTATAATTTTTGGAAAAAATGGATTTAAAAACCAAAATTAATTATATTATTTTAATAAAAACTTAATTTAACTTATTCTATTCCTTAATCCTAACTTAAACTAACTAAAAATAATACATAATTCTCCATTATTTATATCAATTTATACTATCCAACCACCAGTAATTTCTTTTAATTTGTTTGTCCTGTATTGGCACAAACATATCATATTTCAAATGATTATCCTGCATATTATTCGGATAATAAATAATTTTGCATGTGGCCCTATTATAATGAAATAATAGAGGGACATGCTCTGGGCTTTGTATGTACCCTTTTCAATCTAGGTATATGAAATGTTCGGGGGCTATGAGCCCCGTTTGCATACTTTTCTTCATGAATTCCTCATTATGGTAGAATATATTAGATATTAGACCATTTTCTGAGGTATTCAACGCTCTATCATAGTGATTTCTAATTATTTTTATCATAAAATTATCGAATCTGTTTATTTTAGAATTATTATAAATATATTTATTTGAATAATAATGCAATTACTCTGTTTCTGGCCCACGACATTTATTTATGCAAACTCTAATACATTTTCTTTCTAATTTTATAATTTTCTCCATTTTTTTTTTTTTTTTTTATGCATAGCCAAAACACTAGGTGGGGACCTTTTATACCGATTGGTACGTTTGTCTAGGATGGGAAAGGAAAATTTGGAAAGGAGGATGGTAAAAGGGAAGGAGGACAATTACGAACGAAGGTGTTAATGTTCGTCTTGAATTTGTTTAGGTCATAAATATAAAATTTGTCATGTTTTGGGAACACATAAGATGGAATTTGGTTCCACATTCGGGATGTTGAAGTTATAAACGAATTTCCATAACTTACTTGTCTTTTGCCATCTAGGGATTTCAATTGTGTAGGGACGAGCACATGCTGCCCTTCGTGTTTCGCGAGAGAAACGCTTAAGTGGAGGTAATATAGATTTAATTTCCACTGAGCATGTGCCGATGCCTACGAGATATCTATAAAAAAGTGAGAGAGCTGCGACTATACGACGATGTCCATGAGGAGCAAGATGGGCTGTCACATTTGGGTAGTTGATTAGACGAATAGCCCATTTTTGGACTTTATCCAAATGTTTTAACACAATACTAGAGGCGCCAGTCCATATGTGAGAATTGTACTCCATTTTGGGTCGTATGAAAGCTTTATAGATTTTCAAGAGGTCACAGGGGGAGAAGTAAGCCTTGCAGCGGCTAAGAAAACCTAAACATTTGGCTGCGTTTTTTGCAACATCAAATATATGATCATTCTAGATCATTTTTCGATTAAGGTGCATACCTAACATGCTTAAGCTTTCAAACCGCTGAAGTTTATCTTCCTGAAACAAAAGACTAGGATCAAAAATGGAAATTTTGCGGGAGATTGTACAGCTCTGAGTTTTAGAAGTGTTAAACTCGACTCTGTTTTTTAAGCCTCAATTAGCTATTGCGACCAAATCGTGGCTGAGGAAACTGGCCATGATGTCTCTTTTGGTTGACACCGCGGTGAATGTAGCTTCAAATTTTTTATGAAAATCGTAGGAGGCTACTAAGGTGCTGTAGTCTGCAAAGCTGTAGATTGGATTAAAAGTGGTTTGGAGCAAATCATTTATAAATATAAAGAATAGGGTAGGTGAGAGAACTGATCCTTGGGGAACACCAGTGTTTATTTGTAATTGATCGGACTTAAATCCGGCAACTAAGACTTGAATCGTACGATTCGAGAGGAAACTTTCAATCCATTTGAGAGAAGAGAGATCCAGGCCTACTGCTTGACATTTTGCTAATAATGTGCTATACCATACTCGATCGAAAGCTTTAGAAATATCTAGAGCCACAATATTTGCTTCACCCGAATTGTGCAAGCAAATATTTAGCTTCTCGTTAAGGTATGTCATTAAATCACAGGTGGACCGGTGGGATCTAAATCCATATTGCCTATCGTAGACAACACCTTGGCTGTCCATTAAACTAGAACTAATATTGTACCATATGGGAGCTGCACATGCTAGTATAGACCTCACGAATGATTTACATGCTATTATCTTAACCCTAGTTAAATTTATTTTTAGTAACCAAATTTTGCAATAATCGACTGTAGTATTAAACATTTGTTGAACATTGTTTTAAATTTCTTCAACTTTATTACCTGCTGAGTAAAGAATTAGATCATCAGCGAATGCTAAGGAATAGTTTATGGCGTCTAGATACTCTAGTCGTTTCAGTAGTTCTATTAAATAAATTGTGAAAAGAGTTGGTGAATTTACAGTACCTTGTTGTTGACCTTGCTCTATATTAAATATTTTGTTCGGACATAATAAATTTATTTTCAGAAATCATATCATGTATAAGATTAACTAGATGTTGTGGAAATTTAAATTGAAGTAGCTTGTATATTAGACCCTCTAGCCAAACGCTATTGAATGCTTTTTCTAGATCTACGAGGCAGGCACCCACCGCCATTTGTTTGTTAATATTCCAACAAACGTCAAATATTAGTTTATTAATTCCGTGTATTGTGCTGTGTTTATAACCTTTTGAGGTACAAATATAAAAGCTTTTTTCAAGTGTTGCATACATGCACGCACACATTGAAATGTCTCAAGCTTTGACTGTTATTAAAAATACCAATGTACCTTTGAACACTTGACTTGAGCGGCAGTGAAACAACAGGCAGTGAAAATAATAATGTATAGAGGTACAATAGTTATAGTTATCATGACAAGTGCAAAATAGAAATAATTTAAAAAATTTTGTAATACGGAAAACATGTACCTAAAATTTGATTGGTAAAATATCATTATAGAATCACACCTCGCCTAGTGTTGTGACCGCTATTCCCTGTTAAACTAAACTGTAAAACCAAATAAATAATTTAATTTATCAAATATCATTTTTACAATACACAGTTTTTTTTAAAGTTAATTTGAAGCGTAATTTTGAGAATGTAGACTGACATAGTCAAAACGCTTCTTCAAATTCAAGTTGATTTAAAATCAAGATCTTAAACTATCTTATAAATGATTAATATATATATTTTTCCAAGTTGATATTCTGTTTCATATTTCTTCGGAATAATTGATCCTTCTCAATACACAGGATGCATTTTCGTCGATTTAAATTTCAAAATAATATACATAGATAATATCTACCGTCAAAATCAATTTGAATATTATGTTATATATTATGTTATATCTAAAGTAATCAGAATATTATAATTTACTTCTCTGAACAAACAATTCAACTTCATTTTTGTAACAATCAATTTACAAATTCAAAAATTTCATTCTATAAATAAAATAACCTTTCAATACATATCCATCTTAGTAAGCAATAAATTTTCAAAATTACCTACTCAGCAAATTAACATAAGTATATTAATTACCTCAAGAGAAGACAATAAATTCTAATTCAATAATGTTAACTTACTATCTAAGAGTAATCACAAAATCAATTACAGGAACGTGATTTTACATGTATATATATATATATATATATATGTATATCACTTAAATAAAAATTCCAAAAACAAAAATAAAATTTAAACAAAATCAATTCTATTTTCGTTCTTTTTGACAAATTGTTAGGTTAAACTCTTGAAATCAGAAAAAAAAGAAGTGTTCTTAATTTAATATTGTTATTCCTTTAAACCAAATTCCAAATTTAAATTATTATGAAAATATTGCAGTAACTACATACCTACATAATATGACATATAAATGTGCAAAAATAATGTCAGAACAAATATCTAAAAATAAAAAAAAAAATAAAAAAAAATCCAAAATAACCCATGTATGAGAAAATTTATTTTCCTTTTTATCTAGTTTATCGCGTGCTATAATAATAACCAAAAAAATAAAATAAAAATAAAAAAAACAACAAGAAAAAGAAAATCGAAATTTATTGACATTTTGGGGGATTTCCTTTTCTTTTGACTTTAATATGGTAATATATTTTGAATTATTTTCTTTATTTTTTGAACAGAAAAAAAAAATGTACACAACTGGCCAAATTATTTTCTAAATAACTGACACAATGTTGAAGAATGAATTTAAATGGTTGTGAAATATCAGTTTCAATGGTTGTGAAGTATCAGTTTGAAATTCAAATTCGTTGTCGTTCTGATTATGCGCCAGTGAACAACAACGACAACGAAATTTTTTCTTTTGTTTAGATTTCCCATTTTAGATTCATCATGTGACTAATTTATTTATGCTTTTGTTACAAAGACGTTGCCTAGTTTAATAAATTCAAAAATTACCATAACAAAAATTTATTCTAAATTTGATACATTTTTGTTTTCGAAATTACCACTCTACATATTACACTCTGATGATTAATAATCTGACAACCAAATATTTTTTAGTTCTACTTTGGGAAATTTTTTAAAATTAAGTTTTACAACGACAAAATTAAAATTAAATATACACTTCCATCCTAATAGACTAGGCGATGCGATTCACATGACTGTAATCGTGTCCATTTGAGTATCAAATTCGTTTCATAATAGACTTAAGATACGATGAATAAATTGAACCGGCAGCACTTTTTTATTACTACAATTTAATACAAATTTTTAACTTTTAGTTTCTCTAATCGGTATTTGTTAACATTCTGGATTGCAATTTTTGAATTATGTAAACCAAGTTAAGTTAGTAAAATTAAAACATTAAAAAGTGAAATACGATTAAAAATGTAACAATATATGTACCCACATAATTGTATATATTTATTTATAAAGGTTCTAGTTTTATTATTTTCAAAATTTTATTTTTGTATTTAGTTACAACTAAAAACAATAATTTTTATATTTTAATTTTTATTTACAAAATAATTTACTTTTAATAATACTTTTATATTTTAAAACTATAACAAAATTATTTAAAAACTTTAAATGTCGCCTAATAATTGAACCCGTTTGAAAATACGATAATTTTCTCATATAATGTCAAAATGTTCGTACTAGATGTTTTGTCTAGGCGGAATTATTCTTAAAAAAGGTCTAATATGATATCGGATTTATCGCCACATATGACAACCGGTTTATTTTTTAGTCTATTTTGATAAAAGTGATAATTCAACGACAACGACAGTTTGTTTTTGTTTTCTGTAGAAGTTGTCGTTGTCGTTGACATTGTGCATGACCAGTAACGAAAACATAAGTACATTAATAGTTTGTGTATGTCGACATATATTGTATAGTTGTTATGTCACCTGATTACTAATTATAGAAGGTTTTGGGTTACATTCCCGTTAAATACTTCAAAAACATTACACTTTCCAGTTAACATGTATTAAAACTTGGTGTATCGTATTTGAGATACAAAAAGGTAAATTATTTTACCCAATTTAGCAGAGAAGAACATTAAAAAAACCATTTACATATCTTAATTAATTCATCTTTATTATGTATCTAATTTACATATCTAATTTAAATCATCTATTACACCATGTCAGTCTTCGTATCATAGGTGGTATAAAAGACAAATTATAAAACATTTGTTATTTAGTTTAATTACTTCGCATAACATAACAATGCATATTAAACTAGATTATGGCTTTTTAAACTAGAGCATTACTTATACCTTAACCATGATAAATCTATATATGTATATCAAAAGTATGAGTATGAGTATATGTAAAATATACACTCTTCCAAATATATGATTTTTTGCCAGGCCCTGACGATCGCACAGAATATATTTGTTGAATTACTGTATATATAGACTGTTACAGATTTGGCATTTAACAATCATAAACAATACCCATTATTGTACTAAGCTTTTTCATGTTAAGCAGAATCAGTTCACTAGCCAGCCGAAATCCTACCTGTCTCTAACTATATCTTCCTATCTCTAACATATACCTGTCTCTAACAATGTCAATGTCAATTTATACTTGTGCACGTTTTTAATTGAATGTATCTATGGATTGTATATTGATATACAGCAATTTCAATATCGAACGTATTTCAAGTAAGATTACCACACAAGATTACCACATTATTAACATCGTAATAAAATTATAAGTATTAATTAAAAGAACAAAATTATTTTTATAAGTATTAATTTTTGGAGATCTTTCTCAAAACATAACCCCATAATTTGATTATTGATTTTTATTATTTCATGTAATACCTATATAAAATTTAAGACAATGTTCCATGATTTTGGAAACGAATACAAGAATTAAATCAGCATAACAGAAGAATGTTAGACAAGTGTATGAAAAGCAGTACAATGAAAATCAATAGAGTATCTAATAAATTACCCTAAAATATAATTTTATATTCAAACATGATGTTTAATCACACAAGTATAATTTAAGGACGAAAAGTTTGAGAAAATAAATTTTGTGATATGTTTATGTTTTTTTTTTATTTTTTTGTATATAATTCCAAGTCAATGGGATGAGCATCCTAACTGCTTTTATATAGTGATTTGGAATACACAATAATATATATATATGATATATATAATGTTAATATAAGTTGTGATATATGTATAATAATGATAAATATACTATAGATTTCTTTTATAATATAATTTATAATCTCATCATTTAATTTCTAGTTAGTCTTAGTATAAAGAAAATGACTTCAATTTCTAGTACGTTTAATGTGTTTGAGAAATACTGAAAAAAAATACAAACACAAACCAACTCAGCTTGAGACTTTTTCAAGCTTAAACAACTTCTTACATCAGTCTAATTTGGGAACAACGATTCATAGTCATAAAAACGAACGTATTTCGACATTATACCAATATCTTAACGAGTCAACATGAAATCCTCACCGTTCAATAAAAATATTTTGACCATGTTTTTACAAGAAAAAATAAAAATTTCATCAGTTGTAATTTGAATAAAGAAAGAAAAATGTGAAAGAAAACGTACCAATAACAAAAACATAAAAAAAAAAACAGAATTGCCAAATCGAGCTCAACCTATCATTCTGCCACATCTCTGTACCACTACGATAAATATAAACAATAAACGATACTGATATAATAAAAAGAAAATAAAAAAAAAAAAAAAATTAATACAACTCTAGGATATCGCTTTTCATTTTCAAAATAAAATCTGGCAATATTGTGTTTTGTATAAAATTTTCATATTTTATACAAAACACAATATTGCCAGATATGAGTGATTGTCACTTTTCAGAGCAGAAGCTTTGTGTGAATAACAAATAATAATTGTATTATACAGAAACTACCGAATTAATTTTTTGCAGGAAAAGAAATGTAATTTAATTGAATGAAATATTCCTTTGGGACTAACCGGACAAAATTCGGATACGGTAGAAATATCTTAGTTATCGCACGCTCTACAATACTTTTCAAAGGTATTTAAAAATTTATTCAAAATATATTCAGCTCATTTTATAATGATAATCACAATTTTACGTTCAATTAATATGAACCAAAACCAATCAATAGAGTTATCATCATGGAAAATAATAATAGCTGGTGTTTCTTTTCATAAATTAGATCTGAATTTGAATTTGGATTTAAAACAGAATTTACGAATTAAACTGGCAAATTTCAAAATAAGAGTGTAAAAACTGTAATAATTATATTACTGAAATACTGACACTGTAAACGTGTCTGTGATCAAATATATTACCTATGCAAAGCTAAATTCGAATTCAAGCCCAAAAAGAGTGAATTTAGGTTGTTATATTTACATGTTATTAATCTAAATTCAAATTCGATTTAGTTTTGTGATAAAAATACAGGTCGTATGATACTTAAGTATATCACTTATTAATAGAAGACTCGGATTTTAAGCATCATTTGTGATGCTAGCATGGCTAAAAATTTGCAAAATTAATAAATAAAAAAATGCTCTAAAATCTACATTTTTGGACCGATTTCAATGTTTTTTCAACTGTTTTACGTTGTTTAATGAATATTCTAAAAGATATTAAGAGGTCTTCTTCTAATAGAAGTAAATAGAAGACTCGGATGACACTAGGTGGAACAGCAAAAGTAAATTATCAACAATTTTAGAAAAATTTATGATTTAAATTTCTAGATACTTAACCTAAGTTCTAGGTTATGGATATTTAAAGATTGTTTCAATGGATATTTAAGATTGTTAAATAGTTATAATTTAATTAGTTTAAGAATTTAATTTTAATTTTGTGCATACGTGTTTTTTGTCCGATTAACACACTTGTAATCTATTACCAAATTATTTTACTTCTAATTTATCATAACAATTTAATGTTCAAAACTTAATAATAAATAACTTCATCAATATCGTTAACTGGACCTACAAGGTGTGCTGGCCATCTAAGTAGGTAATATTGTGAACTGAGGACAATTGACAAAATTTAAAAAATTTAGTAAAGGCAAGAACCACTTATGATAATAAATTTATCTCGAAAGTTAGTCGTCTACGTTTATTTGCTCTGTCTTGAATTGTGAAGAAACATAATACAAAATAAAAGATAAGAAATGAAAACTGAAAGAATAATACACAAATTATTCAGTTATTTTTAGTATGTTTCAATGTTTCAAAAGAGGAAAGAAAAAACATATTTAAAATGTAGTGGAGTAAAAGTAGAGGAAATATCGTATTAGAAGTTAATTTGAATATTTGTAAAAACAACACATCCAGTCAAATTGGGATTTTTCCATTTATTAGTAATAAAAAATGGTCCGGGACTCGAATCCCGCTCCTAGATGTTTTAAACCTATTTAAATTTTTCTTTCTTCATAATAAAATAAAATTTGAAAAAAAATTTGTTTAAAAGATGGTCCACTTTCTGATAATAGTAGTAGTTTTCCAGATTTAAAGTCTTTACGTTATTTTTGAACATTACAAACGAAAAATACCATTACATAATACAATTAAAAAAAATTTTAAATAGAAATTTAAAAAAAAGGCAAAAAGTAAGGATCTATTTTACATAACCAGTACATATTTTGTGAGGAAATGATTTAGAAAATATTTGAGAAATTTTCTATCTATACTTACTATTTGCAAAGTTTATCACAATAAAGAAAACAAAAAAAAAAAAACCAAACTGAAAATAAAAAATATTTAAATTTGTAGCAGAAAGAGCAAATTTGGGTTTTCATTAAATGATTTCGATGTGAAATGAAATTTGTTAGAAAAATTATTGATCATTAACATGGGATAATTACAACTCGTGGCGAAATTTGGCTTTTGTACAATGTTTTTCTATTCCATTTAATATATAGATTTCCCTATTGTCCACCCATAGTTCTTGGCCTTCCTTTTGTTCGAATTACTTAGGTATGACCGACTAGAAAATATATTTCTTTGTTTATCCATTCTGACTTATTAAATCTCAGTTTGTGTGTGCCTTTGTAATCTTTATAACATATACCTTTATCTTTTGTTATTTAGCTTATTTCGTTGTTGTTTCTTCTTTCATATTCACGCTTGCTACTTTACTTACAGATCTTTCGCAGTATTCTTATTTTATATCTATGCAAGAGCAATCAAATATTTTCCCTTAAATATTTTCTTAAATAGTCTTCTCGTCATTTAACATCAATGAATAAACATTGGGTTGGGATATGTTAGAACCGGCCTTATAATTTTACATATTGCCGACTTGAATTGTTTATTTCAGACAAATCTATCATTTATTCAGTTATACCATATCAAATATACAAATTCGAATTACTGTTATAGTTTAAAAGGGAATGAAGGTCATCTGTCACTGACACAACACTGCACCACCAGTGTGCCAATAGTGATCAAATTACAATTTCAAGATATAAATATACCAATAAACCCATTTGCGGCTGCAGTGATATAGAATACGAAACAGATCCCTCCCGAAATTACATAATCTAATCTAATCTAATCTATTCCAAGATCAATAAATTCAGTAACAAGTTCAATATTATATTCCTGTTATATTTTGTGGTTCTCTTTTTTTTTCTATTCTGTTCATTTTTACATTTTTTGCTTTATGTTAATTTTTTTTAAGATCCAATATTTGGAGGTTTCCTTTTCATACACAACAAAAAATGTTTCTGTTATTCTATTTTTTTTTTTTTTTTATGCATAGCCAAAACACTAGGTGGGAACCTTTTATACCGATTGGTACGTTTGGCTAGGGTGGGAAAGGAAAATTTGGAAAGGAGGATGGTAAAAGGGAAGGAGGACAATTACGAACGATAGTTTTTTAATATTATTGCAATGTCGTCTGTACAAGCTATCATTTGAGATGAATTGATATGAATATGTGAGAAGGTTTTTCGATAATTAAAGCATAGAGTGCCGATGAGGTGTTGTCATCTTCCCACAAACTTTTGTTTCAATGTTAAATTCATCTGACATTTTTTTCTTGTTGTACAATTTTTACTTTAAAGTCCATCGTAATTTTAGTATATTATAAACAGGTTTTTTAATATTCCTAGATCTGTTTAAGATGGTATCAATTGTTGTTTATTTAACAATTTGTTTTAGTCTACCTAAAATGTATAAAATTAATATGTAAATCTGCACCATATTCATAAAATTAAATATTTGATCTGAAGTCGATCTTTTGAACCCATCACTGATATTCTTCTATAAATAACTCGGCCTTATTAGTGTTATTCTTTCGTATATTATATTGGATAAATTTCATATCTTTTATATACTAATTTTGTTTTTGTCTGAAGCCTTTTATAGCAACAACAGTAAGAATGAAAAAAAAACCAGTACATTATGAATGAAAGAATGAGAATTGAGAGAATAAATACATTTTTTTTTATGTATTATGGTATAGAAGTAAAATGTAGTGAGAAAATAATATTAATGCATTATGATGAGAGATAATACATATTTAGTTTACATTGTTGTTGGTGTTTTGAGTTGTAATGTGTATACTTTTTTAAACTGCACCAAAACTAGATTAGCAATGCCATTTTATGATCTTGTCAGTAACCTAGGTAGAATCACCTTTTCGTGCTTAATTAAGTACGGTACGGCAATTTTACACTACAATATCTACAATAATTCGAGTATTTATTTTAACAAATTACTGGCTTATCTACTCATTAAATGTGGAAAACTACCACTATTGTCAGAAACTAAGCCTTCTTAAATAGAATAGCTTCATTTTATTTAATTTGTTACCAGATTATACTCTCAATTATTTTTTGCCTTTTATTATATCTCAATGACAAAGGGAACTGGACCAGGTCGAAAAATCCATAAAGCATTTTTTTTTTTTTTTTGCTTCATCGGGAATCGAACCTGGGACCTTTCGGTTGAAAGACAGGCGCTCTACCTACTGCGCACCCAGCGTGCTTGACAATAGCTTGAGTTTGGCATTTGTATTTTTCATCAACATCATCATTGTCCTACAACCCGGGCGGAAATATGTATTTTTGGTTACATAAATTTTTCGCGTAAAATTTGTAAAATTTTCTACAAATTTAAAGTTATAAAAAAATATACATTAACATTTTTTTATTTATTTACTCTTTAAAATCTTCTATTTTTTAAATCCACTCAAAATATTAACAAAAATTTCGTAAATTTTTGACATTAAATGCTTGTTAATTAAATTTTTAACATCAAGCTTTCAAGCTCTCGAGCTGCATATTCGATTGACATTTTCAAGTCAAGTAAGAGTAAACTTTTGTGTTTGACTTAAGCGAAGCTGATTTCAAGAAACTAGCGTATACATGATGTTGAAGCTTTGTTGAAGCTTACTTGAAGCTATATCATGTATAGAGGTAAGAAGAAAAGTCGGCGTTTAAGCCATAATAACGGAGAAAAAGAAGAACAGATATACAATTTTTATTAACATTTTCTGGCAATTAAAAAAATTATATTAAGTAGTTTACTGTATGTTAGTTCTGTAAAATTGCATTCCAATATTTTTACCTTTAGATTATTTAAACACGTGACGGTTATAGAATTTTAAAATGATAAAAACTTTAATATGAACAAATATTGTTTAAAAACTAAAAAATATGACTTTTTGTCTTGTATAATTTCATTTAATAAATAAGCTTTCACAGTAAGCTTCATGTCGTTATACAAAGTACAATATTCAATATCATAAAATTATTATCTTTCTCATGTTTTTCTTTAAATTTTAATCCTTTACTTTTGTTTTGTTGTTCGAAAACTTTATTTATTTATTTAAGTAGGAATCTACTTTCAGAAAAAAGAACAATAAACAAAAAAAAAATAGTTTTTTGGAATAACTGTTTCTAAAGTAATTTTTTTTATATCTTATTTTTATTTTTTTCTGTTTCTTATTATTATTTTTTTATTAAAGTCTATTTAAAAATTTGTGGGTAATTTAACAAACCAATATTTGTGCTTCATTGTTAATCATTTTCAAGCTAATTTTTCATATTGAATTATTCAATAAATAAAGCTAATTTTATATTAAGTTTTGTTAAATGTTAGTCAAAGGAGTTTTCAGATTTGTACACATGTCTTGTAAGACCGAATCTTGAATACACAAATCAAGTTTGGTCTATATGATATGGTCTATATGATCTATATGATACATTTTATATGATATACATTGATAGGATTGATAGGCAATATAAAAAAGCTTTCTTAAATTTGGTTTACGCCTCTTGTCATGGTCTAATCCTATTATATCTTATAATGATAAATATATCTTAAATTAATTGATCTGTGTACATTGAAGGCGTAAGATTTCTGATGCTATTTTCATTACAGAGATTGTAAAGGGCAATGTAAAATCAACTTTCATTTGCAACAATGTCATCATTAGAAATGCTCATTAAATTTATTTAAAATCAGTAATCATAGGACAAATTATTTCAAATATGAACCTATTAATAGAATGCTTATTAAAGGTAACAAACGATTATTATAGGTAATGTTAAAACATTGACTTTACACTGTCAAAACGTTCCCAAAAACAAAAATTATACAATCGTTATTTTTAGGATATTGCTACTCTTTATTCAATTTGAATCTAAGATTTTTAATTTTCAATTTTAATTTGATTTGATTTGATTTCCGAAACTTTCTTATTCTAATTTCGGAGCTCCACAAGGCAGTCATTAACGACCTTTTTTTTTTTAATTTCGATTAATGACATCTCTTCAATTATTTTTACATTTATTTGTAGTAGTAAATTGAAAATTTACGCTGACGACATGAAAATCTTTAAAAAAATTACTTCTTTAGAAAATGCTTTATTCCTACAAGATGATTTAGATAACTTCTTTCAGTGGTGTACATATAATAATCTTCTTTTAAGTGTGAATAAATGTGTTACACACACTGATGATTAATCCTGTTTAATGATAAATGGTAAAACCCTTTTCAAAGCAAGCTCAATTAAAGATGTAGAGGCCAACAACACCTAATTCATACTAGGATTTATAATAGGTTGGTAATATGAATTTAACGATCCATATGTTTTTAAATCGTTGTATTCTAGTTCCATTAAACCAAATTTGAGCTATGCCAGTCAAGTTTGGCCACTTGTCTGATGTTCATATCAATATAGAAGTGAAGCCGTGCAAATAATTTCTTTAAGATTTGCTTTGAGTAGCTTCCAATGCTATCAAATCCATTAATTTTACTTCCATATCAACAGAGGCTGAACTTAATTCAATTGAAAACTTTGAAATTCTGACAAGAAGTGGCTAATGTTATTTCCCCTACTAAAATTATTAATGAAAATATTATCTATCAAAAAACTTAAGGCTGTCATATTGTCACAAAATATTTCTTCATTGATATTCCATCCACAGATTGGTTGTCAGATGATTATTAACACCTCTAAATTTATGGTTCTATAATGGATAAGAGTATAGAAGATGGTATTTAATTTGGAAAAATATCAGTTTGTCCTTCAGCATTCCAATACATCGTAATATATTTTAGCATATTTAAGGACTAAAATATTGTGAATTATTTTATGAAACAGTCAGGTGACTAGGAAACCATCTACAATTTTTATCTCAACATGATACCGAATGGTGGTAAGAAATAGTTTTGTGACCACTGTGGCCTATTTCATAGATATTGGCATGTGACAATTTTGTAAATTATAGCTACACAAAAGCAAATATAAAATAAAATTGACACAATTGTAAATTATCAATTCCTGTTCCATGAACAAATGTAAGACTTACAAAATTTGTCAAGGTTTGTATATAATAATTCTTATCATAATAAATGTTAATTTTGTTATGAAACTAAAAAAAAAAATTGTATTTTACCAAATTATCATAATTGCCAGACAATTTGTGACATACATCACAAATTATGCACTAACAACTGTCCACTTTCTCAAATTTACCACATAGTGCGAAGTAGGTATAATGTTTATTAGAGGTCATGGCTTTTAAGTAGGCATTCCCAGTTGCTACTGGAAAACCAATTAGCACTTAATTATGCATTTTTGATACCACGACTAATGAGAAATTTATAAATTATTGTAATTTACAAAAATGTCATCACAGTTTTGTCACCTGTCAATTTTTGTATTAAAAAAAATGTCACACAATTATTTCAATTTTGTCACTGTTGACATCTATGAAATATGCCACTGATAGTACACGAAAATAATGATGCTGTCGTTTGTATGTCATTTGCTTATTAACGAGAAACTCTTTAATTTGAATATCGTTCATGTACTTACACTACTATTAAAAAATAAGATAACCGTTCGTAACACAAAATAGGATTTATCCCCATTCTTAAAAAATAAATAAAAAAAAAACAAATTTACAACACTTTTGCCATGTACACAACTATTTTATTTTATTTTCCATGTATTTTGTATATTTTCCTTAATAAAAAAAAATAAAATAAATTTTTTTTTAAGGTTATATTTTCACAATGATTAACCTTCAGGAATTAACATTAGAATAAATAGGTAAAGTTCTACATTTACCCATTAAATAAAATAAAATAATGTAGAAACAAAAGAAGTAGCGATGACAAATACAAAAACAAAAAAAAAATATAATTTATTCTATAAAAGTTGTAGAAATCCCTTCCCCCCCCCCCCCCCCCCCCCATTACAATTTTCAGGTGCTTAAAGTTACCAACTAAATCACAGTTAATAAATTAGTGTTGTTATGTTATTTATATAAATGTATTTTTATAACGGGAAAATAATCATATTGCCAGGCATATTGTATAGATAAAACAAAAAATCCCGGTTAAATTAAAACAGTTTATTTCTATTATCTATATTTATTTCCGGTATAACAACCGGAATACATGTGTTTTGTAATTTTTTTTTAAAAATAATTTAAAATTAAAAAAAAAAATACCGTTACTAATTTTTCCATTTGTATTATTAATATAAAATAATTGTTTGGTGTAATAAAAATTAATATATTTGTGTAAAATCAGAATAACGGTAAAATAATTAAAAAATAAATTATAAAATTTAAAAAAACAAATAGAAATAAATATTAAAAAAACAGAAGAAATAATAATAATAGGTATCAGTATATATATATATAAATTATATACCTGTAAATTAATTTTAATTTTAAAATATATAATTATAAAAGATTGTAATCTATTCTAAAAATAATCACAATAATTTTATTTTTATTGAACCGGAAGTAAATAATTTTTTTTTATTTTTAATACAATATCGTATTATGACGCAATTTTTCTATATAAAACAAAAACAATAAAAACTAAAGCAAATAAAAAAAAGTGGATAATAATAATAATAAATAAAACTAGTGTAATTGAACTTATTTCTAAATTTTGATTTTAGTTCAATTGATTTGTATTATACTATATATAAAACATATATATATATATATATATATATTATATACATATATTATATTATGTGCATTAAAGTATTCTACTTGTATAATACTTATTTCTATTTAAAGTTCATAAGTTCACATTCTACTAAAGAAAGTCTGTGTGTCTCTCTTAGAGAAAGTCTATTTATTTATTTTTTTTTTGATGATGAAAATCGATCAAACATTCTGTGCTATTTTTAAGGTAGAACAAAAAAAAAAGACAACGAAACAAAAACAATAAGGAAAACAAAAACGATAAATTAATGTAATAACGGTATTTTGAAGGCATTTTTAAAGGAGTCATTGTGAATGTTCTTTTTTTTTTTGTTTTTGATTTTAATTTTGCTTTAAATTATTTAAAATTTTATTTTTAGTATATTTAATTACGTTAAATTTGAAATTTATATATGTATATTTTTTTTTAAATTTAAATATAGTTAGAATAATAGATTTGAATTAAAACAAAAATTATTAATACATAGGTTAATAACCTCTATGTTTTTTGGTCATAGATGTTTGAACAATAAATATGTATAATTATTTAACCCTTTATTTCATATGGAGGCAAAAAAATGGTTTTTACAAATATTCATCAATTCGAGAATAATACTATAGGTTAGGTAGTCATCAAGTTTTGTTATGTTATAATTAATAACATTCATATGATGTGAAGGGTTAATATTTTATATATTTTTTTTTACATTTTTACAGGGTATTTTCGTTAAATACATAATATAATTATAACGGGTTTTGAGATGTGTACCTACTATCACCATTATGTTTAAATTACGTTTCTTAACTATGGTTGAAAAATGGTGTTCGAATTAAACTTAATAATAGTATTTTTATGATAATCATTAAAGTTTGACGTTTTGCTTTTACTTCACTTTTGCTGTCACAACAAAAAATATGGAGAGAATATTTTGGTCATAATGCAAACCATATGAATCCAAAAATTGATAAATGAAGAAATTTAGAATTATTTTTGAATTAATTTTCAATTAAAAAAAAATTTAGAATCATTTTTTATTGTAAATGTTATCAATATTTTTTTTAGGTAGATACCAATTTATTTTAATTAATTTTGTTTAAACATGTAAACATTTTTACTTGTTCGAAACTTCAAAAATATCATTTTCTCGATTGCACAAAAAAAAATACGATTAAAATTACTAGATAACATAAAAGCAGAGTTGTGAGTGTAATTTATTTTATATGACAGTATGGTTAGTTTTATATGGGAAACAAAAATATTTTACACTTAAATTATGTTTATATGTACTGTGCCTAAACACATAGTTAACACATATGTACTGTTACTTATTCATAGTTAACTTGCTAAATTATTGTGATTGCCCGGATTAATGCAATTATGCATCTAAATTATTAATGATTATTGATTCAATGACTAGACTCTGGAATATGAAAAAAAGGTGGTTTGAAATATTTTAGTAAGATTTCCGATTATAGGTTTATAAAATATAGGTTAATTTATTACAAAAATAATAGGTTATGGCGTTGTTAAAAAAATGTTTTTGTGTGGGTGTAAGTGTGTGAAACTATTTGCGTAAATCATTATTTTTAATATGTAAATTGAAAAAAGTACGGTACAAATATCTGAAACATCTCACAATCAATTATCATTATTATATTTGCCTTAATTAACTTGCCTTGGACTTTATATGTTTGTTTCAATTTGCTTCAATTCAACAAAATACCCATTTCAATAACCATTTAACCAAAGTATATCCATATAAAGAGTATGAACTCATGTATGTATTCATTTGTTGCACACAAATTCATATGCAAATTTGATAAACATTGTCAGAAATAGATATAATAAGAATTTTACGTGTAAGAAAAAGAAAAAATATAGTAAACAAAAGAGAGTAACGAAAAAAGTTGGTTGATTAAATAAATAAAGTTTATAATTTTGAAAAATATTTTCGACAAAAATTTTCGTTGAAATATTTAACAATATAATTTTCTAAATTGTATCAACTATGCATAAGATTCTTAGGAGACCTAACTAAATCAGCGTTATCATATTCTTTAAATTCTGTGATTTGTAAATAGATGTTGTCCTCAGTATTATTTTATAATCGTATACCAATATAATAAATATTTAGGTTTACTAATATAATTAATAAAAAATAATAATGTTTGTAACTCCAAATTATTACTGACAAAAATATAAATAATATTTTATATTATTGTAATGTAATTATAATTTAATATTTTTAATAGGTATATACGAAAATAATAATGTCTAAAACGAAAATATTAAAATAATAAAAGATCAGAATTAATCCTCGTAGAACTAACATTTTTTGCCACTTTGCCTCATATAAATAATGGGAGGAAACGTAAACAAATCCAAAGGAGAATAATGAGAACGCAAAATTACTTTACAATATAAAGCAAAAGGCAAACATCTGTTTTGTACATTTTCTCTCTCATAGTATTTCTTTATCTCATTTTACTTCTTTTAACTAATGATATTTTGCTCGGTTTGGTATTTCTTAAAAATTAGATTTACGTAAAATGAGAGTGTATATTCTAGTTAATATAGATTAGAGATATTCTTTGCATTCAAATAAGGTGAAATTTACATATGTGTGTGTACTAATAATGGAATATGGATATTTGATAAAGTTAAAATTTGGTTTCTCTTTAAATTCATTATATTTATTGACATTTCTATGGTGTAAAGAAGCAAAAAAAAAAAAAAAAAACGGAATACAAAATAAATGTGTGCAATACAAATCATTATCATTATATTTCAATCATTTTCTATTATTATTCAATTTCAATTATTATCATCATTTTCATTAAATTTTTTTTGTGTTTTTAATTTGGTTTCTTTTATTAATCTCTTTCTTTCACCAAGGTATATATATGTACAGCATGTGTCATATAGAAAAGGTTTGCATTTGTTACATACATAATCATATGGTTTAGTTTAATTGAAAATAAAATGCAAACATTATTTATGGAAGAAAACAAAATTTGAACCTATCAAGTATCAGTTATCTATCACTCAGCTACAAATTACTCTTCCCGCATGTAAAAAAAGTTCAATTTCGATTTATGCATGTATATATTATACTTTTATATGCCAATTTATGCTTAGGCAGCGTTTACACGTCGGACAAAATCGAATTTTATCGTAGATAAAGTCGGATGAGTGTTTACATTTCAGACTTTTTCTCAGATTTAATCTACGATTTTACGTCAAATATTTTTGTTGTAATTGACAGGGTTTCTTTTTATAAAGTGCGTAATTTTTTATTGGTGAAAATTTTTTAATACGTAAATTAAAAAATTCAAAGGTATCTAATCAAAATTCTCCAAAAAATTTTTAAAAATATACATATTTTCATAAAATTTGTTACAGTAATATAAAATATAATTACACATTTGAAGTATGAGCAATAATAACCAAATTGGGTTAGAGTGAATTTTAGTGCCATTTGATTATGTCTTGTTCTTTGAAAATATATTATTTTTCATTAAAAAAATATTTTCACTAAAAGGTCGAAAATAAAATAAGGAAAAAAAAAATTTTTTTTTAAAAAATATTTGCCTTCAATTTAAGCGTACTAAAACTACAATAATAACTTTAGAATCGCAGCTTGATATAATGTTTTCATATCAAGTTATGATTGTAATTACGGAAAAAGCAAATTACCCGAACTTTTTACCAAATCTCTTAATCTCATCTCAAGACTTCCTAGAATTTTGGCTAATTTGCTTTTTCCGTAATTACAATCATAACTTGCTATGAAAACATTATATCAAGCTGCGATTCTAAAGTTATTTTTGTAGTTTTAGTACGCTTAAATTGAAGGCAAATATTTAAAAAAAAAAAAATTTTTTTTTCCTTATTTTATTATTCTTTTAAATGATAGATATTTAAAAGGAGACGTAGTGAACATATTTTTTCAAAATATTTTTAAATTTTTTTCATTTTCAAAATTATAACGTATGCAGTTGTTGTCTAAGATAAACCAATAAAAAATAAATATATAGTGCCAAGAATAAACTGAAGTGATGGAAAACAATTTATACTGAAATTGAGTACGAATTTTTACCAAACTTCCTAGAATTTTGAATTCTATAGTAGTTGTCGAATTTTTATAAAAAAATTGGTTTTAAAATATTACATTTGTTTTTACTTATTAGTAAGACAATGAGATAAAAACTTCATCATCTAGTTGCGCAGAATTTTGGGCATACTAACAATTTCAAATTGTTACTTATTATCAATTCTTGGTTATGTTTACTAGATTAAATTTACTATATTTATTGTACAAATACTTCATAATAGCTTTCTCATATTATGTAGTTTTGCCATTTCATAGGTAAATATGTGATCAATTGTGAATCTTTCCCTCGTGCAGTTTGAGATCGATTAAGATTGAAACCTTGAATTTTATTCTAATTTTTTTTAATTACGACTTCTTCAAATATGAACTTTGACTAAAATTTAAAAATTTGATTGGTCATTAAAATCGTCTGTGCTATTTCTAATTCTATTTTATAATTGCATAGTTTTATATTATGCTAGTATTTATTAATTATAAAATTAATAATTGTTAAAAAAACAAAATGTTGTTATAAAGCATAATAATGAAATCAATTTAGACATACGATTGATAGCAGCTTAGCGTAAAATATCGAAATAAACTGATAGCAAACATGAAATTAGAAAATTATGTAAAAATTTCACAAAATTCAGTTTCATAAGCTTTCCTATTGAAATTTTAAATATATTTCAATAATGTTTCATATCCTCTCACAAAATCGAAATTGTATCAATTTTTATTAAACCTACTGAACCAAAATTTAAACTATAAAACAGAATTTCCAACTCAATTTCATTTAATATGTGAAGATAATATTTTACTAATGATACACTCTGTATGATTTATTTGAATTTTGCGTGATATTGTGAAAGCTTATAAATTTAATAATAGACGTAGCTTCATAGTAAATAAATTTTATTTTAAATAAAAACTCAGAAAGTCTTTTATCTTTCATTTTTTAATATATATATTTACTGTTATTAATGACAGATCTATATAGTTAACCAGATATAGATTTATGCATATAAGTATGTATTGGCATTCGGTCAATTATTTTTAGGATTACTAGTTTTGCTAGTAATTATTTACGTTATAGGTAATTTGTTTTTTATGTGTGTAGTCATACATAAATGAACAACGATAACAAAATCATAGAAACATAAAAATGGAAATATAGTTATTGAATGTAGATAACATCATCTATCGAAAAAGCAGTATACAATTCTATAATGATATTATATAATGGTTGATATAAATATATGTACATATATAATTGTAATGAAAATTGTTACGACAATAATTTTCTGATTCTATCTATAGGAAAAAACAGAACCGTCCTTCAAAGAGATTTAGTGCATTAACGTTTGCAAAATATTTTGTTGTTATTTTTATTTAAACATTGTCATTTGAGAACTTACTAACAGCTTGGTCTTTGCAATCATATTATATATGTATTTTTAGTATACAGATTGAGTGGATTGATATTTGGAATCCAAACTACTTGTATCTTTATCTTTTAATATAAAAATCTTATTCATGGATATTCTGCTTGACACCAGTATACTACTCTTCTAAATATCATGTTAGAATTGCAATGGTATACATAGCTGTGATTCAATTAACCGAGATGTGATCGCGATATGTTGGAAACGTGGTGAAAAATCATTTATTGTCATTTTGAATGACAAATTGATATCAATTGATTGATTTGTATAATTCTTCTTAGATTTTTGGGGTATAAAAATGTATGCTCATATTTCACAAGGTCTTTCTATATTGAAGAGATTGTTAATTGGATATGCTTTGTAAACTGAAGGTTGCATATTTGTACATCATGGCTTTAATGTTATCAGTCCAAGAATCGTATTCTTCTATAATAGTGAACTCAAGGTTTTTTTACACTGTGTTTATGCACTTTAGATATTTTATAATTAAATATTATAATTATATTCTAAAATTAAATACATATTTAAGTTTTGGTAAAAATAAAGTACAATCAAATTGCTTAAAAAGTAACAAAATATCCTTTTATGCACGACCATTATTATATCCCGAGACTACTCAATAATTGTTATAATTCTAACAATCATAAAGACTGTAGGTTCGTCATATAAGTTATAAAACTCATTGTTAGTGGTTAAAGTAGATTAGATTACATCTTTTAGATGTAGGTTGATACCATAGTTCAAATTCTGCTGCAACTTTTAAGACTTTTGTTAGATATATTTCTATGCGTATATAGTCTATGTTTTTATGTTTTATATGTTATTAGCCAAAAATTTGGGTCAAAGAAACCTTTATACTTTCATACTCTTTGCTTTTGGAATAGAAAAAAGCGATAGTTATAGAAAAAAGAGAAAGAAGTACTCGAAAGGTTTGACGGGGAGTGGCGAACTATGTTATTGATGTTCACTTTGAATATTTGTAAATCAAGCACATAGAACCGTTATCTTATCACAAAACTGAAAAGGATTTCTTCCAGTTGCATAAATTGTACAAAAGATGTTGTGATGTTCCTTTTAGTTAATCAAATCGTTTGTAAAAACTGGTTAATGGTTTACTCAGCTTGTGCAGATATTTATTCAGTGGACATTGCAAGTTAGCTATGTATTATTTTTTTTCATTTCCATTTAAAACAGTTCTGTAGAAAGTTTCTTTGTGTGTGCATTTATGAAGATTTTAGCGTATCGACAACCTTCTTTTCTTTGCCAATTATGGTTTGATATAGGTTCAAGTTCTACCACAGAATTGTTGTAAATGTACGAAGTTGACTTCATAACTTGACTTCTACTATAGGCATCATTCTGTTCTACACTATGATCGATATTATACTTAATTTATTTTTCTTTTGTTTTAATCAAATTTATTTCAATTTGTTGATAAGTTTATCCTAATATTGATGAAGCTTTCCATATTTGACAAAAATTTAATTAAATTGTTGTGGATATTATTTATTTTACATTCATTATATATTTAATTATACCAGCTTGTGATTGCCTATTTTGGTACTAATAAATTAAATTAAATAAGAATATTGATTGGGATTGGGTAGTACGAAATTTTTAAGCCTCAAAAAATTCAGTATTCAAGATCCCCAAAAACAAAAATTTTAAATAAGATTTTCTCTGTTTTTCTATATCCAGCGTTATCAAAATTTAAGAACAAGATATGCATATTGAAAAACAGGTATAAAATGGCTAATTGAAGAAGTAGAAGAAGTGGCTCAACAAAACAATTGTTTTTTGCCCCTATTCTGAAAAACTATATATTTTCTGTTTTGTTTTGTATCAAACAGAGGCTACATAAAACAAAACTTCGGTGAATTTTTTCTTACTGGTAATATTTTGACCCGAAGATTTCTTTTTTCGAGATCTTGTTCGCCTCCCAATTTTTTACAAATATTTTGTATTTTTATCCACATAACATAAAATATATCTAAGAATTTTCATTTCCTATAAGTATTTTATTTTATTTTTATAATTAAATTTAAAATTGCTTTAAATTATAATTTCATGTATTTAAATTTAGTTTTTATTTCAAATGTAACTTAATTTTAAATTTTATTATAATGTTTCAGAAACTATATTTCAATTAATAAATGATAACAACTGAGCTTGATGGCTTCTAGGTTAATAATGACTGACTAAAAAAAACTTGTATCAGCTCTCCCTTTTCTTCTATATCAATCAATCGCATTATCATCGCCTGACTTCAAAACTCAAAATAACGAAGTTTGACGAAGTTTTACGAAATGAATCTAACGAAGTTTGACTTAACACTAACTGCTTAACCTAAATAAGAACGTACGACGTATTGGCGTATAGATGTTGACATATAAAGACAACATGTAAATTATAAGAAATAAGAAAATCTCTATACGTAATACATACAAGCGAATGTAAATTCTACACGCCATACGTCATACGCTCTTATTTAGGTTGAGCAGTAAATAATAAATATACTAACAGGGGTAATTGGAATGCAATAATGCATATCAAAAGCGTCAACCGCTTCGTGTCGTACTACATTTATATAGACAATTTTATTCCTTACGAGATATAAATTCGTACTTTCCCTAGCGTTAAATTGCATTTTTTTTCTGTGATTTTATCAATTAGGCTATGGAAGGATGGTATATATGGCATATATAACTTATTAAATATACTGAGTGATATCGCAAACAAATTTAAATATTTCATAATTGTTTATTTTTTGATTAAAATAACAAAATAGCAAAATTTCAAGGATCCTTTTAATTTAGACAGAATACCATTGTTCTAAATAAATCAATGTATCAAATTAAATTAAATTTATTTAAAATAAATAAAAATTATAGTTTGCAATGTTAAAACTTTCCAGACAAACTTATTAACATGTATATAATTATTTTAATATAAATTTAATAAAATTTTAAAATTTTAAATACATTAAATAATATTTTTGATTTGAAAAATGATAAATAAATTTTCATTATTTCTATTTGCAAAAAACAAAGAAAACACAAAATCGCGTGTTTTTGAATAAGGAAAATAATAAAAAAAAACAAGAAACTATAAATATTATTATTTTTTTTTTTAATTTATTTTCATTGTCAGTAGTTGTTAAAACAAAATTATTATCATTTTGCAGATATTTAATTTGTTATTACAAAATGTCATTTAATTCAATTCAAGTTACAGTACCACCCTCAATATTGAATAATTAAATTTATTTTAATAGTAGTATCCTTGAATCCTTTTTGTATTTTTATTTTTTTTTTTTTGCATTCTATATTCAAAGTTTTTCTATTAATTTTTGATTATTAGTTTGTTGTATTTATTTTTCTTTTTATATTATTTCGTAAATAGACTTATAATAAATTTTTTATTTGGTTTGCTTAACAAGCCACAAAAGGATTGATCATAATCTAAAAATCCATGTTAATCACGTAAATCTACGATTATATTATTTTTTTTATCTTCTTTGTTATTGTTGTAATTTTACAACTTTTTCTACAACTATTACTATTCTACAAATATTATTATACTTCTACTAACTAACATTATTATTGTTGTTGTTACAACTTCTTTTATAACAAAAATTTATTATTAGAATCCAAAAATAAAATTTAAGTTTATTTCAAGTGTAAAACAAATGAAATTATATAAGAATGTCCTTGCCCGATTAAGTTCCACATTTTTATAAAAATGAAATAGATATAATAATGTGTGTAAAGATGAGAAAAAGAGAAACAATACAATAATAAATTGTTTGAAACAAAATTTTAACTGCTATTTTGTTATTTTTTCTTAGTTGAGTAGTTAAAGAAAAATAAAAGTAAAACGAACTGGAGAGAAATTGAATTTATGGTGGGTATGGTAAATGCAGAGGATCTAATGTCCAAAAAATTTCAGAATAAGTAAAAAATGTTTATCACAGATAGTGCTGAGGCTAAGCTCGAATATCTTTAACCCCAAGCTGGTTTCAAAATGCTACAACAATCTGCAGAAGCTGGAAACTAATAATAGAGTCACCCTTATGTCAGTGACAGGACATGATGGAATTCTGTGTAATAAAAAAAACGATTACCTAGACAGAACAGGAGCAGAAACTAAATTTATAAGATTAGAATCTTGTACAAAATACTATAAAAGTTTAATGATAGAATTTTGAAAAAGTTAAAAAAAGCATGGAAGGATAAGAGCACAGACATACTCTAGCGACACGGCTAAAAAAAATTTCTAGAAAAATCATCTCATAAATATTTTCCTTCTAATCTAGCACCCAACAGTAAATAGCTAAGAATTAATTTGTCACAAGCTATGTACCTACCCACCTTGAAATGATTATATTGATCAGTGATGAAATACTGTAAATCAGAAATTGAAATAGACTCTGTAATTGTCCTTTTCTGCAGTAGACATCTGAGTTTGGAATCAAGAACTATCACTTTGACTCTGTCAGAATATATTAAACCAGGAGAAGTGATTGACTTTATCAAGCGTAAATTGGAACAGCTGAAATGTAACTTCGGAATATAAGGTATAAGAAGCACATACATATCTAAAGGATCCGGTACTCCGTGAAACCTAAGATGTTTTGACCAATGATTACCGCGCATTGGTTTTATATAAGTTGGGAATCACAATTTGACTAATTTCATTCACATTGCAATAATTGTTTGCTGTCATTAGTACTTACTTTTTTTTTTTTTTGTAAAAAACGTACCGCTTGGCTGGCATAGAGAAGGAAGGGGAAGAAGGAAAATGTGGTACAAATTAACAGGTTATTATTTGATTGTGGAAGTACGTGGGCCGGAGAAGGGGATTCCACATTCGGATGCGCGGACTATAAATGAATTCCCATAGCTGCTCTTTTTCCATCTTGGGATTTGCAATGTGTAGGTGTGGGTATTTGCCGGTCCTCTTGTTTCGCGATGGAATTGTTTTAGAGGGGGCGGAGTAGTGTTTTGATTTCTACTGACGCATGAGAGCGCCAGCTAATAACTTTTCCATCTTGGGTCGTGTTATAGATATTAAGAGTTCCAAAGATGAGAATAGAGCTTTATGACGACTTAAATAGCCTAGACATATTGTGGTAAAGAGAAAATTTATTAGGCACAATTTAAGGAATATTTGTAATGATATTTATGAAATGGAAGATAAGAGATAAAAATTTCGAAACATTTCAAATATTTCATATATAGTTGTAGTTTTACGACAAACTTTCGCCTGAATAAATTTACTTATGAAAATGTATTAAAACAAATAAAAAAATACACCAACTAAATCATTAACACCCAAATTAAAACTATGCTTGTTTGAAATTTTTTCCTCAAGTTTATCAGCATTCTATGGCAAATAAAAGTCATGTAAACATAG
Source organism: Argyra leucocephala (assembly GCA_963942445.1). Classification (NCBI taxonomy): domain Eukaryota; kingdom Metazoa; phylum Arthropoda; class Insecta; order Diptera; family Dolichopodidae; genus Argyra; species Argyra leucocephala. The sequence continues at coordinate 13,588,481 of OZ012678.1, read as the reverse complement.
CTCAACCGACCTTCTTACAAATATTGTCACCAATACTGAATATACTAGAGGTAACATTATGCTCAACATTGATAAACTTATTTATGAATTACATTTTTAACTCAAATGAACAAGAACATAATATATATATATATATATATATATATATATATATATTTTACTTTCATTTTGTTGCTGTGAATTTTTTACACGCTTCACGTTTCAACAATACAAAGAAAACTGTCGCCGTACGTTTTGGACAATACCTAAAATATATTCACGTTTAATTTCGAAAATGATGTTTAGCATTTTTCAATTCATTCATTTCACGTTTGCCGCACTTTTATCACAATACCAATTCACCGCGTTTTGCCTTTTGATTACTTTTACGTTTACCACAATAAGGCCCATTGATTTTTGTCTATAGTCTTGGGTAATGTTTCTTTAGAGCTTTTTATCACATTACTGTTTTCGTAATAACATTCCACAACATAAACAAACAAACTAACATAGAATAAAGAACTATGAATTTGAAATAAAATCAAAATAGAAAAACTCATATACAATTAAGGAGTCAAAAACCCTACCTTATTTTTATTTTTATTATTTTTAGTTTTTTTTTTATTTGATTTTTTATCAGAAACCTTGTGATTTTTGCTTTTTTTTGTTTGTTTTTATTAATTTAACTATACTTCAAATGTATAGATTTGTTGTGTGTGTGTGTGCCATAGAAAGCAACAAACATTTCTGAAAAAAAAAAATCAAAAATAAAAACCAAGTGACACACGAATATAACCAAAATGCTAAAAAAAACGGTTAAGACTTGGTTAATCCAAATAAAAAAGTTCATTAGATTTTTAGAGTACAACATTGTGAAATCGTGAATTTAGTTAGATTTTTTTTTGCTCTGTTACTTTTTCACAATATTTCAACTGTTTTATTTCAACTATTTTTTTTTTTTTTTTTTAATTTTACAATTGTTAAAATTTGGCATAGGTGCAGATAAAATTTGGCAATGTAAAGAATTGGTTTAAAAAAAATAAATTCCAAAAAAAAAAAAAAAACAACAAAAATATAAATTCAAAATTCAAATACAAATTTGAAAAATTCAACGGTACAGTGAAAATAACGATAAAATTGAAAACCACAAACTAGGAACGAAGAAAAAATTTATATTTTTGAATTTTTTAATAAATTTTTTTACAAAGTGAGAATAATTTAAAAATTTATACATAGAAGAAAATAAACTTTTTTTTTTTATAATTTTGTAGATAAAAAAGTAAAATAGACTGGTTTTTAAACTTTATATCCCAGTTAAAGTATACGTTTTTTAAATATTCTATACTGGTGAAGTTATGTTAGTGGTGGCTTTATAATATATTATGTACAGTACAATGATAGTGACAATGATAATTTTATTGTGAACTTTTGTTAAGGCATTTAAAAAATTATTTCAGAACTATTACAAGTTACAAGTATATGAGTTCTATTCTGTAGTATAGGTACATTAATAAACATATACATTTTAAATTGTTATTTTGAATTAGTTGTTGCAGACTTCTTGCAGAATCAATGTGCAAAAAAAAATGGTATAAAATAAAAATAAACATGCACAAAGGGAATGCATTCGATAATATGATTATTTCTTTAAATTTTGAAAATTGAGCCATAGGCCAGAATTTTTATGAAAAAATAAAATAGACATATCTAAGGATAACTCATGAAAATTGAAAATATAATTTGTGTTTTAATAAAAATATTTTATTGACTGACATAAGAATATTTAATTAAGGTTTAGCGATTTAGATAAAACTGTTTAACTAGATTTAGTGGTTTAGATTTAATTATTAGTCTAACTTTATCGAAAAAAAAGGAAAACTGAAAAAACAAGAAGGACACAATTAAAAGTGAATATACATACAAAATTTAATTTGGAAATGTTAATTACGAGGAAATGTTATATTTAAACACTGAAAAAAGTCAAAAATATGTTTTGATGAATAGATTCTATTGCTCACATTGCTGGTTCTTCTGAAGAAAATAGTGAAGAAAATAGCAAAAAAATGGATACATCGTTTACATTTGATTTTTTTACAAGTGGTAAGTCTTAAAAATTTTATTTTTCAATGAATATGTTTGCAGATATTTATTTGCTATTTATTTATCATCTAAAATTGTGATATTTATTTATTTATTTCTCTATTCAAAGAGCTTATAAAGCTCGTACAGAGTTTAGTAATTCAATGTATTGTGTAATAATAAAATAATTAATCTTAATAATTAAATATTCTAAATAAACAGGTAGCTTTTAAATGAAATCTATCAACATTAATATAGTATACAAAATACAACTAGAGTTGATGAACACAAAACCAACTATCAATAAATTTTTTATTTAATTATTATTACTTAATTTTAATTAACAGTTGATTCAGTAAAAGCATCGGATAAAATAATCATTAATTTTACTTTTAAATTTTTTGATATAATTTATTTGTTTAATCTCTACTGGTATTGTGAATTATAAAGGCTGCATTGTAGATTGTATCAGGCTAAATCTAATTTTAGACATTCCTAGTACTGTATTTGTGTACTTGACTGTTTACAATAAACTTGACACTTGTGATAATGTTATTGGTGATTTCAGCATATACTATAGCCAAGTCATTTGCGTACATATATGGTTTGCCATTTAAATTTAGGTTAAGCAGACCATTTTATATACCTATACGGAGAACAATGTAGGCCTATTCTGCATATTTAATTCTCTTAGTAGGGCAGCTTAACCAGTTGTATTCAGGTTGCCACAAAATGCTTAATAATACTTTTCTATCAATACTACCAAAAGCATTTTGAACACAAAAAAGAAAACAGCAGCTACTTTAAACCGCTTGTCTATTTAAGAATGGATCTCGTTAACTACATTAAACATATTTTTCCTTTTAAAACCATATTGTTGAGGAGTTGTTATTATAATAAACATATTCCGTAAGTTGATTATTGACAACAGTTTCGATAATTTTGCTAAAACTGATGAGATGGCTATGAGTTTCAAATGATTGAGATCAGCTGCATTATCACATTCCTTATATATATGATGGGTATAATTTTATTAAGTTTAATACATTCAGGAACTACTACCTGGATTAGTGATAAATTAATAAGCTTTATTAAGTTATGAATCAACTTACTTTTACATGTTTTGATAACATGTGTCCTACAGTATTAGTAATTAATAAGCAATTTATTGACTTTAAACAATCTTTTGATTTAATTAATTCTCATATAAGCATTCTCAACTGAAACAATATCAAAAATTATATTTAATCTGTAAATTGAAAAAAGTACGATACCTACAAATATCTGAAGCATTTCACAACAAATTTTCATTAATATATTCTTTTAAATGGTAAATAATTAAAAAGAGACGTAGCGAAAATAAAAATTTTTAAATAATTACATATATATTTTAACATAGACAAATTTGAATTTATTAAATTGCCGCAAATCACCAAAATACGGAGTTTCATATTTTCCGCACCAGATTTCTCTAAGATAAATCAATAAAAAAAATATTATATAGGGCCAAGAATAAATTGAAATGATGACAAAAAATTAATAATGAAATTGAGTACGATTTTTTTTATCAAACTTCTTCAGCAGGTACTAACTAGTACTTTAATTATTTATATATTTTATATTTTATTAATTGTTAAGTCAATTATGGTGAAAAATAATAATATGTTTATAACCGCAACATTTTTCGCAATTTATGTTCCATACACCGAAACAAATAAATTTTTTGACAATTATAAGAATGTGTTTTAGTTTTTTTTTTACTATTTATTAGCAAGAAAAAAAAAGTAGACAAAAAAAAATATTTACTGATAATATTAAAACTAAATTTTAAGTTATTAACGAGTACATTTACTTTTACTTTAATTTTTATTAATATTATATTGAACAATTGATTCACCAAATTATTATTATAGATAATAACACTTTTATTATTAAGAACATTTGAATCTAAACTAAATTTAGAATTGTAACCAAAAATATTTGAACCAGTAGAAATCTAGTTTTTTTATTTTTTATTCGTTAAATTGTCAATCATAATAAACTTTTCTAATTTAAAAATTTTGTGTAAATTTTAAATATAATAGTAAAAATCTCATTTTCGGTTCTTTTTGACTCTATTTAATGGATTTGCAAAAAAATAGTCGACCAAAACTGAAGAAAAAGAAAATTTGCAACCAAAAAATTTACAATTAATGTAATTAAATTAAATAAGGTGATTTTTGTTGACATTTTTTTTAATGTACCTAACCTACATTAAAAGTAAATTAAGATTGATATGATTATGTATAAATAAATAAAAATTGGTATTGTATAGAAGTGTGTCCAAGAATGATTAATCAGTACAGTGTACAGGAGAAAGCTTTTGGAAATTTGAAAATAATCAAATTTAAAATTATTTGAAATTAACCCTGTATAGGTTTCTAGTTAAGATGAAATTTATTTAAATTTAATAGAATATTTTTTATCTTATCAGTCAGCTGCTGCTACAACACTAAATGAGCAATTGGCATAAGTCTGGCTTCCTAAGTTTATTTTAGATTTAAAGCGTTTGTAAATAGTTGTTTTCCAATGGCGTTTAGTCATTATAATTTTAATTTACCGCTATTTATTATCGTTATTGAATATAGTTCTATTAATTGTTTTTCACATGGAATTCACCTGCATTATCGATACATGTCTATCTCTATTTCAATTTTTTTTTTTAAATGTGTATGCCTTTTGTTTTTCTATAATCGTTTATATCTTTTTTATCGTTTTATCTGTTAATTTATCTACATATCTTTGAAGTGTTGAATCTATACATTTTTCTCAAATCAAAACTCTGGAATAAACGTGTTAACTTCTTTAGGCAGAATTTTAGCATAAAAATCCAACACAGTCATTTTTAGTTTTGATATACCAATTAATTTTATATATTATGGAAAAGTACTTTACTTTCAACAACAGCACAGTAAACTTTTATTTTGGTGAAAACAAAATTATTTTTGGTGAAGACAATTGTTTTACAACATCCACCATCTGACTGGGATTGGAATTTATGAATTTCTAGATAGTAGTCTGTTAACATAATCCCTACACCATGTCAGTCGACTGTTTAAAAACTACTTTTATAGACTATTTCATTCTAGACTATTCTTGTCAGTAATAATTGTTAATCAAGTTTAACAGAAGTTAAATTCAGCTTTGCAATCATACTTTATGCATACTCAATTTAATTTGTCTTTGTGTGCGTCACAATATTAGTAACGATTAATCGTTTTTGCATCCTGGTGTCGAAGATACGGTATAAAGAGATTACTTACTTGTACTTCTATTAAGTTATGGTGATCTATCAGTTTGCTAACATCATTCTGTTAGTGTTATCTTACCAATATACAATACATTTAACCTCGGAACGAAATAATGTGAAGTATTTAAGCTTTACTTAATTTATTTACTGATCAGTTATTTTACTGTAGATTGTTATAGCATTGTTGCATGTTAGATAGTTGTCCAATTTTACTACGTTCATATGGATTAAAAAATAAACCAAGGAATAAAATGAGACCAATAAGTAATACAATTATTACTTATTGGTCTTATTATATGGATAGCTATTTTGCTGTTTTATATTGCACCCAAATATAAAACAGCAAAATAGCTATCTGAATTTAATGACCAGATGGTCATTATATTAAAAATTCATTTGATTTGAATTGATAAAATTAGAAATTTAAAATTAGAAAATTATCAAATGCTAATATTATTTGACGTGGAGGTGGAAGAATTATATTTGAACAAACCAATCTCTCTGAAGCATTAAATCCTGTAGACAAATGGTTAGTCAATTCTGTTTAAGACGATTATATAGTATTCATATTATCGAAAAAGAAGAAGGTTTGTATAAATCAAAACCGCTATATATACGAATGGTGTAAGCATGCAAAATCTATACTATCATGAATAGTGGCAAATATCTTCATGTCCCATTTTTGAGACAATTACATTTACTGTATAGAACTATAAAAGAATAAAAAGATACCCTTTTTAGAATAATCAATAAGCAGAACAAACAATAGTTTACAATATAAATTTAAAAATAAATTATGATTAAATTTATACTATATACATCAACCATACAAAAAAACTGTGTTGTACATACAAGGAAAGTACAGCACTGTAATTTCTTAAGAATAGAAAATAGGTGAAATGGACGAAAGTAGTTATGTACATTACAATTTCTCTACTGATGATGATTTTTTCCTTTTTTTTTATATTTGAAGTTAATTATAATCTGGTGTTAACTACGAGTATAGTATAAGGTAATATGAGGTGTTAAAACACTATAGTTATTTAACTCAATTACATAGTACAATAATTCAAGGTCGAAAATTAAATGAGTAAATTTTATTATTGATAAATTACTCAATTATCAATCATTATAGCATTGATTTATTTGAACATTTTAATGACCTCATAACTTTAAGTTGTATAAAAATTGACCGCCCTTAGAACTACTTTTGATGTGCTAAAAAAAAAAATTACTTGAATAATGAACAATTGTATCAACTCAATATGGTTAAAAAGTATGACCCTTCTTAAATTACATTTTTAATGGTACTAAATTATTTTTTGTTACTAAGAGTTTCTATCACTGTAATAAATTCAATTTTTCGTCCTTTTTTTCTTTTGGGGATTTTTCTGAATTATTACAAAAAAAAAAAAAATATTTTTACTATCACATTTTATTGTTTATGAATTTCTTTAGAATTTTATTGTTGCTATTTTATTATATTCGATTTAATAAATTTTACTCATTATTTTCAAAAAAAAAAAAAAAAAAAACAAGAATAAAAATAAAAGAAATTTTTTTAAAATAAAATTCTGATTTAAATTCAACCTGACCATATTTATTCAAACGGAACAATTTTTTTGGTTTTTATTATTATTTTTATTATTATGTAGAGGTCGAAGGACAATAAAGGACAATAAAAATCTGATTATTGTTTTTGTTTTTAATATGCTAGATATTTCAAGAGTCTTGAAAAAAGTATAATTTAATTCTGAATTGTTTACTTTAATAATAAAATCTTCATTACTATATACCTTTAGTAATGATAGGTTATCACGTTGTATTAATTCTACCAGTTGAATGTCATATTTACAGTGATAACAATCAAAATAAGATAGAATACAGTGAATTGTTTGTTTTATTTCTATATACTGGTTTAACATTTCTACTGGTTTAACATTTCTACTGGTTTAATAAATTTCAATTAAATTTTAATTGTGAATATTTAAAAGAGTTCTAATGTCCTCACAGATCTTAGTTCTATTAAATTTTTTCTCAATATCCCTATTATTTCATAAAATAAATTCATAAAATTGTAAATTTCTATTGGATTTTATTTTTCAATAATTAATTTATTTTGTGAATATAAATGAGATTTTACGTTAAAATTTTGGCCGATTTTTATAACTCACAGATGTGTTATTAACATCTATCAATATGTAATAAAATAAACCAAAAAAAAAATCAGAAGTTGTATAGGTAGTCTAACACTACAAATGAAATACCTACTGATGAGTTTAAGTAGTGTTGTGATGAACGAAACATCTCCTAAAATTTATTGTTATCCCTATTATTATTAATATTTCGATAAATCCGTAGATATGTTTCAGTTCCATAGAGTTTTCTAATTTTATAGTTGAATAAATTTCTAGGGTTGTTGTTATATCTTCTTATTTAAACTTTGACAATAATGTTCTATGCTCATGTATCTTTATTTTCTGATAAATTCACCAAAAAAAATTTCAACAATAAAAGAAAAGTCAAAATTATGACAAAAAATAAAAATTGGAAAATTTGGTGATTTGTTCTATTCTAAGCTTTGGAAGGCAAATTCTGAATGCTGTATGGTTTATTATGGTTTATTAAGTTAACGTTGTACTATGGCTTGCTTGGTATTATGGCTCCAATTTTTTCCTTAATTGACTTCTTTTGCATGACGCGCAAATTGTTTGGTAGAATGATAACCAATAGAACATTCAATTGATAGCTGGCTATATGGAACATTAAAAATTTATAACTATGTTGAATCATCAATAATATCGAACTAAAGAATTGGCACCGCTGAAATCTAAAAAGATTGAATATGACAAAAATACCGGTCAAACTAACGAAAATATAGAAATATAACTATTTACTATATAATATTAGTAAACATATGAAACTAAGATTAGTAAGTACTCTTATATTTCAATAGTAACTTATGGTGCCGAAAATTGCAGAATAAAACACAAATATATGGGAAAAATAGAAAACTTCGTTTAATGGGTTTGTATGGGAATACTGAGAGTTTGGATTATTCAATATCGCACAAATATTTCTATTTCAAACGATTCGAATGCCAAATCGGTTCGAAAATAAAATGACATTCTTATCTAATATATTTGAGGCACATTACCAGACAGATAGAAAAAATATAAAAGTTGGTAGTAGCAAGGGGTCTGTTTGCCACATGTTTGACAAACCTACTACAATTGGGAAAGAAAGTAGTAGAGTTAAGATGTATTATATGTTATAAAACAAAGTAACATAGAAACAGGAATGAAACTGTTGAAATAGAATATGAATAAGAGCAAACCACGCTGTATTAATGCCTTACAGATGGGCCATAGTGCACATGCGATTATTCATAGCGTATTTTATTGTCTGATTTGAATTACTAGAAATATTTTGTAATTGTGAACAGAAACTAGAATTAATATTTCTGGTTTACATTTTCTTTTTAATTCTATATAGAGTTCATTCATATTTCATATGTCATCTAGATAAAGAAACCATGTGGTTGATTTAAAAAATATGGATTTAAGAAATGCTTCATATAGGAGCCATTTTTTTTTGTATAGAAATATTTGAATTTCGTCTACCAACCAATACGTATTATGTATTTTTATAGGTAAGTAGAAGTGGCCATTTCAGTTGCTTCTGGATAACCAATTAGCACTTAATTGTACTTTCTTGATGCCACGACTATGTATTTTTTATGCTCAATTGATTTCTTTTCATTATAATATTTAGGGTTCAATCGCCACTTATCATTTGGATAACAATTTGAACCTGGCTATTAAAATACTAGGCTAAGAAATCTGAATTAATTTGTTATATAATTTTGCAAATTTAGTATGTAAGTTAGCTTAAGTTGTTAATGAAATATACAATTATTATTATTATAATATTTTTCTGTGACATTACCTATTCAAATGGTGTCCTACTGCTTGTACAAATTTTGTGATTCCCCTACATTATAACGATAAAATTATTATATAGATCCTATACTTGATAAATACTCTTAATTTCATCTTTAAATTTTCACCACTGTAATGTGTGGGTAGATATAAATTTATTTATTATATTATAATCATTTCAACACCTACCAGAAGCTTAATACCCTTTTTTTTCAAGATAAAAAAAAAATTAGATAAATAAAAT